>JABUIW010000023.1:6882143-7222834 GCA_013363375.1 Menidia beryllina
ACACACACACACACACACACACACACACACACACACACACACACACAGATATAAGTTTTAATAATTGATTAGTTGAGGTTTGTGCCAACTTTAAACAATTGTCAACCACATGGTCTCTGTGTGACTTTACACAGCCAGCAAAGGGCAGTGAGGGAAACATGGAAATTGTCTGTCTCATTGAGCGGAACTCTTTCAGCGCTTACTGCTTTATAAACATGTGCTTGATGTTTGTCTAATACTTATTTAGCCTTTTTTTATCTTCACATTCCCAGAGACAAGCACCTGGGATTTTTAAGCACTCAACTTTATATTGTATATTCATAAGGTCCGAAAATGTGATGCTGAAAAGGATTAGAAATAGCATGCCACCATAATAATTCATTAGTATGTAAAAAAAAAAAAAACACAATTAAATTATTATACAGCTTTGGTCTGACCTCAGATAGTTTTTTTTGTCCATCTATTTTTGTCCATTTCTCTTCTGAGTGTGTGTAAAAATTCAGCCCACATTTTCAGACTGTCTAAATTGGTGGTTACCAGTTTGATATCTGCAGACATTTGGACACACACACATACATATGACTGTACACAGAGGTATCTAGAGATAAGTAATAGAAAGAGGGAGCTAGACTTGTTGCTATGGTGACACGCCCCATGTGTATGAGCAAGGTTGTTGAATAAATGACCTTGACAAGCCCGATGTCTATCTGTCTATTCAAGATAGAAAGAAATGCACACACACTCATACTGCAATCCTGCAGAGAAGCCTTCAAAGAAAGTAAATGACTGGATATACAGAGGGTAACAGAAAGTAAGCCAGCATAGAAAGCCAGAATGGCTTTGACAAGGTGAGGAAAGTACTGTGGTTTTTTACATTTTAGTTTGTAAGCACACTTTGTAACAGTATTTGAAGGACATGACACCAGCGGGATGTAAAGACACAAATCCTCAGCAACGCTGTAATATCAGTGTTTCACAGCCTTATCTTTTTTTTGTTCCAAACCTTGAGGTCATGTATTTGTTTTTGTAAAGTGACACTAGAGTGATAACAGGAAATAAAATAATACAGAGGAGCAGAGAAGTCCTTCTGCTGAAGTTTTTTTTCCAAGTTCATGGTCGTAGTCTTAAAGTAAGTCCAGAGAGAATGTGCTTGTTGCACCACGGCTTCCTAACACGGAGGGGTATTTCTTTGTTTTTTAAGCTAAAACCATCTAAACTCGATCAAAGCAGCCACTAAAACTTTTGCCTGCTTATGCAGCCGGATGAAATGCTGCTCAGAGAATACTGCAGTCTGTAGTGTTTGTCATAAATCTGCCTTTACTGCTCATGGCTGTGAACTCCACTGATTGAATGGCTGGCTAAGCTGCTGATAAACTCCAACAACCCTGCGGTAGATATAAAGATGTAGGTATAAAAAAGTTGACAGTTAGATAGCGGGATGTTTCCCTGAACAGTTTGCTGTCTATGCATTTGCCAAGCTGATTGTTTTACCTTAGATTTAGTAATAATTTACCTTGCTGTGATCATCAAGCCAGTCAAGCATTATTTTGTTATTTTCAACTGATAAGATTTTACATTTAATGTTTTGATCTGTTTTGCAATTTCCTATTAATGCCGTTTTTCAACCTTTTTTCATATCCTCTTTTGCATTGGAACCCTTTCTCTCCGCAACAATCTTTCTGTTCTTTATACTTGAAAGAATTCCCTACAATCACTTTTGACTAATTCCTTAATGTGACTTTGGATGGAGTTTTGGTCAGGACTGGATATTTTCTTTTTTCCAATAATGAAATCTTTACCACTGTTTTTTTTTTTTCAGATATGTGTCTTGTTAGAGAACCTTTCGAATGATAAGTGTAACATTGGTCTAGATAATTCTGGGCTTTCTGAAAAGCTTTGCCATCAAATAATGTATCACTGATATATATTAATATTTATATCAGTAAACTGCTTTCTGTGTTATTTTTCAAGGGTAATGATGCATAAAACTGTTCACATAAAGGCCTGAACAGGTCGTGTTATGATCAGTGGTGTATTTCAATAGTAATATATGTGTAGTTTAATAAAACTCTGTGGCTCATGTACGGCACAGTATGCTGTAAAACTAGGGAACAAAGAGCAGATTCCTTCTTCTTAAATTGCATTAGAATAAAAGCATCAGCAAACCAAAGATATAACTACGTAGCATTTCAAGGATGGCAAAAAAACACGTGGAAACACTGTTACTCGTGTTGTTATTCTCCTACTCCCCCTATATTTATCTTTTGATTTCTCATTTTATACTCTTTGTTTTCGTCTTTGTCTATTGTTTTTCTCTTTTGGCGTTCATTCGTTACCTTGCACCCTTTAACATCTCCAACACTCTAAAGTTCCATCGTTGGAGATCCATCATTTGGACCTCATTAAATGGCTACAGTCCTTCTCTCTGCTGCCTTGTAGCATTTATGTAACATTTGCATTTTGACCTGAGAGCCTCTACAGTTTCCTGTGGATAGAGTAGACATTCATGGCTGGGGAAGGAGAAAACAAATTGCAGAAGATAACTCAGAACTGAAAAGGAGAACATTATAAAAAATCTCATTATTTTTGCTGTCTTTTGGCTGAGTTGTTCAGTTTTTATTCCTCATTTCACAGCTCTCTGTTTCTCTGGTTATTTAGTGTATTCATGTTTGAAATTCCTTTGCCCTCAAAAAATGGTGAATTAGCAACAGACCTTCATGCATTCCGGGCACGTGGTGTGCAGAGGTGCCTACCTGTCTACAAACCTCAAAAATCCACGTGGCCTTCAGAGTAGCACAAAAAGAGAGAGCTTCGTGGAATTGGTTTCCATGGCCAAGTCTGCAAAGGCTTAGCATCTATAACATCTATAATCCTAACATAGATGTATGTTAGGGTTATTGTAGTATTTTTATCAGCCTCTCCAAGTGTCACAGAAATGTCCAAATCACTTGTATTCTCATTTCCAGTAAGAGGTTTGTCTACTCCCTGTTCAAATGCATGCAATAAATGAGATTGTACGCAGTCTGAATAAAAGAATACATTATAAGCTCAGCACAAGCCCCAGGGAAATTAAAGTTAGACGAGACAGACTGACTTTTTCTTTAGCTTTGAGTGTTCCTGACTTAGTGAGGCCTGAACATTAGGTCAAGTAGCCATGAATGTGAATATAAGTGTGCATAGTTTACTAAATCAGCTGACGATATCAGACTTACCTGAAGGTGATGAGGCAACCCAGTCATTTGTTCTTTGAATGAATGAATTTGTGTGCCTTTCGCAGCGGGATGGGACTTGGCACCCAAGGAACCAGGCGAGCTGGTCTGGTAGAAAAAAAGAGATAGTACATTTTTTTTTCAGACATTCACTCTGTATCCCAAAAATAATAATTTAATTGGATACAGCTTTTGGAACGATGGATGGGTAAACTGCATCTGACCCACTTAAAGGAGTCAGAGTAATAGAGGTTCATTACCCACTACAGACAAGTGCACCAGGATTTTGCATCATGAACAAAATGCATTTGTATATTTTGTCAGAACTTTCTGTGCCTTGTCAAGTTTTCAGTACCAGTAATAACTCCCCTGGCGTGCTGTTTGTTTGAGACAAAGTTTACCAAATGTGTTGCAAACAGGACAAACAAAAGGCAAAGGAATATGATCTTCTTTTTGTTGTTTTTTCTACTCTCCTTCTCTTCTCAGCTTGTCCTCAGGGCACCTTTAAGTCATCCCAGGGGGCTGGATTATGTCAACAATGCCCGCTCAACAGTCGCTCGACCATTGAAGCAGCCACCCTCTGTGGTTGTCGGAATGGATATTACCGTGGCGACATGGACAAACCGGAGGACATGTGCACCAGTGAGTCAGCCTTTCTCTCTCTGTCAGAGACGCTGTACTACCCTCTCATTAAACCTTCCAGCGGTGCATCTAATTGTCAAAATGACCAATACATGCTTTAGATACCGATATGTGACACATTACAGCAAAGAAGAGGCTGACACCATTGACAGGCTAATTTTTCATCGTTAAGTGAAAAGCCAACATCTGCTTTGATTTATTATCCAGCCCACAGAATTATGCAGCTCATTCAGAGTGCTGCAACACTCCCATGCTTGTCAGGGGATTTGGGGAGCAGTAAGTAATAATGCTGTTACATTCCTCCGGCTTCCTATTGAACTGAATATGTGTTTATTGTGTTGAGGAGGCTACAGAGTTATGCAAGATGAAGCACTGTGTTTGAAAAAAGCACAGCTTCTAAGTTCCACTGAGAGCCGGAGTAAGTAGGTTGAAACATGAATCATTTTGGACTCAGACTCTGAAACCGTGTATACCTGTGTGTATTTCACAGAAAGTGTGTCGGCACACGTGTTTCTGCACATCCTGGTGACCTGAATACGACTTCATGTTTTGACAGACTTAAAAAAAGAGCTGTGGTTTAGTCTTTTTCTGTTCTTCAGTTTATTTATTGATGCAATAGTCTTTATTTATTTTTTTTTTTCATTAGCGGTTTGGTTCACTGCGTCAGATGGACATTTGGGGGGCTCACAAAATGCACTGTTTTGCAGCCGTGGCCATGGCATCAGCAGAGTTACAGCTAGTTACTTGTTTAATTTCAATTCCAATGACCGGCAGGTACTTGGACAGCTTTTTAATGTACCTGACATGTTTTATTATGCCCTCTGTTATCAGGAAGACTCAACTAGGAATTGTAATTTTCGTTGGAGACTGCAATGCAGCTTCATGTGCGATCAGTTATGACAAGTGTCAGCTACAAGGCGAGATATAATCTCTTCCACCTTAATTTTTTTCTTAACGTTTGTCTGATGCTTTCCCTCAATAATCGTTATGCACATTCCTCTCACAGTGAGCATTTCCCCGGACACTGTTTATCTGTCCCACCAGCTCGGAGAGCATTATGTATCCATCAGCATTCTTTCAAGTAGTTATGCTATACTTTGGGGTGAATTGTTCCTTTTTTGACCAGTAAACTCCAATTTGGCTCTTTCAGCCTTTATCTGGTGCTCTTAAAGTTCTGTTTTTTTTGGTCCAAGAAGGTAAGTCTTTTTTCATTGTCTACCCTGCTGATAACCAAAATTCAGATCCCTTTGAGCTGGAAAAAAGCTAAAATTGCTTGGGCTGCATCCCACCTACCAATCTCAAGAAAACAGTTTAAAAATGGGAATATTGGATCACTTTAGGATAGATTCATTGTTATTCACACAAAAATTTAAAATGCAAGAATTGCTTCTCTGTGATGTGCTAGACACATTTGGTAAAAATTCAAACTTGATGGTTTTGACTTTTTAGATGATCTTGACAGGCTTTTTAAACAAGGCAAATGTCTGTTTTTTAGAGAACAGTTAAGCAGTAAAGAGCATTACATAAAACTTAAAAACATTAAAACTAAATGTAGAGAGAAAATATAAATTGGTGTTTGGTGCTTCACCTTATTGTGCTTCAATTACATTTTCATTTGTCATTAATTCAGTACCCTGTAATTCTATCAGTAAATTGGGGAGATAGGTTTTGGTTTGTTTATAGGTGTCTGGCAGGGGATCATTAGTTAAACACGCCTACTTAGATGCAAAGAGGTGTGTTATGCTAGGAGTGTGTGGGTATTCTGTGATTTGTGTCCTAATGATATGGTGAGGAGTTTGGTGGAGCAGCATGGATTTGGTCTTTGTCTATTTTAAATGGTCTGCATAGTTGAAGCAGTAAAGCTAGAAATATAATCAACACTTTTCTTCCTCCTTTACAATTATCTGTGCTCCTGTCGTGAACTCTGCATCTGACAGTTTGTTTTCAATTAAGGGCTGCATATGAAAAAGTACTATGAAGGGAATCTCTGCGTAAACATGCTGCACTCACACACCTGTGTGTGTGTGATTATGAATGCACTCTGAGTATCCTGAGCAAAAATGCTTATAAAAGGACTAGTCGTTAGATTTTCAACCCCCTACCAGTCACGCTTTGATTTTGCACCATGGCTTTCTCTGTCTGTTCGAGAACGTACACACTTATACGTTTTCAACATGGTCATTTCTTGCGATTAGGATTTAGCATATGTCAAGGTTGAACACCCATTTCAACTTAACCACTCTTTTTACTTGTGCTTCACATTCCCTGTGATGTGTGTACGTACAAGGAGAAGAGCACCCGCTAGGCTTAACCTTGTGAAAACTGGCTGTGCTTTGAAGACTCAGTTTGACACTGAGTGAAAAGAACGAGAACCAGCAAATGAGGAACCAAAGAACTTCTAAGAGATTATGTTTTTCTATGGCAATCTGTGACATAATTTGCTTGTGCCTCCATAGTTTGATTGTTTGCACATACAGTTGGAAACGTTGCAGTTACTATGGTTAAAACTGTTAAAAAAAAATCGTGTTGGCTGGTGTGCAGCAAAAAAATTGGCTCCTCTTGACATCCTGATGACGACAGTGGAATCCTGAACATAGATAAAAACTGCTCTGATGGCCTACATTGAAGGGTACAGGATGCTATCTGTGCTGGAACCAATGATACAATATTCAAGAATGCACCTCTTCTCAGCTTGTATATTGTGTCTGTAACAGAGTAAGAAATCATTACCAATAGATAATGAAACACTTTTGGACATGTTTCTTCAAAGACGTTTGTAAAATTTAGCCAAAGCGTTCAATGAAAATATATTTCTTAGATTATTCAGTTATTAATATTATCCCTGTTGTTGTAGAATAGAGACACAGACAGTAAAAGTCAGATGGCATTTTATTATTCAGATTCAGACTTTTTTGAAGAAAGTTGTAAATATGTTGTACTCACACTTAATTTTAATAACATTTCACCCCTTTTGATTTAAAGTATCCCAAAAAATGGTGTCAGCAATTCTTTAGCAAAGGTGGTGTACCATTTCAGTAGGACGTCAACAGTAGCTCTGATGAGCTGGACTTTTTTTTTTGTCATTAGTCCGTTGTTGTTACAAATGTTTTTTGCACTGACAGAGAAGTGCATTCCCACATAACGTTTTACCCCTATATCACCACAATAGAGTTATTGAAATGAAAGTGATGAATATTCATACTACTGGCAAGGCCAGGATAAGGATTACAGACACTGAATGCAGACTGAAGACTGAAAATGTACGCTATAAGTGTTCATTCCCTTTGAATGCCCTTTGATTTCCTTTGCCAGGTGTCCCGTCAGCTCCTCGTAATGTGGTCTCAGTGGTGAACCAAACATCTGTACAGCTGGAGTGGCACTCACCGCGTGACACTGGGCACCGCGATGACTTGTCTTATAACATCTTATGCCGCCGATGCTATAGCAATGAGCGCCGGGCATGCCAGCCATGTGACGACAGCGTGGTGTTTGTTCCAGGCAAGCAGGCATTGAAAGGAACGACAGTTGAGATCAGCAAGCTGCGAGCACACACGTCGTATACCTTTGACGTTCAGGTTTGTTTCCAGAAAGAGAGGGGAGTGAACACCTTTCTAAAGCTTTGTTTGGACTTTCTTTGTATTTCACATGCTTTTCACTCATGCCTTGAATCGGGTTTGGTGAAAAATGTGTGCCTCGTTCAATTGTGCTGGATGACAATTGTGTTGTTCAGCAAGTTGATTCATAGATCAGTCCTTCTGTGCTGTAAATGCTTTTGGGGATCTATTGAAACTGATATGAGGAAAGGATGATTTCAGGGACAATCTTCCAATTTAATTAAATCCAAACTTTTTGTGAGCCCCTTTTCTCTGAGCAAAATTGTCAAGGGTACTTCAGTTGCATACATGCTTGTTTACATGCAGATTTTCATGCAAAATCTGCAATTATGTCTCTCAGCTCACTCTGAAGTCTATAAAGCTAGAGCAAAACAAAACTCCAACATTCTGCCATCTTCATCCTAAAACATCCAAAGTCAGGGCTTTAATTAACATCACCTGTATCTAATTAATACAATTTGAGGAAATCTTGAAACTAAGTGTTATTTTTTGGCTCTTCGAAAACTGTGGCCTATGAGCTGATCGATTTTCAGGCTTCTTTTTAGGGCTGCGCAGTTCAGCATCGATTTGCATCAGCTATAAATTATTGATTACATTTCTGATGCTGTGAAGATGACTTTCCATTCAGTAATCCATTATTTATCTGATTTATTATCTGACATGTAACTGTTCTTGGAAGATATAACCGCAGATAAACTTTAAAATAAAATGCACGCCAGAAGGGATTTTAAAAAAATAAAACTGGAAATAATGAACATAACAGGAATAACGAAAGTAGATTATAATTAATAAAAACTTTTATTTGGTCTTTTTTACTGTTGAGGAAAACTAAATAATTGTCAAAACTATAAACTGAACTATTTCAATACAGCTAAATCTAGCCAGCTTCGTCGTATCCAATATGAGACATGCTTGAAGTGAGCATTTTAGGAATCTAATATTTATGGAGGTTTTGCAAAGGAGATTCTGTACACATAGTGGCTTTTTAGAATGTTCCTGTAGGCCTTTCTAAAACCTGAGTTTCTTGGATTTCATTTTCAAAAAAGTATATCTAGGATATAAGCTAAAACTTTTCTCATGCACTAGCACATCTGCTGAATTATTTAAATTCAGTAGTAATTCAGGTAATTTTTTATCACCCAAAAAATATTTTGATCTAAATGAATGATCTTATCATTTCCCCTAGAGGTTCAGATCCCAAGTTTAGAAGCACTGGTCCACATCACTGTGTAACAGTCGTTCTTAAAGACTGCCTTGTGGCTGGTTATGCGTGCCTTGAATGAAGGATGGTTGAAATGTGTGCATTTAATGAGAAATGTGATGAGAGGTGGTGCAGTGATGTACAGTATGAGAAAAATTACCTGTCAAAATCAGGCTTATAAAGATATGGTAACAAACTGAATTTGTGATCCCATAAATGAGCATGATAATGTTTGCTCTTCACACTGCGCAGGCAGTCAACGGAGTGTCCAATAAGAGTCCTTACCCTGCCCAGCAGCTGTCAGTCAACATTACAACCAATCAGGCTGGTGAGTTGGGAACATAAAGGCTGTTGTGCTTGTGTGTGTGTGTGTGTGTGTGTGAAACCACGAGTGTGTAAGCATACCCTGGAGCACAGTGGATTATATGTGGGAGGGATGGCTGAAGAGATAAAGGAAATTGAGCTACAGACTTTTAATTCATAAAACATGTTAGAAGTTTGTCATCTGTCTGCCTTCTCCCTCCATTCCCCCCGGTCTTTCTGTCACATACACCACTTTCATCCCTTTCTTTTACTCTTTTCCTTTGCCTCCCTCTATGTTATTCTCTTCTCTGCTGTATCGACTACTGTATAATTCTCAGTGACCATAAAGTAACAGAGTTATTACACCATCAATACTTAATAGAGGCAGACATATTTTCACCTCTACCTGAATTTGGATTTAAAAACTGATTTTCTCTGATGGAAAGAACATTATTTACCTCATCTGCTCAAAGCAGGGCCCTCTGCTAATCGAAGCATGATGCATTTCTGCCCCGATGCTCTTTGAACACATTAGTTACTGCTGCCGGATGTGATCCCCTCTTATCTCAGAAATCTTTAAGGACTCTACAAAATTAGCTTATTTTCAGGTTGACCGCTTTGGAGGCATTTCTAAGTTATGCAGCAGGCTTTGAGTGTATTTTATTGGATCTATAGGGATAAAAAAACTCAATTCACATTCATGGAATCGTGTAAAATGTAGATGATGGAATTGTGAAAAAAGCCTGAGGTTTTCAGGTGACAGTTTATCCATTCTGTCAGTTTATGATTACAGTATTGAGTAAGCATTTGGCTTTTGGAAGTATATCAGCATTTATTGAGCATTACCATGATGTTCTGATGATATAGCTGTGCCGGATGCATTTTGTCTGTTTAAGATGCAGCGGTTTCAAACATCATCATATGGACAAACTCAATTATGTGTTATGGCTTTATGACTTTTGAAAATACGTAATTCAGCTCAAACTAACATCATGCATCTTACTTTTACTCTGTATGCAGAAACAATCTCATCATTCTGACTCCTCCCTGTCTTCACGTAACGCCACTTAAATCGAGTAAAATGTGACAAAAAAAACAATCATGGAAACGCTTGAAATATGTTATTTCTGCCGGCGTTTGGTTCCCAAAAAGTATAGTTACAAATGCATTAGATATGAAAGTCTTGTTCCCTCGTCACTGACATGTGGCAAAGTGTTTCCATGAGCCTTGAAAATGAACCATTTATGGTTGCAGATGATTATCGGCAAAGTATCATACATTACATGTTGCATTTCCATATTTATGATGTCTAATCTTCTTAGTGAATCTTTGAACTTCCTGATTGGTTGTGTATTGTGTTTTTATGTGATTTCTTTTTTTCTCTCTCTAACAGCACCCTCAGTGGTTCCCATAATGCACCAAATAAGCTCAACAAGCCGCAGCTTCTCGTTGTCATGGCCACCACCTGAACAGCCCAATGGAATTATCCTTGACTACGAGATTCGATACTACGACAAGGTAGAGTGGGATGATAAATGGCTTTGAATGATTTGGAAATTTTGTGTTATGGTCCCCACGGTAATCTGTTTAGAGTCAATAAAACAGACACATCAATATTAACTGCATCGTAGTCATCTCATAATCTGTTTCTGACTGTTCTGACGACTAGCAACGGAACATCAGTTCAGCACATCCTAAATCAGAGTGAAAAAATCCTTCCTTCACTTATTGCAGATATGTTTAAAGTTTTTCTATTTTATCTTTTCTTTTTTTTTTTATTGTTGATATTTTTTTACCGCAAGCTTTTTGTTCTTTAACATGTTCAAAAAGTCCACCAGGGGAGCATGTCTCTCACTGATGCAGAGTTTGATTTCTGGTATTCATTTCCTCAGTTTGTGTATATAAATATGTTTATTCTTCACAATGTAATCAAAACAATGATCACCCAATACTGTGTGCCTTGCTTTTCTTATCATAATATACTATTTCCTTTGACTTTACATGGCAGCTGTAAAACTCGTTAATGAAAAACATTACTACTTAATTAAACTTAGCCAAAAGCAGAAACCTATCTTTGTGATAATTCTGTTCGTAAATCCTGCAATTGATGCATTTTCACTCACAGTAGTGTTAAATATTACAGCAACATTTCATTTGTCACAGAGCTCGTGGTCGTGCTGATAGCTTTACAGCGACAAAGGGCCTTGCTTTATTCGATAAAACGACAGTGATCTCTTCGTGCATAAGACTGAGCTAGGAAAGTTGTAAGTGTTTGATGTGTTTTTTAGATTTTGAATAAATATTTCATTCAATGCACTATTGATTAAAAGGGTTGCAGTGTTACTGGATCATGTTCTACACCACACTGTTAAAACCACTGAAGATCTGTAGAGATCTATGAAGTAATAAGAATAGGTTTACTGTCACAAAGAAAAATTAAGAAGAGAAGTTGACAGGCAAGTGAGTTTGAAACACTGACATTTAGACATGTTTGAAAAACATATTAGAATATTCCCACATCATACATTGAAGTCATTTTGACACCTTTTTTTTTTAGAATCTGATATTTACATCTATTCTTTAAAGAGAAATACAACTCCGGTCATAGGCTGCAAGTATAATTGCTTCCCTTTTATTTGCTTAGTGAAATTGTCTCCAGGATTTACTCATCCTGCTGACTGTGGTGATGCTGACTTCAAATATCTTTGAGGACCTCTGTGTGTTCCAAAAGTCAGCACAAATCCCAGAGAGACTCCTTGGAACATTTCTTCAGAGCAATAAGCTTTAAGTTAAACCTGGATGTTGAAGATGAATCGCCTTTTCTCTTTATAACCCAATGTCAAACTACTGACTAGGCCGGTAATGGATAGAATCTTTTTTTAAACATTTTAACGCACACGTTTGTTTTCATCATTCCAACAGGAAGAGGTCCACATTTTTTGTTCATCTCTTTGTTTGCGTCTTGCCCAGGGCCAGATGAAGTTAGTCCAGCTATCAGTCTCTATATCAACATCTGCCAACTCCTCCTGGGTGATCATGAAGTGTTTTGCAGTCTGATTAGATATGTAATCCTTCCAGCATGCTCCCAGTGTACCCCAGGGTTTCCTAACAAGTGAAGATTCCCAGAAAATCTCCATAAGGAGACACCCTGAAGGCAACCTTATCTACCCTCTGAGCGCCTTACCCTGCTGTCATCCACAGAAAGGCATATACACCTTCTCTGAATAAAGAGGTTTTCAACTCCAGGATATAGATAATAAGAAAATATTTGTGTTCTTTTAAAGTCTGAAAATCAGCTACATACAACCTGCAATTAACAACAGTACATGATGTGAAATAGTGTCGTCGTGGATTTGATTAATGAAACAGGCCCAGTTTGAAAACAAACAGACCCTTACTGCTCCACAGGAAATATGGAGCACATGTACCCACGTTCATTTAATTAGATATGCTTTATTAGTTTATCAGAAGCAAATGTGACAACCTGAATGAAAGCACAACAAATTTGATGTAAAACATTGTGGTATATTAACTGAGGAAGCAGGTGTTGCTACCTATGAAAATAGGCATATAACATCGTTACTTCAGAGCTTCAGCACTGCAACCTGGGAAAGGGGTGGCCCCAAGCTGGAGCAAGACCCCCGCAGTAAAACCAGCACTGATAAGAGAGACCTGATTCCTTGTCGCTAGACACCTGAAATACATTTCCATTGAAATAGGCTCATCATACTAATGCCGTGTACTATCTTTTTGTAGATAAAGACCTTTGGGAAGTAAAGCAGAGAGATAAGCATGGTTGACATGTTCAGAAACAGCCACTCATGGATCAGAATTGAATGAATAATGTTGCTTCCCTTCTGCATCCACATCAGCACTCCGATCCCTGTTAGCTGTTACTGACCCTACCCTGTCTTTGATAATTAACAGAAGTTGTTCAAACGGCCTCTTCCCTTGTCTCTGTGGAATTCCTTCTCTGGGTCCTAGATATTTACTCTCTTCTCCATCTCATCTGGAGTTCCACAGAGATTGTGCTATGAATGTTTTCACCCAAAAAAAACACCCCCAAAAAAGGAAATATGCGCCATGTCCAGAGCTACTAATTTAGTTAAAAACAATTTTTTTTAAAGAAACGTCTCGTACCAGATTGTTTCATCTGAAGGAAAGGACATTTTTCAAGGAATGAAATTGTGAGATGCGGTCTTTGGAATTCAGTCAGTTGGAAGCAAGGTATTTTCAGCATGAAATATAAATTACTGGTGTATCTCTCACCCAAAGGCAAAATAGTTCTCATCTTTTTTTAAAACCCAGCCAACGGCATCAAAAACACTTCAGTTGGTTGAAAAACGAAAGTCAAAGCAACGACAAGGAATTCCATATATACACCAAAACTAACTCATACATCCTCATCCACAGTCTGCACCTCTCTTATTGTCCTCCCTTTGCATTTAATAACCTATGTGCATTACCATTATTATTATTATAGTAGTAGTAGTAGTAGTAGTATTAGTAGTAGTAGTAGTAGTAGTTGTAGAAGTAGTGCTTTTATGAGTAGCTGGGTCATGGCTCATTTGTGATACACTATTTAATATTTATTGTCATTGCCTATTCTCTTATATATCTCAGCGGAAAAATAAAAAGAGCCCAAAAAAGTCACATTACCTGTCAGCTATGTTTTACTTTTTCTGATAAAGGACCCAGAAGGCCATAGCTCCAGAGAAATCAGAGATTCCGTTTTAGCGCAAGTAGTCCATGCACCACAAGAAGGAAAATCTGGGTCTTTTTATTGTTAGAGGTCATTCAGACTTTAAATTAATTGTGTGAGCAACTGTCATTTTTACTGCTTGCATACCATAAAAAAAACAACATTCAGTATGGCATGTTTAATAAAGGCAATTGTTGATATGAAATTTGATGTCCAGCATATGCATCTAAAAACTGCATTTTAATCAAATGACATGATTATTTCCATTCCAGGATGTGTATCATAAATTTGAGATAAGCCATGATGTATTTCAGAAGTGTACTTTTATTTTGATCACGTTACCTGTTTTATATCTGATACTCTGATTTCTTACAATTGAAATCTTATACTTCAATTATATTACAACTTGCAACAATATGAATTTTTTTCATTTTTCTGATTAATGTTCACCATTGCCTCCTTTTACCATGACCACATTTTTATTCATTTCTGTAGCTCACTGGTTAGAACATATTCATATGATTCCTTCTGGTGATAATTATGTGCTCCAAGACATTTGAAAAATTGAAAAATTCTTGTTCCATTGTTGTGAGAAGGCCAGTTGCATTGAGCAATTGAAATCCTAATTATTCAATAGCTTTTTTGTGCACATGTAACCCTTTGAAAGTGAGAAATTAACAGATTTAGTGCAGCATCATCCAGTCTGCTGGCTTCGAATTTCATCCACACCTGTCACGCGCAGATCTGCTGCTCTGTCAGAAAGAGCATGCTGGAACGACATCACTCTTTCACATGTGATTAGTTTGCCCATTATTGTCACATCTCCAGGCTCAGGTGGAAATGCAGACCTCCAACTGTCTGAAAGAACCTTTGTGCTGAACAAAAAAAAAAAAAAACTCTCAGAAGTACAAAGTGTTTTTGGAAGAGTGTGAGAGAGCTACCTTTTACCTCGAGGTTCAGAGAAAGAATGTAACTCCAAAAAAATCCCCAAGGGAAAAGTCGAGCACTTGTCCAGTGCTGTTGTTTCTTCATACCATCTGTGACATTCCTCAACATAGAGCTTAATCACTTTTAGTAATTCTGCTTATTAAACAGAAACTCTTCATGAGCAGAAACACATGATTAGTCCTTTCCACAGCTCTTTTTATTTAATATTGTGTGAAAAAGTGCTATGCAATACAAACTTTCCGCATCAGTCCATACGACAGGGGTCCTGTCTCACATGCCACATCCGCCAGAACGCCTACACTACGCCCAGTGCAAGATTTGTGTATCTGTGCTTTTCTGAGAGTCATTACCGTGTTCTCACCAAGATATGTCCGACTGTCTGACAGTCACAGATAAAACCTCTATTTCGTTCAAATCATTGCGGTAACTTATTTGCAGCTGCATTTGATTTTTAAATTGTCTCATTTTGAAGCCCATTAAGATTCTGCATTTCTGACTATTAAGCTGTCTACCTTACAAACTCTAATTTTAGCTTGTGGCTTTAAGTGAAGATGTCCAGTGGGACAGCTTGATAAGTCTGCAGAAAGAGGACAGGCATTTCCTAGTAGGCGGCTGCACTGCACTTTTTTTTTTCGTGCAATTTTGTAATTTCTACACTTTCCTCCCTTCCATCAACTCCTGCATTCCTTCCTGACCTTTTCCTCCCTCTCTTTGACTCTATAGATAATGAGTTTTAACATTGTAAATTTCATATGGCAGAGGAAGGCAGGATTTTTACCCACTACTTATCTCTGGTTACCAGGCCCTCCCAGATGGGCTGGCCCCTAACCTCTTTACACGAGCAAGCATGGAGACAGTTTCCACACACACCTCCAAAATTCAAGCCTCCTGCATATTCAATACCCAATTTTTGTTGCTATTTTTGTATAATACTCTTGCTTCCACAATCATTATTAATGTTATAGTTGTACAGTAAGTGAGTTCTGCCAACGTTGAGCAAGGTCATATAATTGTATGTCAATCACTGAGACACAAATAGAAATTAAGGCTTTTTCTGTCATTATAATCTCATAACTTATTCAGATAAAATAATTATACAGCAAACAGGACAATAATTTGAATAAGAGCTCTTATAGCATGATCATAAATAGACCAATGCTATGAATGCGGTTAATGTCTGACATGGTGGAGATGGGCAGTGGTTATGAATATTTATGATATGAAAACTCAATCATCTTTAACCCCATGTCCTCCTTTGATAACCATCCCTCCTTTTCCTCAATTTAGCAGCAATTTTCTCCCATTCCTTTCCCTCCAGAGCTGCCATTCTCATCTCCATCATCTCTCTTCTCTTTTTTTCCCTTTGTCATCAACCTATCCACCTCTTTATTCTTCATCCTAATGGCATTATTCCCTATGCATCCTTTTATGCCAACATCACAGCACATCTGTTGTTCGCCTTTGTCCTTATGAATTTTCTCTCAGTAAAACCTTTTTATCTGAAAGAAAATGATGAAAGAAAGGAATTTCAGCTGGAGTAAAACGAGGGCAGAGTTAAGGGTAAAGGGTGATTGCCTTCAGCTTATAAGATAGAACTGGCAAATTCACCATGAGGAGGAACAAAAGGGGGGGAGTCCACAGGCTCATGTGTCACTGGCAGTAATTGCAGAAAACCAGGAGTATTTCTGTTTTGTATTTTCATGGAAAGGAGCGGTGAATATGTCAAAGGGGGGAGTAAAGACATGAGAAGAAAAATAAGTGGCTGAGACTTCAGGAATTGAATATGGAGGAGAGAGGTAACTTTACAGACTCAGCCTTCAAAATCTGTGTTAAAAAAAAACATCAAAGGATGCAGATCACTGAAGTTATCCAACATCTAAAATGGCCATTGACCAGCTAAACAGGCTAAGAAGAATTGGCCTCCTTCCTAATAAACTTGGCTTCTTATTCCTCTGATGGTCGAAAATGGGTGGCAAAAAGCAGGGGAATTGTTAGAGCTTTGAAATGAGTAGGTGAGGGGAAAAAGGACTGTTCTGAGCCTTAAAAGCAGTAAAGAAAAACCCAGCCTGTTGACACCGTTTTCGACAAAAAAACAAAACACTGTTTCGGTTCATGTTCAGTCCCAGTTTTTTACAAAGGGTTCAGGTCAGCGTCTATGATCATTTTTTTTAAGATATAACCATCGGTTTCATGAGGGAATTTATGACCAAGATACAGAACAGTTTTCTTTTATTATTGTTATTCACTTGAAATGTTCTAATTATAAATAAATTGATGTCCAAGTTAAAGTGATAAAGACTGGAGTGATTATCTTTCATTCACCCTTCTTTAATTTGAGTCTATTCCAGGTTGTATTAGCTCCTGGACTTGGTTTCAAATAAAACATGGCTGCGCATAATAAGGATTTAAACCATGATTTTCTCTTTGAGCTCTAAGAAGAAATCTCTATCTGCTCTTTTATATATGCTTTCACCTCAGTCCCAGTCTTCGGTTCTGAACAGTTCAATGGTCCAGAGTGACACACCTAATGTAGTTCTGGAGGGCCTGAGGCCTGGCACTGGCTATGTGGTCCAGGTGAGAGCTCGGACTGTGGCCGGCTACGGAGCCTACAGCAAGGAGATGCTCTTCCAAACCCTGACTGACGGTAAGCGTGTGGGTGGTTAGATGGAGAGTGTGGAGGTGTATGACTGGAGGTCTTACTGTTTTGGAGGAAGAAAGTGCTTTGAGAGGAACTGTATGAGCATACATTTGGATGCGAATAATCCAATTCTCTATTTGCATTGTGTCTTTGTGTGTTCTGTGTGCTTTAGTGCCCAGTGTCACATAAAATGAGCCTAGTTTTGTTGTTTTTTTCCCATTTCACAAAGGCTGTTTGTATGGTATATATTCCCCTTGCAGGATTGCTTCTTATGTGCATGTGAAAGGGTAGACACAGAGATATAAAATGTGAGATATTTGTTTGCTCAGTATGCTTTCTGTATTGTGTATGTATGCTCCTGCAGATGAGTACAAGTCAGAGCTTGGGCAGCAGCTCTCCCTGATTGCCGGCTCTTTGGTAGGTGGAGTGTGTATCGTCTCTCTGGTAGCTATCGTCATCATCTGTACCAGGTAAAGACCCTAACATCCACACATGCAATCACTAATGCAGAGACACTGATAAAATGTCCACTGGATATATATTCCATGGTCCAATTCTACGGAAGCTTCAAACTGTATCGAAAAGCCATAATTTGTGCTTCAGTCACATAATCACACCTTAATTTAACACAGGCACAGGTAGTAGTTATATCTGAATTGGCCCCAGAAGGTATGACATGCTTTGTGTAATGGGTAAAAGAATACTGATAAAGTGCATACTTGTATATATAATATGATGTGAAATCATATCATATACATGCATCATATT
Source organism: Menidia beryllina (assembly GCA_013363375.1). Taxonomy (NCBI): domain Eukaryota; kingdom Metazoa; phylum Chordata; class Actinopteri; order Atheriniformes; family Atherinopsidae; genus Menidia; species Menidia beryllina. The sequence continues at coordinate 6,900,169 of JABUIW010000023.1, forward strand.
TATCATCATATCATATATATGCATGGGTGAATGGGTAAACCAGTAAGTTATTATTAATCGCTTTTGGGGATTTCTATAAGGTTTGAAAGCTGTTTGTCAATGGGTCTCATGAGCCTTTTTTCCCAGTTAAGCATTTTAAAAGTACCACCTCTATTTGCTGAGAGAGCATGTGAGATAAGAGTGTAAATAAACCTTAAATCAATTATTTTTTTCGCTGAGTGGTTGGTTAGGTTATCAGAGTGCATGGCCAAAAAAGTCCACTCCTCAACAGCTGCACCCTCAGTGCATGTAATCCAGTTCCTGCCATTTGTTCTGTGTTGATTTTAATTCTTGTAACTGAGAAGTTGTTCCACAAAAAGAGGAGGATGTTTCATCACGTTTGAGGCCTTCTAGATTTTTTTATCCTTACATAAAACAGTCCATTTCATTCCCATCCACTCAGTGTCAGTTATCTAGTAATTAAGTAATGAAATATGAACAGAAATTTTAAAACACATTCTACTTACATAAATAACAGAATAAGATATTGAGTGAAAATGCTGTGTTTACGGTGAGAAAAAGTGTATTATCTTGTGTTAATATTGCATGGGAGAACATGCATTCTGATTCCTACACCTTATACTCCATGTCTACAGATCAAAAGCTTCCACATTATTAGCTTTTTGTTCTCTGCCTGATAGCAAGTTTAACCCAGATCTGAATTTCTCCCATCAGATTAATACTGTATGTGCACTTTAGCTGTCCTTTTTTCCCTCTCTCTTCCTGAGTTCATATCTAAGTTAGTCTGGTTGTGTTCAATACTGGCATTCGTTGAGTTTGTCCCAATACCCATTTTTTCTTACAAACTGGGATTTGCATATTGAAAGATAGTCTTCTTATGTCAGCTCAACGGGCTTAGAGAGTTTTTTCTTTGGCAGATTTTGATGAAGGACTTGTATGCATTGTCTCTGTTTTCAACTTGTGTGTGTGTGTGTGTCTGTGTGTGTGTAGAAGGAGTCAGCTGAAAGAGAGTGTGTATGGGGACAAGCTGCAGCAGTACAACGCAGGAGGAGGTATGGCTTCAATCTTTGTTCTTTATAAGGATTATTGAATTATCGGGCTCACTATCCTTTTTTAGGTTTTATTTTGGAACTTTGTCCTTTTCTTTTCTTCTCAGAAGTAACACTGAGACCAGACATGTTTAGTGGCCCCACCCCCACGGTGACCTTTCCCACCCTGTCTGAGGGCCGCAGTTCACCAGGGGTCAAGATCTATATTGACCCTTTTACTTATGAAGACCCCAATGAAGCAGTCCGCGAGTTCGCCAAAGAAATCGACCCCTCTTGTGTCAAAATAGAGGAAGTCATCGGATCAGGTATACGTTTTCAGAGGTTTAGAGCATATGACCTTTTGACCTGCTCATTTTCATTCTCATGTTTTTTTTTTTTCTTTATGGAAAAGCTAAACAACAGCTATAGTTAAGAAATATGTTCAGTATCTTCAGTACATCTGCAATTATTGTGAGTTTTATCAAATGAAAACAGATTCACAGCTCCATATCATGTGTCCTAAATACTGCATCTAGAAGACGGTAGAAAACATAAACTTGATTTAATGAGAGCAATTGTGTAATAAAGCAGAAGATATTCAGTGATAAATGGCCTCATACCACACTTTTGCGTCAAAGAGAGAGCAAATCTGTAATCACACAAGGCTCCTTTTTTGTCCTTTGAAGTCAGGGTTGATGTTTAATTAATGTTGAAAACAATTTTCTCGCATTCTCTTTGGTATTCTGCATTCTTGATGAAAATGCTGCATGATGTTTTGCAGTCAAAGGTTAAAAATTCATGCACAGTTGTGGCATCATGCAATTTACAGTCAGTCCGGCCATTATACTGCGAGTCCATCAAATCATCATTTGTTTGGGTACATACAGTATGTAAAACTACACACTGAAATTAAGAATTGTCCAAAATGATATCAAATGTGAGGCTTTTTTGTTTGTTGCATTTTCGTTTATTTGTGTTTAAGAAAGCCAGATATAAATCAAAACTTCCACAAAGTACTGATTCTGTACTCAAACAAAATTAGACTTTTAAGCAAAGACTGTTAGAAAGAGGGATAAAATTGGGTTAAAGTCCCTAAATTTAACAACAGCATCAGATAAAGGGAAATTTCTTTGATCTCTGATCCTTTATGTATATGGACAGATGTGGGCTGCTGCAGACTAGAACCATTCATTTTCAAAAGCTGAATTTTTCCCCCTTCTTGTTTTGGCATTGAAAATTAATTTGAGACAGAGGGATTATGGCTTCAGATGTTTTAAGCATGTGGGCTGTTGAGAATATTTGGATTTTATTAAATACTGTTATATGAGAAATTTAGTGAATATGCTTGACACAATTGTTATAAAATCCAAAGATAAAGTTGATGTTTTGGCTTATGCAGTCTTAAGGAAGGTATGCTATTTGTTTTACGGTGAAATTGATAATCTCATCCAGAAGATATATTGCCTTTATAATACATGATAATATTATCTGTAACTCTAACCCGTATCAGATTGACTCGTGTTTTTACTTCAGATGATATACCGCTGATAACTCATCACGTATTTGGCTTAGTGGGAAAAACCAATCAAACCCGAATAGCCACTGAGCTCTGCATGTTAAAGGTCATGAGCCAGATCCAGACCCTCACCAATGTGAGTATGTGCTTTGGGCATTGGTATGCTGAGCCACTTTGAGAGGCTTTTGGTAATCCCTCCGTTTGGTGCTTTTTTTTCCTCTCAGGGAAAGGTTTCTACCGTAGCTAGAGGTGATGGAAGAGGTATGGAAATGACATGAGAGGGAAGGGGAAATATGAGCGTGGGTTATTTGAAACTTGGCCAGACTTTCAGCCCTTCGAGGGCTGAAGACTGTATCCACTGCAATTTTTATCTCTTGTTTTTTCCATCTCTATTCCTTTGATACTTTCTCTGGACTTCAACTCTCTCTGTGATTCAGCCCCCTCTGGAATTTTACCTTGTTTGTGTATAGAGAAATGCTAAACAAAGAAGCAAGGGGAAAGCAGAACAACAGATTGTGGAGGAAAGATAAAAGAAGAAATCACCCTAAGGAGATAATAAAAATATCCCACCTAACCCTCTTATTCCCTCCCTCTGAGATAACACCCTTTCTTTTCCTCTTTTTCTATTACTTTCACTCACTGTTAGAAATGTCCTTCACAAAATGACTTCATTTGACCAAAGAAAAATCATGAAACGTCTATAAATGCATGATAATGGGAAGAAGCATAATGCGTCATGAGCCAGCGTCATCCAGCACCCCTTTACTCTGTTTTTTTTATGTATGGCATAGACTTAAAGGAGGAATACATTGTAAACCCGATGAAACTTCCTTGTGGTGCTCTGAACTCTGCTTGACCTCCTTTATTTTTGAGAAAAAGAAGTGACATGTCACCAAGATTTCACATCTCTCAGTGAGAATGACATTTTTTACCCTCATCCTTTCAACCTCTCCTAATTCCTCCCCCTTATTATCAATCCTGTCGCATTTTCTTCTGTCACCCTTTATGTGCCATCATCGCTCCTTCGACTCTCAGCCTCCTTCTATTCTTCTTCTTCTTTTTGCTCTACTTCTGTCTGTGCTTCTGTTGGTTTACAGCACTGACTCTAGACGGTTTTTAATGAGCAGTGAGATGTGGAGCAGAGATCATTGAAAGATGTGACGGCATGGCCTGTCATCCAATTCCCATCACTCATCCATTATTCACACGCAGAGATTTATCTTCAGGGTGCAAACTTTTATTTTAAAGTGATATTCAATGTTCAAGTCTCTAAGCAGAATGCTGCAGAATTTGTTTTGACAAAAGGCACTGTGTTTCCATGGGATGAACCTTTTTTAGGATAATAAACAAGTTCATTGAAGTTTCACCCCTGTACATTTGCATGATATTGCAGCTACCCTGATTAGAATCGCAGCAGTTGCTAAAAAGACATGAACTAAACATAGGGAGACTAATTACAGTAGAATCCACAAGGCACCTCTGCAGCTGCATCAGTCCTACCTGGCATTGATTCTTAAAGTCTCTGGAGGCCTGCCGGGGGGCTGAAACAACACTCCTCCAAAATATATATTCTTGTGTTGGTAATTTTAAGATGATGATGGAAAGTTCTTTCCTCAAAAATTGGAAATGTTGTTGATCGAAGTTTTGAAGTAAGGACTTTGCCTTTTCAATGGAGGTCTTAAACCATAGACAAAATATTGTATTGTGCGATCAAAATGCATGCGAGTTATTTGAAGCAGAATTACACAAAAAACTGAATGTCTGACAGGAACCACCTCTTCTCTCCACTTCATGTAAACAACCTAATGCCCTTCAGGAATAAGTAAATGAACTAGCTGCTACCATGTTTAGTTGGCATTTTCCTCTTTCTGTCTTACCAAATATGACTTTTGAATTTGAAAATAGATATTTTGACTGTCCTTGGATCCGCTTTTTGAATAATGATCATTGTGGGAAGTAGGAAATCTTGCAGAAAGAAATAATTTCATGCTTCTATTGAGTAAAAAGTCATCTACAAAAATGACTGACTGACAAGTTGCAGGAGTGAAATTTTCTGGCAGCTCACCTTTACTGCTTGAATAGATGTCTTTGTAGAGGCCCTGGCTGGGCGAGCCTCCCCACAGTTTTTCACAGCCTGTCGGGGGGTAAGTGGGGTTTCTCCAGTTGCTCACAATTTGTACTGCCAAATTCCACGGCATCCCACACAATGGACCTTTCTATATTGATTTTTACACTTTTATAAAAATTGCATACTTTGTAATAGCAGAGACCTGTAGTTGAATACTTTGATATTGCATGAAACTGAACTGCATTAGAAAGGGCTTAAACCAGTCGCACAAATTAAACTTGGAACGAACCTGCAGTATACCCTTTTTGTACACCACGTTCAAGGGGCTCAACTTCTTTAACTGAGGGATATTTCAGTGAGGGAAATGCAAAACTCTCTGTCATAACAACAACAAAAAATCCCTTTTGTCTTGAATCTTGTTTGCCACCTTGGATACAAGGTCTTTTCTCACCCCAGTGAGCACTCATTGGACAGATATCGTTTTTGTTGTTCTTTCAGTCTGGAAAAAAATGTGCCCTTGAGCAAAGCCCTCAACCTCAATCTGCTCTGGCGGAGCTGTTTAGACGCCCTCAGTGTGAGGGGGGTGTGTGTGCGGCGGCCCGCTGCTGTACTGTGTGTTTGTGCACCTCATACTGCTTCCCTGCTGCTTTCAAGAGCAATGCACCTCTTGATCATCTTTATTCATGTTTAATTTTGAAATGTTACCAAATTACATGGAATGGGAGTACAATTAATTATTTGGCTCTTTTTCGTATGTGATCATTTATTCAAGACATTTGAGTAAACTTCTAACAGAGGCACTTGTGTTGTTTCCCTGCTGAGACACCCCATAGCCTTTTTTTTTTATACATTCGACCCCTAAACTTGACGATAATTCAATATTCCTCCTACAGGTGAGTTTGGGGAGGTGTACAAAGGTCGCCTGAAACCTGTTGGGAAAAAGGAAATTCCCGTAGCCATCAAAACCCTGAAGGTGGGCTACTCTGAGAGGCAGAGGAGAGACTTCCTGGCTGAGGCATCGATCATGGGCCAGTTTGACCAGCCAAACATTATCAGACTGGAGGGCGTGGTCACCAAGAGCAGACCCACCATGATCATAACGGAGTTCATGGAGAACGGAGCACTCGACTCATTTCTGAGAGTGAGTAATGCTGTTGCTTTTGAAAAGTGTTTGCTTTTACTGTTTCATGATTTTATTCCATGGTCCTATTTTTTTAAACATTTGTACTCCTTGTAGCCCACCTCTCTAGGAAGCTCTAGCCTGCTCTGATTATTAAAAAAAATAGGTGCAAGGCAGCTGCCCCTTCCTCTATTAGACAGATTCTAATTAGTTTTTTTTTTTTTATAATGTAGTAATATTAAAAAAATGCATTGTCAGTATTGCCCCTTGAATGCATTTCAGGAAGAGGAGACTGCTCAGTTAAATAGTCATGCTCTAACTGCAGCTTGAGTCAGCTGGGTGTGTAAACTTACAGAGCCACTACATAACCAGCAGTATTTTTCTACTTCAATGTTTAAATTTCTGGGCGCGTCTGATAATCCCATATGTTTTAGTACATAAACACCCAAACAGAGTAATGACTAAAGAAGAAAATACTATTTGGAATTTCGAGAAAGAAATAAACAACCCTCAGCTCTTCCTTTACTCACATTCCCTCTTTTCCTTCCTGTGTTCTCTCTGCCTCATACTGCCAGCCTGTCTGTCAGTCTGTCCCACTCTTTGATCCTGCCCTCCTTTTGAGAAGACTCTAAAAACAGAAAGAGAAACTCTTTGATGCCTGGTTCTCACAGCACGACCCCATTTGACTCAGAAACCATGCTATGACTCACACACACAGGCCCACGGATCGATCTCGCTGGTGTTGTTGTCCTGCCGTGACCATCTTGCAGGCGCAAGACCTGCAGGATCAATGCGGCATGTGCTTGTTTGGGTGTATCTAGAAGTTTTTTTTTTTCCCCTGAAGAGGATTAGGCCAGAAGAGCATCAAAGGCATGGTTTGATGCGCAAAGTGAACCGAAAGACACACACTCACACCTTCGAGTGCAACTATGTCAGCGGGCGATGTCTGCAAGGTTTATACGACAAACACAAGGTTGAAGGGGGAAGTGGAAAAAAAAGAGTAGATGCATTTAGTAAAAAATGTCACATGGAATCAAACAAACATGCTCCGCTATTTGCTCAAACATTTTAAACAGATAGCATTTTTTTAAGATCAACAGCAATCCATCTGTATTAATCCGTTAATGGAAGAATCATAAACAAGGTGGGAAGAGAGTCACATTAGGAGCTCCATTCTAACCTCTGCACACACAAAAGATAATAAAACTGATTATTTTCTGTAATTCTTTATTTTCACCCAAACCGATCCTCTGAGTAACTCCGTACACATTGACTTCAGTGTAGCCTCAGTGCAGATCTGGTGCAGCAACTGGGGCAGAGGGTCTCATTCAAGTGTAATGAGGGATGTTCAAATAATTTAATTTCTCTAAACCATCACATCCTTTGCAGGCGTGCATCTGAAACATTTTTTTCTGAAATTTGTGTAAAGTTATATTTCCATTTTGGGACGTAAGTAATGTGAAGTCCTCCAAAACTTTCATTCTGTTTCTCAAAGAAAATGGATGAGATGTATGTTTTAAGTGAATTGCTAACATGTGTTCTGATCACCTTGAATAAATGAATCTAAATAACTGATGAAACAATATGATATGGGAAATGCAAATAATTTTTTAATGGTTTGTGGTTTTCCAGCAAAATGATGGGCAGTTCCCGGTCATCCAGCTAGTCGGTATGCTGAGAGGCATCGCATCTGGAATGAGGTACTAACACGCACAACCACTACTAAGGTCATATATTTTCTATCATAATGGAGAATATGCATTTTCTGATCCTTCTTTGATTTACAAAGAAAGTATATATTTCTCTATAAAACTTTGTGTATCATTTTTTTGTATCACAAACACACACGTGCATATGAGCTTGAACTTTACTACCTTTTATGTATTGAACAAAGTTGTATATTCAAGTGGACATCGCCTCAATATGCAAAACACTCCAAATGCTCTCACACACCCACACAACCTATCTGAGTTTTTCAACAAGTTTTGATATTACAAACATACAAATAAATACTTGATCTATAAATGAATCCCACGAAATGAATGTTGTGAGTGATAACTCACACATAGGGCCACACTCTTTTATTCCGATTATCTTTTTTATTTATAGTGGCCTAGCTTGTGAGGCATAAATTCTGTTGATGTTGCAGGTACCTGGCAGAGATGAGTTATGTTCATCGCGACTTGGCCGCACGAAATATTTTGGTTAACAGTAACCTGGTGTGTAAGGTATCCGACTTCGGCTTATCACGTTATTTGGAAGAGGATACGTCTGATCCAACCTACACCAGCTCACTGGTAAGAGCAGAAGAAAGTGCCACTTGTGTTGTGTTGTCCATATCAGCATTTTCTTGTTTGTTCTTTTCATAATTTCATCCTTTTAATAATTTCTATTGTTCTGTAATGTGACATTAAGTACGATCCTCAAATTAGATAAGAGACGATAAATGTGTGGGGTCATACAAGAGAGGAAACGCAAGTTTTATGGCCGTAAATGAGGGATCCAATGACTCTGAAAATGTTCCATTTACTGTGTGCAGGGATTTTTATAGTAATAGTAATGTGAGCACTTGTCACGAGGAGGAGTTACCTTAACATCACTTTTTACATCCATTCTCTCCAACTGAGTTTGATGCATGTCAGCTGTACTCAACTGTTCAAACTGTTAAAGGAAAAAAATCAAATATGAAAGGGTTTTTTTTTTCTCTTGAAACAGCTTTGGAGAGCCTGACTGATGCGATGGGCTTTGTTGTGAAATCACTTGGTTGGCTTGCTAGGAAAATAGTCTTTCAAGAACATGCAATGGGTGTCTGTCCGTGCAACGTTTCCTTTGATACAGCATTTTTCATACAACAGCCAAATTATCCTGTTGTAGCACTACATTCATTTATCCCCAGCTTCAGTCATGCCTTTGAAAAGAGAAACACCAGCTTGGTCGTTCTTTTGTCTTCATTAGAAAGAAAAACTGTCGACAGGTGTTTATTCAAAGTTTGTTGAGCTGGTGCAAACATTGAAACATCTGCTTTGTTTTCACTTCAACACCAGGAAAAAATATCCGAAAATCCAAGCATACTTTTTGAAAATGTATTTAAGAGTACCACCAGACTTCAACCTGTTCATTTTTTAATGCTTGCAAGCACAGCACTTTGGATAGTGTATGAAATCCACATATTTCCAATCACTCTTCCATAAACAATTATATGAAGAGTGAAATGATACTGAGTCTTCACCTTAATTTTTATGTCACTGCTGACTGTAACCCCCCACCCCCTTCATTTTGCCCTTAATGATGGATTCTATAAAGTGGGTATTTGTGTTTATTCTTTTCTTTTTTTATTCTTTTCTTTCTTCCCCTCAGGGAGGTAAAATCCCAGTGAGGTGGACAGCGCCAGAAGCAATCGCATACAGAAAATTCACATCAGCTTCAGATGTCTGGAGTTATGGAATTGTCACCTGGGAGGTGATGGCATACGGAGAGAGACCTTACTGGGACATGAGCAACCAAGACGTAAGCCGCCACCTGCTTTGTGTGTCTTGTTGTTAGCTCTCAATCATGTCTGTGACTTTAAAAGACTGCAAATACCTCCTCTGGTGTTTGTTTGTCTTTCCCTTTGGTGTCTCTCACAGTAGGGAATCTGCATGTCTAAGAAAATACACAGAAAATGAGAACAATTTTAGTGTGGCTAGTCTGTTTGTTCTCTGAACATCAGCCTAAAAGGCTCAGGATTGTGTTTATGACAGGAAATGTTTCATTGGACTGGCAGACTCCTTCCAATGTCCTTCACATTGTTATCAGTTTGCTGTTGCATTTCTCTACCTTCTTGAATTGAATCTATTCTTTTTTTTGTGCTTGCACCTCAATGATTTTATTAGCTGCATGGAAACTACTTTCATTGTGCTTAGCTTTTGGGTTAGAATTTTTTATCAATTCTTATAACAAGCACAATCTTCTGATGGTATTAGATCAAATACAATGAAAAGAAAACCACTCATCCTTCTTCTGCGGTCTTATTTGAACTGTTAAAACCTAAAGAGCACCAATTAAAGGACATGAAAAAGGAGGCTCAATAAAGTTAGATTGCTAACATATTTTAATTTCGGGGGTTTCTGTTTTGAGAGTAAAGCAAAATTGGGATTGTAGTTAGTTTTGCCCCTCAAATCTGCTCAAAGTACTGAACTTCTAAATCCTAGTTATTGCATTCTGAAATATAAATGATAGCTTTGAAACAGAGTTTAGAAGCATTCACCTTTTCCTGACTGGAAACTAAATTTCTGACAGTAAATGTGACAGTGAAGCTGTGCAGGTTTTTTTTTCCAGACAATGCCAATTTTCAAACCGGAGCTTCACTGCAGCATTAATCTAAACTGCTTTAGACTGTGTATACTTTTACAAAAAACTTTCCTCTATAAGGTCGTACAATGGAGGAGTTAGAGATCCCATCCCATCTGTAATGCACACATACATCTGTCCAAGCAATTAAACTAGATCAGTCCCTTATTTCTATCTTAGAAGGGCCAGTTCACCATCTAGCAACTATATCACCTTAATCCTGTCTTTCTCATCATTTCACGCTTTTGCCTCTGTCTCTTAACTCCACCCACCCCACCCCTCATGGTTGTTCCTGATCAACAGATCCATCTTTAGCAGCTGTAATGACAGAGAGTCAGTATAATGATAGAGACAAATTCATAAAGGAGCAGACTGCATGACGGGGAGTGTGTGTTCCCACTGTAGCTAACGAGGGTTTGTGGGGGCATTAACTATGCATGGAGTTGACACCCCGGGCCTACATGTTACAATCACACACAGTAACACACGACACTAAACCACACATGTACAAGCAGACATGTGTAAAGACACACACGCCACACACACGCATGACTTCAAAGAACACAGGGCTATGAAATTGTCAGCGGAGCCACTGCAGGTGCGACTGTGTTCGACATGAATTAATCATGGCAAAGTCCTGTGATGTTTCACCACACTTGCTGCTGTTTTGATTGACAGCGGTGCTTAGAGTGAATTTATGCATTACAAAGCCTAAGAAGTGTGTCCGGGTCAAGTAGAGTTCACCTTGCAAACGGAAAAAATTCCCAGCACTGCATTAAAAGTACTGGAGTTGAAAAGACACATTAGTTTAGCGTACAAGTTTGCCAGTGTGAACTCAAAGCCTTGGATTTACAAAAAACTGAGAAGACAAACAAGGTATTCAAGGTCAACGATCACGGCGTGGAATGGATGGGACGGTTAAAGAGGCAAATGCTGGCGGTCAAAACCCTGCCAGAGATTATGGAACAAGGCAGAAAGAGAGAACAGTAAAAAAGGATGCAACACGAGAAATAAGGCAAAATAACAAAAATACTGAGGCACTGCAAGGACCCGCTGCCAGCATCCTGGCGGACAACACTGCCATTGTAAAACACTTTGTAGAGTATAGCAAAAATCTAATAGGTACTAAAATATGCCATTTTCTATTTTTATGTCTGTGCAGTATAAACTAAGCTTCTCCTAGTTTAGCCCTTGAGTGTAAATTGCTATGCAGTTGGTAGGTTATATGGATATAATACTACAGGTTGATTTGGCTGTGTTTGATGGGTTGATGTGTAAAGCATAATCTTTTTTTTTCCCACATTTTTCACTGACCTAATGACCCATGATTATTGGTGGCTGTCTTTCACAACTGAAAAATAACTGGATCTAGGTGTGTCTTTTTAGAGAGCTCTGAAAGCTTTGTTTTTCAAAGAAAAGCTTCAACAAAACCATAATTTGTAATTAAGCCAAACTTTAAAATCATATACTGCATATTAATGTCTTTCATTAGAAAATATATTAAGATGTTGATTGGACCTGTGAAGAATGTGGAAGCCAATGACAAGTCGGATCATAGTAATTGGATTACTGATGCATGAAAAAAAGCTGCAAGACAGATATTATCTTTGACTTAACAAATAATGAACATGTTGGATGGCACATTTAAAGCCATCAGGGCACAACGCATTGGGAGTTTTCAACATAACAGCCATAATTAAAGTGAAGGAGACATTTAAAAAACTAATTTTTATCTTTCTGGCTCAGGGGGCGGAATAATTTCACATTGTAATTGCCAGAACTTGATATTTCCTTTCTTTGATTTTTTTTTTTGTCAGAATATAAAAGCACATATTATCTTTGAATATGTATTTCTATTATATCAGTACTGGCACTCCGCATTTTAAACTGTTTGACTCATCCCTGAAAAAATGAATGCCAAAAAGTTTTCACCCAAAACATTTGAAACTTACTGATCATTCTCACTACCTGCACTGGTGTAGTGAATTAAAGAGCTTGCCTGTGTGAAATGTTCCCCTCCTCAATATCAGAGTCTGCATGAGACATTACTGCTGCTTAGAGATGAATATCTCGATATGCTATGTGACTGCACGCTCTGTCTGGATCAGGTTCTCAAATGGAAATTGGATCCTCTTGACTAATCCTGTCAAGTGAAAAAGGCTGAACTAGGCAAGATTGTTCCGTAAAATGCACCTGTGTTATTCACTGAAATCACAAAGGAGCTGTTAAAAAAAAAAACGGTGTCCTTCTAACAGCCGCTGGAGTGCTTGAGTCAGTGTAGCATGTTTCTAATTAATTTAATACCAACAAGGACCGAGGTGGGATAAACTGTCACTTCACAAGAAGAAAACTCTGTCAAAATTATTATTTCACTGTTGTGAAAAGTCAGCTTGTTTTTAACAAAAAAATTCCCCCTTTTTATCATCTGAAAACTCATGATTATCTTCAAGTTATCAGATCCCTGAACTGATACTCCCAGAAGACAAACCCTCTGCTTGTGAAGTCTGTTTTTTTTATACTGACCAACTGCCAGAGTCATTATGAATATTTAATACTCTCGTCCTGCAAACATTTGCACTAATCAACCCTCTGAGCCCATTATGACCTCAACCTAACCTGACATTTCTATTTTTTCTTAATTTACATTTAACAAGCAGAAGTAATTTTTTTACACACCAGCGTGGCTTTAGTGTTATTGTAGTTTCAGACGACATGGAGGGCAAAGTACATTAAACTCCTCAGTTCCACATGCTTATCTTTTCTTATTCCACATTTTACAATTCTCACCCAGCACAGCACGGAAAAAGTGGCAAGTCGTTGGGTAGAACTGCACCAAAATGCTGTGGGTTGATATTAATGTGTGTTCAGTCTTACGGACACTCTTCAGTAATCATAAAGATATTAAAGGAATCCTTATAGGATCACTTAAGGCAGCAATACACCTCTTTTAGCATCTTAATCATTTCACTTCTGATTTTAAAGATGCCATAATACTGTAGAGTATCCAGAATATAACATGGTTTAGAACTGAACATTTCCAGCTTGAGTTTTTGAAATTATATAGATCCAAGATTAATCTGAAAGAAAGCAGGGAGATAGAAAAAGGCACAGGCCCAAATATGCCTGTTGGACTCAATCTTTTGGTGAGAAAATGTGTGTTTGAAAAGTGCAGAAGAAGTGATCACTCTAGTGAAGGCTCTGGTTTTGTAACTTATATGTAAATTGGTCAGAAATCTATTTAATCCCCTTTGGACCCTTACCTTCAGAATATATTTGCCAGCTAAACTGCATGATTTAGATTTAAAAAATCTTCTAATTTGGACAGAAAAGTTCTCGCTTTCACTCTGTCCAAAGTGCCCTAAAAATAACGGTTTAAGATTTTCCTGAGTGAGTGAAACTAGCACAAATCCAGCATAATTGAAATTAAGTCAGTGTGTAATTCTCAAATTATATATTATAAACCAGACTTTGGTTGTTGTATTGAGTTTTACAATCTTAGACGTGTACCCTGTTTCTAAATCTTTACTCTCTGCACTGTCTCTTCATTCATTTTCCTAGAGCATGTACCTCACTCAACAGCGGTTTGTGTTTTTTGACATATTCTGAATATCTAAGTTTGTGTTATCAAGTCCTCGTGAAATTGCTAGTGTTTTAGCATCTAAATATCCAATCATGTTCACAAAGCAGTCGGCGTTTTTTTTCTGTCCCTGTTAAATCTGATGATAAATTGGTTGGAATACTTATGAAGTCGGTTCCTCAACAAATACTCGGGAGATGTCAGGTGAAACGGTCATGAGTGCCAACATTTAGTATGTAGTTACACATATCACACCTCTTGTCCTCACAGAGATGTTATATGTGTAACTATATGCTAAATGCATGTTCTCAGGCTCATACTAAGATGTACACAACAGCCTCTGTCCTTCAGCTTTTCTGTGATTTAGAAGTCCACTTAATGTCAAATTGATCAAACTATTTGGAACAGTCGGAACCTTTCTGCACCTGATATAGCAGCTGTTCCGGTTACTTTAAAAGGACTATTACCAATCTGACCCCATCATGGCCTCAATCACTAGATGAAAATGTATTTCAGACAGAGCCAATGTATAGAGCTGTTGCCAGCGACCTGGAGTGTCTGGAAGTGATTCTGATGAGGGCGACCCAAAGCAGCAGCTCTCTAAAGCCCAAACAGGAAGTTAAAAGCTGCTGAAATGGTTTGATGATGGTCATATCGTTTAAATCAAGTAAAGTATAGTGAAGGGATCATTTGTTTCCTTATGGTCAAAACAATTGAACACTGCCATAAAAACTTTTTATTTTTATTTTTAGCTACAACTCACATTATGCACTGGATATTGGTTTGTGTTCTTTCTAAACATTTACTTTACTAAACATTAAAAAATGGGTTATTTTGCACAACAAAGCAAATTCAAACAAAACCATATGACGGTGCATCCAGTTCTAATCTCTATGAATGTCTAGATCATCATCAGTCTATTTGACTGAATAGAAACAATCACATGACTATTTCAAAGCGTTTGCATTTTCTATTGAATGTACTGAACATTATGTCAAAATGGGATTTGGTGTTAGCTGTAGCTCAAGAAAAGGAGCGCCTGTCTGCCAACTGGAGGGTCAGCTGGTTCATCCTGGCTCTCTTGGACATGTATGTTAAAAAGGCAGAGGTAGTGTGTGCCCTGCTGCGCTGTATAACCAAACACACGCTGTAAAATTGTGTGTTCGAAAGCGTGAGTGGGGTCTGTCACAACTAACACAACTTCAGCTGATAACTCTAGCAAACCCAACGAGCCCTGCCTTCTCATTCAGCCATGTCCGGTCACCACTCCGGGGGCTGTGCTGGCCCTGACTCAAAGGCGTCCTCCTCTGTTTGATGCCCAACACTCTCATGTCTGTTGCCTGTCTCACCCATGTAACAGCTTTCCCTGCAGAGGTGACAGCGACAACAAAAGCTTTATCATTCTGAGGCACTTTGATGCTCCTGCCACAAAGGCTTTCAAATTCATCGACTATCCAGCGCCATCTTTAAGTTTGGTCACTGTTTTTACATAGGGTTTACCTTGAATACAGGTCTCCCATTTAGCAACAAGAAAAAAGTTCACATTGTGAAAAGTTTAGAGCTCTTAAACGTTTGAGCACAAACTCACTTAATGTACCCACATGAGGAAAAGTGAGAAGGGTGATGTACTGTATTTTTTAGTTTCTACTTCTTCCTTCTGAGCACAAATGAACTCTTTTAAAATAGTCATACTGAATACATATATATTTTTAAATCACTCTTTGTTCCTTCCCTAGCAATAAAAAAATATATTTTTGGGTTTAGTTCCACATTAAGCGGAAATCCTGCTTCTGGTGTGTATGACTGAAACTTTGGTCAAAACTTATATGAGGGGGACTGCTACATAATTATTATATTTGAAGAGCAGGAATAATGTACTGCTTGGTTGCCTAAGCTTTAACAAAATGATACATATTAAACACAGTTTTCCCTGTTTTCCGCCCCTGCTGTGACCCAGGTGATAAATGCAATAGAGCAAGACTTCAGGCTGCCAGCTCCTATGGACTGTCCAGTAGTGCTTCACCAGCTGATGCTGGATTGCTGGCAGAAAGACCGGAACGCACGGCCAAAATTTCCTGATATCGTCAGCATGTTGGACAAAATGATACGCAACCCCGCGTCGCTCAAAACTGGTACCAACAACACAGTCCCTGGGTGAGCGGAGATATAAATGAATTTACATACACAAACACATTTTTTCTATATCATCTCTCTGTCCCTCTGTGATACAGCTCATATCTTAAGCCCACCTTCTCATATCTGCTCTGTGCAGTCCTGTGCAGAACCCCTTGTTAGATCGAGCAGCTCCGGACTTGAGCAGCGTGAGCTCAGTAGAAGACTGGCTGGCTGCACTGAAGATGACCCAGTACAGAGATTCCTTCATCGGCTCAGGCTTCACTTCCTTGCCACTCGTCACACAAATCACATCAGAGTATGTCTGCCTAATGAACTGCCTCTGTTTTTGTCTTTGATCCATTGAGCCTGTATGTCACACTACTAATGCAGCCCAATTGGCTTGGTTGTGGTTAAGCAGCTGACTGGATGTCTTTGTGAATGCTTGTCTGCTTCTTCGCATTTCTCCTTTCCATACTTTGAAATCCATTCATAGTGGCACAAAATGCTTTATATGCTATTCATAAAACTACAGAATATTAATTTATCCTAGGAAATCAAATAGTGGTCCACTTTTAATCTTCTTTACTCATTAGGAAATGTACCAGAGACATGGATTTTATCAATGAGGATAGAATCGACTTGCTCTTGTTCGCTGCATAAATGAGCTTTTAAAAAAGATTAATTATCAAGCCAGTTGCAAAATGTGTCACACGACACCAGCTGACTCTTGCTGCTTTTACACCCGCATCAGACCTGGAGTTAGTCCTGAAGAGGTGCGCAATGGCCCCTTATATTTTTTAAAATGCTTAAGTTTGGTCAAACGCAGAGGGTACATTTTGCCAAAGGGAGTAATTAAGTATATTTGAAATGGTACCGGTGTGAAAAGGCAGCTATCAGATAGATGAGCCCGTTAACTTTATTTAAGACTCTTCATGCAGAATAAATGGCTACCTGGGGAATTAACAGAGGGACAACTTGCCTGGACTCAGATCTCATGGGCTCTTAATTTCACTTTGCTGCTTGAATTTATCGTGGGATGTGTTTAATTAGAATTTTAAACTGCTCTCCATGATACTGGCTGTTATAGCAAGTATTAACTAATATGTAAAACATTAAATGAGTGGCCATGTAATTTTGTATTGCCGTTTGCAAGAGATGTCCTTTCAGACCAATAATATAATTTTTACATATTAAGTCCTGTTTTTTTAATATGCATTGAGAACAATTGATTCCAATGATTAAAGTGCCTCTAATTTCAGAGTAAAAACATACAATTTTTGCGCTGATACAGCACAATCTCATTTGACTATTTGATGTTTTTACAGGGATCTGCAACGGATCGGAGTGTCCCTTGCTGGACACCAGAAGAAGATACTAACCAGCGTACAATCAATGAGGCACCACATCGATGACCAGTCTCCCACTGAATCTGTGTAGGAACACAGAAGAATTACACAATTTACTGTACTCAATCACTGCTGGTTCAGTCAGTGAACAAACAGGGTGTCAGCGTACAGTTCTCTTTAATCCACTTACTTTCATTTTCTGCATTGAGAAATCACAATTCCTAAATTTTGCAACCACCATGGACTTTGCTGTAAATGGCCAGATCTGTCTTGGAGTCCCTGGATAGACCTCTCATGCCAGTTTACTTTGTAAAAGTTGCAAAACTCCCTGGGATTGAACTTACAAGTGATATTTGTTAGATAACCATTGAAAAGACTCAAATAAGTGGCACTGTGGAAAATACAAAACTAGCCCCCTGCCTTTGAAGGGCTACATTAAGTTTCACCTAAAGATCAGTCAGAGTCTGCACTCTCGGTCCTTTTACTTACCAGACTGACTGTTGAAAGGAGATGAGGGTTTTTTTTTCTCACACAGCACTCCACTGGGAATAATAAACTGGCTGAGAAAACATGTCTAATAAGGGACAGAAACTGGACCACGAGCCTGTTCCTGAAGCAAAGATCAGTGGCAGCCTTTCCTAGCTCCAACATGTTGTGTTGTCACTCCTTTATAGTGTTGGTGTAAACTGCTGTTGTTTAAATCCAGATATGAGTCAGCCATTTAAATCAGACTTTTTTGAAGATCTATCTTCATATTGAAGAGTGTGTATATATTATGAAGTGGAAAATTTATTTCCTACTTGCTCTATTACTTTAACTTTAACCAACAGTATCTGACAATGTTTAATATCACGGGAGTATTTGAAAGTTTTTGCTGAATTTTCTTCCCCTGTTGACTCATCACCACAGACAACAAATAGAAAAATTAGATGTCACCGTTGTATGTTTTTGTACTTTCCACATGGACAGATTACAAGATCCGGCCCACACAAAGTACCTGGTTTATATAGAACTCATCAAATATACCCTTAAAAATAATACAGTTACAGTATCAGAGTCTGGCAATTGACTCTGATAAGAAAATATTATCAGGTAGCAATGTTGATTCAAACTAGGATCCAAATCACCTCCTTGGAGTTACAGAGGACAAAAATCACCTTTAGAGATTTTGTGATTTGAAGAATTATCACCTACTCAAATGCAACAGTCGTGTCCGGTGGATCTCAGAAAAGGCATTTTCATCTAATGTTCTTGTGATATGGCTGTATATCCGAAATCTGACAGTCATTCAAGCGTTAAGACGGACAAACCAGATATTCAATGCTCATGTTCTGTCCATGTACAGAAAAAAAATCTAATTTCTGTCTCAAGTGCGTGGCTGCAATCCAGATGGCTGTCATTACTCTACAGCAGGCAGCCTGGCAGGGTCCTTTGCATTCATTCATTTCTTTTATTCACTGGCTGCTGGACATGTTCTTGTCAGGGTCTGTTTTTACTATCTCAATTGTAGATTGACATGTCTGATTAATATTGTTGTGCCAATTTGTAGTTGAAACTTGGTAAAGTGCCCTGTCCATATTGTCACCTGTACTCTGAGGACAGGAAGCTTTTCCAATATTCACATGTCTGATTTATGATAGAGAAATGGTCCTACAAGAAAAGCAATAAAAAGTCAAATGCTTTGGCTTTAAAAAGAAAATTAGCAGATGAATTATCACATCTGAATTGAATGTGATATTCGAGTCACTCCTCCTCTCAAAGTACAATATCAATAAGGCCTGATCTCACTATGGGCGCTCTGGTTGAGAAGCACTTTTTATCTAAGCACTGAGCGGATTACCGGCTGCAAAACAACTGCAGCCTCGCTCTGCCTTCAGCCCAAACCTCTGGTCAGGCGTGTGCAAGCACATATCAAGGATTACCAGTCAGTAGCTGTGATTAGACCGTATGATTTTACTCGTCATTGACTGGGAGCCATGCTCACAGTGACAGACAGCAAGTGTTGTTTGCCATCACTTCTGCAGAGCACTGTGTTTGTGTTTGTTTTGCACCACTGCTCTCCACTGGTGGGACGCCCCAAAGTCTTTTCATTTATGAACATTGTGACATTGGGAGGTCTGTGGCCGTTTCAAACCTCCAAACATTTCCGTTTCAGTTTTTTTTTGCTGAAACTCCACTCTGACAGCACAACCACAATTGCATTTGTTGCCTGGCAACAGAGGCTTATTGAACATTTTATCAGGAAGTACTGAGATCAACTGGGAGCGTGTCAGTTGTTCAAATGAATAATTTGTTGTAAATAGATGCCTCTGGAAAAACCGTCTCTGCGATAGCTCAGAGGTTTACTAAAGAATGAGACAACTAGCGTGCCTAAAAGCTCATATTGAATGCCACTAAAAAAGGATAATACATGCAGAAGAAATGAACACTATCATCACATACAGTACGAGCATCTTGCTGCGTCACCTAGCATCTGTAGTTTAGTGCAATGTGTCAATTACTGGCTTGATTTTTTTTCTCTCGTTAGAAGATTAGAAGTTAAGTATGAGCTTTCAGACATTTCACATATTACTGTGTCAGTGTTTGAAAAAAAAGAGAAAAACTTGAACAGTCATTCTATAACTTGTGGTTATAGAATGACATGACTGAGTTTGTGGAAAAATATTCAATGGAACATGTCTTGTTGGAGTTCTTGAGAAAAGCCGCCTTGTGTTCAGAGGTATTTTTAAAGAGACAAATCCACCCTCAGTCTGTTGCTCCAACAGCAAACATTTGTTCTGTGTTTGTGGCCATGCAGAGCTAAAACACCGGCTAATTATATCTGTGCTGAATATCCGAGTAAACACTGCGTTCTAATTCAGGACAAGAATACATGTTTTATTCATTTTTTCTTTAAAAGTCAGGCGGAATTGTCACCAAACTTGACACATTTTGAGTTTTTTTCTGTAAAAAGACTTCAAAAGTTGTCAGGAAATAACATTTTTAAAGATATGTTTCCTTTAGATGCCAGCCGTGTCCCAGTTTATCACTGCAGCAGAAGCGTTCACACTGTGGCACAGATAAAACAAATAAACTGAAAAATGATCCTCAATACTCCTGTTATGACCAGTCAGAAATGCTGGTGAACACAGGAACACCACAGAAAACATGTAATTATGTCACTATGTCAGTCATGGGAAAGTTTTACTGTACGAGAATGAAAATATTTTTCGATCCATACGAAAAAAACATTAATCTGACATCACTGTTTCCTGTATCATTCAGCCATTACAAAGCAGTTTAAAGTGCCTTTTTTCGTTTTCTTCCTCATTATACTTTAGCAAAGCCATTTCCTAAACAATGTAAAAGTTACTTGGTTTACACTCACATTCACACTGTTCAGTTTCACAGTTCTGAAAAGATGATAAAAGAACAAATGTTTTGTTGCAGTTTGCTTCATGCCAAGTTGACACTGGTATACCCGGCCTCAAACTTCCACTTCAGTCCAACTACTTCTCGCTTAATTATTGAGCATTGGGAAGCAAAGCTTTAAATATTATTCACACTTTAGATTAATGTGATAAAATTTAGTTTTAAGCCGTGCAGATGGTGACAAGCTTTGATCCCTCAGTTTAATTTAGCCACATTAGTGAAGTGGCTGTCCAGCTCACATATCCATCTTTCCCAGCTTCGCATTTCAGGTCTGACTTGTCCAGAGTGTGTAAGCAGTGTTAGATGTGATATTGATCACATATGGGTCTTCATTAAGAAGTTAGTGTAGATGTTAGTATGGTAGCAGTTTCATCAGAATTGGAGAATATTTCCACACATTTGCATAAAAAAACAAAAAGAAAGGCAAGGTTTGTGTGTTCCTCTGTGTGTAAACACACTCATTCAGTGCCCAATCAGAACAGTGCAATCAGTACTTTTGTCAGACAGCAAAACATCATATCAAGTGATGTGTGATAAACTCATTGATGACACATAGATGCTTTACTTAGGTTGCTGTGAATTCTTTCATGTAATCTTGAATTTTTAGCCACTACATAATGTGACAAAATCACCCTTCCTAAAGATCTACCCATTCAAACTAATCTCTTGACAGAACACAATTTTTCCAGATTTTTGTGTCATGATTTCTGCTGTCCAAATATTGCGGTTGTTGATTTTTTTTTTCACAAATGTGTAAAAGGGGGGAGAAGGCATGGTAGAACATGCTAATCCATAGAAAGCTATGCAACAGATCTCTATTGCCTACTGTTTGACGCTATGCTAGCTCTTTTCTACTTCTTTTCTACTTCCTTTTCAATTGAGGATTCTTTTTTTCTTTTGTGCCCACCTCCAGCTGGGGTAAAAAGTTGGAAAGAAGATGGTTAGGATTCTATTAGTGCTCGGAGAGAACCCACGCATAAGTGGAAACAACATGCACGCATAACACAGAAAGGCTCCCATTAATTTCTTCTCCAATGTAGATTTTTAGATCTTCAAGCAGAAGTATGTTCCCATGTCTCACTTTGAAGCAATGGACTGTGATATTTATGCATTTCTTAACATGTGAGGGAAGCATATGTTTCACAATATTTCCTGTAATGTCAGTCTCCCTGTAATTAACTGTTTATTAGTAAGTTCTTTGCATCTTCAGAGATTCAGACTTCATTTAATAAGCAAAGTATCAAATGCTGAACTCAAGGCTTTGAGGCAGCAGTTCAGAGATCAGAGACTGATACCTCTGTGACTTTGCCCATGTTTGATTTACAGTCTATGGCCAAGGAAAAAGCTTGGTTCACTAACTGGCATCGCCAATCGCTTCTTGGTAATCTGATTGGATGAAGTTTGCTTATGACAGGCAGCAATAGACAGATGGTTCATCCAATCACCAGCCAAATATTTTTTTGAAAGCGTTTGCCATTTTCCAGACACTTTCAAACAACTTCCCAGATGGTTTCTTGTAACAAACCATCTGGTGTGTCATTTTAGTTCAGTATTATAAACCTATATACTGAAATCACTTCTTGTACAAGACAAACTGCAGAAGAATAACTGATGGCACTTGGCAGCCGAGGACTAGATGGGGCGTTTACACTGGAGTAAGTCAGTAACCTCGGTGCATGTCACACTGTTCCCTTGTGCTTGTTATTCCCTTAGCAGAGCATGCGAGATAGACTATTTTGGAATTTGAGAGTGGAGTAGTGTAATAACTGCTCTGTATCTTGACTGGCACAGATATGCTGAGACAATTCAGCATTTTAATTTCCCAGAAGTGCTTCCTGTCGTTGCTGTTTCATACAGTTGCTGTGCTTTTTGACATTTTCTGCCACCAGGAAGAGTGTTGAAAAAAGCAACGTGTCACATTACTCTCATCTGTGTATTCAGAAGAAAAACTGGAAGCCTCTCATAAAAGAAAAAAACATATATAGACACATGCGTTGTAAGCACAGCTATGACTTAAGGGCAAAAATAAGATAAAATATCTTTTTTTTTGTCACGTTATTGTTGTTTTCTGTGTATAGACAGACAGCATCTGACCAGTTTGTGAATGTGAATGTGTGCGAAACCACAGCTTATCTCATTTGTAAAGCTCATTTTTTGTTGCTGAAAATCACTGTTGCTGTTCTGGGATTACTGTCAGTGGAGACGGTGAAAAATGTCTCTCAATGTTCGCCTCTGAATCACTGTACAAAAGGCAGCTGCAGACAAAAGTCCTTCCTCTGTGATTCTGATGGGCTGACAGCAAAACCTGACATTTACTGCTGATTTTTTCGATAAAGTTGTGATTCAGACCAACAGAGAGTTAAGAGAAATAGACCACTGGACAACAAAGCAGGCTGACCATTGCAAGGGGAGTCTGGTCTGAGTGCTTCAGGGTGGATTTATCTCTTAATTGGACGTCTTTTTTAACTTGGCTAGATGGTGCTCCTTTTGTCTGGTGTAATAGCGACAAGTGAGGCTGGCAAATGAGAGCAGGTGAAATATGATGAGTGACAAAGTACAGGGAATAGGGACAGGGATGAGTATGGAAGAGAAACAGAATCGTAATGAAACGGAATGGGAGGAGGGGCGAGAAGCGAAACTCATCTTGTGTTTGAATAAAAATGAGGCTGGGTGTGGAGAGATTACTCTTTCTTTTTGTCTTTCTCACTGTGCTTTACCCAGCCATTCTCCTTCTTCTTCCAAAGCCTATAACCTCTCTGAATAACTCACTCTGCTTCCTGTCCACATTTCTACTCTTTCCTTTGAACAGTTTCTAGGTAGGCAGTCATTCTATTTTAGATGTTCTGTTTTCAAAAACACTTTGAACTCATATCTCTTGAGGATGTATTAGCACATATCTTTTTCCCAAAGCCCTGTCAGTATATTGTTAAAGGTTTTTCCAGAAGATATTTACTCCTAAACTGTGAAAGTATCGGTCTCTACTTGCCATACTCTTTCTGTCTAAACTTAAACTAAGTCTAAACTAAGCACAGACCTGCTGCTCACAAACAATACATGCAGAAAAAGAGGTTTCCCTATTGATCTTGTATAGCAACTTACTGCTTTAACAAGATAAACATGCTGGTGTTGTTGGTCCCTGGTGATCTCTTCTCACCGTACTATCTCAGCTATTGGACAGAATGTCTTGAAATGTTTTTTTTTTTATTGTTCTAACTGTGATGACCTGTTCACAGTGCTGTCATTAGATTCAGATGTTCGTCTGGTGTGGTTCATGACCTCATAAGTGCAAAACTACATCAGACACAGCTGCATTTTGTGTTTTGTGCCAATTAAAAACATATTACAATACTTGTCGCCCACATTAAAAAAGATAGACTTTAAGTTTACTTGATCAGCAGGTCGTCGCACGTTAGAAAGTAACCGAAAAGCAAGCTGAGCCAAAGTCCAGATACACAAAGCCACTGACCTGGCTGTTCCATTTGCAGCTCTTGATACTTCTGCAGAAAAAATGCATTGGTTTGACCTTGATCCTAAAACTGTGAACATTAAAGTTTTGTTTTCACTTGTGCAGAAACTTTTGCTTCACAGCGTCGGCTCTTTTGAGCTTTTTAGTGAATGTTTTATCAAACTAATCTGAACTTCGGAAATCTGCCTGGAAACAAACATCGCAGAGAACTTTTCTTCTTTTTAGATCTCCTCAAGCTAATTTATTTTCATTCAGCTTGCTTGCCATTTCTTTGAGGATGTATGTAAAAAAAAATAATTCTTTGGGAAAAAAAGAAACAGCTCAATGATCGGCTGCCTTTTCTCTGTTTACCTACAATACTGTTTTTGGTGTAAAATACTCATATAGTCAGAGCATCCCACTGTTATGTATTATGAAACTGTAAAATAATGTGAGTATGCGCACACATGTGCATTTTTGTGTGCGTGTGTGAAATATTGTGAGTGTGCTGTCCAGTGTACAGTAAAAAATGTTTGTACATTGTGTGTGTGAGTTTGTAGCCGTAACTTTCTGACTCTTACATTTACAATGCACTGTTTGTCAATAAAGAGGACATCAACCTGATAAGTTGTGAGTACGTGCTAACTGTTCGGCATCAAAACTGAACCGAAACAAGACTGAAGTTCATGGTCTTGTTTTTTACAGCATTCTGAAGCACATTGAAAACTCAGTGTCACTATTAATTTTGAATATTTTAAAGGTGCGAGCACATACATTTGGTTTTAAATGCAGTCTTCCCAAAGTCTATCTTTTCTTCTCTATATTTTCTTAATCCTATATGGTTGGATTAATGAATAGATGTTATTTTCATTACACCAATTTTCTATTACTGTAATATGACAAGAGGAAGTTCTAAAGGAGAAAGTGTCTTATTTACTAGACAAGGTTGTTTATAACCATAACAAAAAAATTGTGTGGCACCACAAACAATGAGGAAACAAAGGAAGATAACTTGGACAATCTACAATTGTGTGTTCTTTGCTGAACCGCAGATGACACACGTACCTGTATGGTGCCATACTTTCTGTTGAATTCACTGCTGCAGGCAACTTTAAGCTCTAAATTTTACTTGATGTACTGGGTGATAAATTTCTCAGTAGATTAGGGAAGACAGCTGCATTCTGAAAAGTAATAAGAAAGGTAATAAAACTCCCTAATGAGTTCCTTTTATGCCAGCAGACTGAATAAATCATTTGTAACGAAGAGTCTTTTTTTTTATATGTGAGCAAGTCATGTTTTTTCTGCATTCTTTGTTAGTGAATGTCAAACTTTAAAATTTTCCAGAATGAGTTTGAATTATAAGAGGAAGCGACCTTTTAAACTATTGAACTCGCAATATAATTCCAAAAAAAAATACAAACTTATGAGATGCTATAAATGGAATCACATTTAAAGCTAGATTTGCCAACCATAGATTGTTTACATTAATTTATTTAGTGTGACAGTTTGTCAGAAACTATTTACAATGAGGTCTTTTTGGACAGGTTTTGAAGTGTTTGGATGTTTTGCAGGATTAAGCAAGTTTACTATTATCAAATTTTTCTTGTTCATGATGTAAACACATGTTTTTAATTGATTTTTTAATTTAGCTTGAAAAGAAAAAAATCTGTTTTCTCAAGTCTTGATTTTAAATACAACAGCCTGCAAAGCAGTGAACTGGTAATATTAAAACAGACACACCCTCTAAAATCCACATATCAATCAATCCCAATTGGGAAGCACAATTAGGAGGCACAGACCGTGTTGGATAATTAAGTTAAACAAAAAGAGAGGAAAGATCAGTGTTGTAAACCACGAAGGTAGGTGACTAATAGTCACCCTTTTCCACTCTATTGAAAGAGGAAAAAAGCAAATAATGAGGACAGGATTGAAGCTGTTTAATTCAAAACTTCTGTTCCTCCAAACCACTTTCTGTGAGCTTTCAGGGTTTAGCTGTAAAACCTAAACTTAACAGCAGATAAGGCTCTTATTCTGTGAGTTTAGACCTATCTGTGTCTCATTACTATCAGAGTTTACAGAGACAGGCCAGATGAGGTAAGTTGTGCTCATATCTTATGAATGATACCATGTGTGCTGCCTCGGCCCTCTGGCTTCCAGGGTTAATGGCTTTGAGTAGTGACAGCCTAAAGCCTGGCCAGGCGTGTAAGAGAGGGAGCGGAACGCCAGGCGTGGCAGCATGACTTCATCAGCAGAAGAAAGAGTGAGTGACACCAGGAGGCTAGAAGAGAAAATAGGGAAGAGGGCAAAGAAAAAAAAAAATATATATATATATATATATATATATATGAAAGAGCTTGTTTGTGTGTTATGCACAGTGAGTCATCTTCAAACTGTCTCAGTACAACACAAATCCGTCTTCTCTCCTCCTCCATCAACCCCTACAATAAATAATTTACTCTTTTCTGACACTGGTCCACCGGTGTGAATCATTTTGCTCGTCAGACTTCAGGGATGATACAGTGTGCCTTCATCTTTTCATATCTGCCCTGGTTTGTCTTTCATCCTCTATCTTTCCCTCATAAAAAACAGTGATTTTCTTCTCTTTTTTGCAAGGTATCAATTATTAAGCAGCAGTCAGTAGCAGCTATCTCTATCTAGTAGGCTTTAAAATAAATATGACAGCGTCTGCAGTCATTTGCAGAGATTTTGCACCAAGACCTCTCTGGCTTTAAGGATTCTGAGTCTATGTTTACAAGCAAAGCACAACCTTAACATAAAAAATGATCGAAGCAAAATTTTCAAATTTCTTTTTCATGCAGGGATTGTTTCAGTGCTCTGAGCTTTCCCCCGTAGTTCGGTTTTCCTTTCAGTCTCTACAGTGTAAGAGCTCTTCAACAGGCACACCTGCTCCTCATTAGCTACTTACTGATGTATGAACAAATTCCACAAGCTGATTCATAACTGCTAATCTTGAAGCTTTAGTTTTCCAACATTGGCCGTATTTGACAACTCTCTGCATGACGCCGATTTCTGTTCTTTCAGTCTTGCTTTTTGTAATATGAAGTTTACTTTGATGTAAGATGGTTTCTTTAAATCCAGCACAGCCAGTTCAATCCCCTGAGTGCTTTTGCTGCGTATCTGCAGGACTATGCAGTGTATAAATTCACCTTATTTGGTATTCCATATACACAACTTACAGATAAAAAAGAGCCAGAATCATGGTCATTCACTAAACGTTAAAGTTCCTCTGATGATCCTTTGTTATTATCCATAAAAATGAGGCTCTGGGCTAGAACTGCAACTTAAAAAGTGCCCTTTTTTCCCTCCATTACCCTCTAATTAAGAATTAATTATGAATGTTATGCTGCATTTCCTGCTAACACGTCACCCCAAATGTCCGACTAGGGCATGGAGATATGTGCCGATATAGCAGATTTGACTTTGAATAACAAACGGCTGCTTTGACTAGTACTCAAAAGATACAGTATTTGTAGAGTCCTTGTGTTCTTGGTCAAATGAATTCTTTTTAGGTTCTCCAGGGACTGAAGACAGTGACTCATTCCTTCAGAGGGGTAGTCCACAAAACAGCAAGTGACATCCCCATATATTTACATTCTATAGGGAGAACTACCTGTTTCATGGGCTCTGCTGTTTGCTTTCTATTTATATCCTGAATTTTTCTTTTAATTTGGTCAATTTTATCTATAATACAACAATTTCCAGCAAATATCTGAATTCCCTATGGTTGGGAGTTGCTGGATGACAGACTAATAACACCCCACCAGCTTTTTTTAAAACCCAAATTGTTTATCTGTCATTGCAAAGACACTGAGAGCCAGATATGTGATTGATTGTCACATACAGGTGAAGATTTTCACAGTTTTCCCCCTCATTTGGTCTTTAACAATGTGCTGTATTCGGTGAGGTACAGCACATCACTTTGTTTTTACACACTATAATGTTACATTTTAACTAAATTTATTTGCCAACTAGCGGGGAAGCTTTCAAAGTGCAGAAAACAGAGCATTTCAGTGTATGAATAGAAAACATCTACTCAGTCAGAAACAAAAGTGTAAAACAGTAGAGGAAACCACGGCAACAACAGTGTAATAAATTTTAGTTCAAAGTGGCACTTAACCCCAACAGGAAGAAAACACTTGGTCTAAAAAAAGATTTTTCCGTGAACTGAAGTTGTGACATGCGACTTAAATCACTCTTGACCTCATCATGCCACACTGTGTCACAGTGACACACAACGGGGTCTGATGTCGTCACAGAGGAGATACATGAGTGATCTGGTGACTGTTTTTGTCAAACTCAGATTGTAAGATACTGCTGGGACTTCCTGCAGGCTGGTCTGTGCTTTTCTTGCATTCATGCATTATTTAACTTGTGATCGTCATCTTGATGAACTCAAGCAACGGCTTTCCTTGCGCTGCATCCAGATGAAATTAACCTTTCACTGAACGTCCTAATTAAAGGAATTTGGGTCATTCCCAACTTTTGTGCTCAACTCCTTCTGTTAATTTGAACTTAGTATTCCCCTCAATTTATCACCGAAGGCAAGTCAAGATAAGATAAACATGTTGCTTCGGTTCAAATTATTCAGCAGTCTCATTGATTTGGCACTCTTGCCACAAATGTAAAGTTAAAACAGCTCACTAAATCTAGAAAAGCTAAGCTACGTGTGTTGCACGTTTGATAATATTAACATCTTTGAATTAGGTGAAAATTCTAATTAACCAGATTACAGAGAATGATCAACATCACCTCTGATCATCTGCATTTATAGAATATGTCTCACCAGTTCCTCTGCACACCATATTTTCTTCCTATCCTGTCACATAGCGTTTACCTTCCTGCCCCCTGTTTCCTGCATCCCATTGTTTTTTCTTCTGCCCTGGAGCCTGTTAACACTAAATTTGGCTTGCACTTCTTCAGCAGGGATCAATTGCTGCACTACATTCTGTGAAAAGCTTTAGTGTTTACAGGAAGCAGTCTGGTCAAATCACATTTCTTAAGTTATGAGTTGTAATAATTCTAAAGAGAGAACACAGATAACAAATAAAAATCAGAATAATTGCAGGAATTTGTATGAACCGCTGAAGATCTGAAAATAAAACTGATATCAATCAAATGACTACATTAACTTTATGAAGAAAACTGTTTCAATTCAACTTAATTTTTTGGAAACATTTATTTTCTCCATCACTTTTTTTTTCTTTTTTGTGGTTGTAAGGGTGATTGGATGCGAGGGGAAAAGTGTTTCCAACACCTTTTGAAATCTAATCTCATTTAAAGCTATTTCATTTTAATTAGGACAACATGTCATTCTCACTTATTTTGTTTACCAAGTCAACCAAATAAATGGCGTAATTTGGTAAAGAAACACTGATGTGAGTATATCCCATCTGGTGCTTCCATTAATTTAGAGGATGCAGAGAGGGATCTTGAATGTGTGGAGCTCAAAATAAGGTAAACCCTCTCAGAACATCTTTTTTCGGTGGGCCTCATAAAGGGCCGGAGAACTGAGTTAATGCCAGGTAATCTTCAAATTGTGGCTACTAACATGTTCGTGTAAAATGGTCATCTGCATTAGATCAGTCACAAGCATGGAGCTCGGTCAGCACATTTATAGCTTTGTATCTCAAATCCAAAACATATGTGATCATTTATAGATAAGATCTGGAGCAACACGGTCACTGCTGGTACACCCAGAAGAGAGAAGAAGCCAACAGTCAGAGTATGGCAGACTTCTACAGTTACTTTTGTACTTGAGACCTTATAAAAATTTACAATAGCTAAAAGACAAAACTTCAACATTAGCAATGGCTAAGCAAGTAGCTGGTAAGTGGTTCAATAGTGACTTGAACTTATTTCCCTGCGGTGCTTTGGACAGCCTCCTGATAATGGTGGTGAAAGTTGATAAATCAGGTTGTATGTTCAAGATGAGACTTAAGCATATTTTTTAAAACACAGAAAGGAAATATTGTGGACTATATGAAACTTTGACATGGGTGATTAGCTTGGCCGACGTAACACAAGAGTGCTAATGATCAAGAAACAAGAGGTGAGATGATGGAGGCAGATGAGGACAATTTAGAATCAGGACAACACCAGCCACCACGCCCACCAGAAAAGAAGCGATGAACCTGGACAGATTCTCACTTTCTCCTTTCTTTGCAATCCATCTATTTGCATTTTACTTTCAATTGGTCAACTAATTAATTCTACTTATGGGGGTATTTTGAAAAAAATATTTGGACACAAGTGTCATTCCATACAGTATATGTCTGTAAAATAAGATTGTGAATACTTGATAAAGATAGGCTATACAGACTATATGGTCTAAAATGATATAATGAAATAATTCATTGTCATGCTCGCCAAGTAAGACATTTAAGGATTTTAGACAGTAGAGCACTAACAAAGCCACTAACATGCGATTACACCATGCTATGCATTCGGATACCCAAATGCAACAGCAGCAGCAATAAAGGGGGAAATAGATGACAATACAGTAGATAATTCTGCACTTCACTTAAGTTTATCAATCAGGACATCTCTGAGGACAGTGACCACAGAGTGAAAATGTAAAGCCTCATGTCCCAACACCCAATTCATGGTAACACATCCACACTCATGCTGTTCATGTGGCTAGCCTTCTCAGGACTGAACCTACAAGTTGAAATGATGATGTGAATGAAATTAAAGGAGGGGCAGTTCAAGTTTGTATTGCTATAGTGACAGGCTGCTGTCGAGAAATCAGCCAGTTTTTTAATTTCTTTGTGAATCATCTTTGAAAAGACGGCTCAGTGACACTATCTGTGTGTATGTGTGCATGAACCAGACAGAGGTGATGAGAAAGAGTGAATCCCAACAGTAATTGTGAGCCAAGTCTCTTCCATACTTTTTTCCCTTCGCAGATACAAACACACACACACACACACACATACACACAACCTTCACTTCTTTCTCTGTCAGCGGATGGATTTTCTTTCGGAACTGGCCTTGTCTTGTCTCTGCACAAAGCAGTGTTTTGGAATAGCAATCAGCCTGGCTCATTTGGTTCCTGTCTCTCTGTGAAAGGCTGCTTTTTGAGTCTGTCTGGGTTTCCTGCCGACATTTATGCAGTTTGTTGCGTGGTCGTAATTGGGCTTTTGGAAATGAATATAAAAAAAGAAACAAAAAAGATACTGATTAAAGAACCACTGACACAACGTTTTTTATATCAAAATATTAAACACATTTGATTAATTCAATCTGTCTTTGCATCTTTTCCCTGTGAATTTACATAATGATGAGATGTGTCCAGATAAAAAAGGCATTGTTCTAACTTCTCAAGGGTTCCGGTCCTGTACTTCATGGAGAATGAGTGTCAGACTCTAATCAACAATGGCGATAGACTTTTATTCTTGAAAAGAGAAGTTGCCTACTTTAATATGGTGAACTCTTTTCTACTTTGTATTGCAGGATTGTTGCATCATAATTACGTGCTTAATTCAGGCTGACTCAAGCAAAGCAGCACGGAAATGTACTCAGAATCATAATCTGTTTTAAATTCCTATTTGATTAATTACGATTAGGATGGTTAACTCTTCCCTCTAGACACGAATTGATAGAATATTTTCATTCAGCCATGCAAAAAACTTTTAAGCTAGTATTGGCAGATTTTCTCTATTTGCGTTTGCAGCCTTTTTTTTTCCATGGCAACATCGCCAAGTTTTAGAAATATCTTCTATCACTCTCTACCCCCCTTTCCTCTGTTTTTAATCTTCCTCCTCTTGAAAGTCTTTTTATGCAATCTCTGTCTTGACATATGCAGAGGCCATGGCTATACAGCTGCTGCACAGTCCCCATCCTTCTTAATATTTTACAGAGTTGGGAACCAGAGCAGACTCCTGTTTTCTCTCCGCCCCCCCCCCCCCTTTTTTTTTCCCCAAAAGGAGACATGTCTCTTCATTTAACCTCCAGCACCCAATCTCCATACTAACAAGCCTAGCCACAGGCTTGACTGGAGACATGCTGATTTTTGTCGTGTGACTCCATGTTGTTCACTTTTCTCCACTCAGCTCTGTGAATTATACTGCTATGCAACAAGAAAAATTAAATTCCATCTAACATTAAGATGAGCATTACCCAAGCCATAACTGTTAGACCAACAAAAATCTAATGGAGGTTACTTTTTCCCCCACATTTGAAGATTTCTAATTGTTTCCGTATGAACCTACCAAATCAATTAGACTCACAGCATAACTACCCTCACAGAATCATAAAGCTGAAGGACTCCTGACACATTTCATATTCACTCTGTCGGATAAATTATTTATTCTTAAACGTCCATACAAATGAGGGACTTCCATCATTTTTATCCCTCTTGACTGGATTACTGATCAGTAATAAATCTTATAACAGATACAAGTCCACTTTTCCTGCCAATTCAAGATTTAAAACTGAAACAAAATTATAATATCAGAAGAAAATTTTCCTCAAAAGTCTCATTCTTTTCTACCAGGCTGCCATCTGATTTCATCAATAGCACTGTGCCTGAGAGGAAGAGGGTTTTTAAAGTTTCATAAACATGAGCTTTAGTTTTACCTGTAAGTTTATTGATTGATATGTGTTGCATTCAAACCCTTGAAAACCATTTCTAACAAAATTAAGGCTTTCAGATCACATATCTTTGTGTCAAATTCCCCACAGTTTAAATTCAATGTTTTTTCACATGATTGCACAACGAGTTGCAATTTACCACGGTCTACTTTGAATTCATGACTGAGATGCTATTGGAAAGTGAGTTGGAAAAAATAAGGTAGTGAGTCTACTAGAAGAGATTAAGTCTAAGAGACAATACCAAACAGATATTAACGACATTTTTCTTTGTTTTTTATTATCATGCTTTCGCTACCAGTGCAGAAACGTTTCATGAAGCAGATTCAATTTCAAGACAATGTTATTGGTGAAACAAGAATTCATCTACTGTTAGAGTAGAACAGCTTGGCATTTTATCCAAAAAGTAAATGTGTTGATTTTGTATTTGGTTTGGTGAAATTCATCTACTAAATAAAACACACAAAATATAAGTAGAAGTGTAAGCTGTGGCAGAAAAGAAAATCACACGTTTTTCTTCAGGTATTAAAGAAAAATGCAAAAAAAGAAGTACTTTTCACTGTGTTATCATTGCATGCTGGGTAAAAATGTCCGGCAGTTTAACAGCGTCGTTGCCAGACTAATTTTGCTGGTTCAGTTTCAGCAGTGACACCATGCTGCGAACCAGAGTAGCTTCCAGCCTAATCTGGAGCCAGTTCCCAATTTGTCATCTGAAGCCAGAGCTGAGATGAGTGTACCAACACTACTGCTGACCTGGTTCTAGCTGGTTAGCATGGATGCTACCATTGACGAATGAAATTAGAAGTCACAAACTGGAAATTTCTTTTCACGATGCATACCTTAGAATTAAATATGCCTAAAAGTCTGTTAAATTGCCTCATGACACTGAAGAGGATGAGACAGATGCCAGCACCAGTTAAACTAATGCACCAGAGGTTCCTTATACAGGCAGATGGTGGGTGATGGAACATCATATTTTTGATGTTCATTCTTTTCAGAAAAGCATAGTAAAAATGTTTATTTGTAGTGGGAAACCTTATTTCAAAAGGTTAACTCTAATTTATATAGGAAAATTGGTCTTAATTAAGAGAAAAATCAGACTCAACAATGTAACAAGTTTGATGCTCATCTTGACAGTAAGTATCAGTAGTCTCCATCACAGGGGCATTTGCAGGGATTATATGAGTGTTTCAGGGGTAAGGAAATATGTGTTTGATTTTCATGAGCATCCAGGGGAATAAGCTTTTTGTATAAGCGAATCATGGTCCTGCATAAAGAGACAAAGTGGCCTGTAAAATGAAAAAAATCCAGAAATGGTACCACATGTAATGAAGTCAGTTATTCTTAACTCTGCCTAAGCAAAGTAATATAATGAAGACTCCAGGGATGCTATGACCTGAAAGATAGAAGAAAAGGTCAGAGGTCACATACCGCTCATAATGGTAACCATCTCACTTTGGATTTCTATGACTCAGATAAATGCCTGTCATTGTTTCTTTTTTATCATTGTTCCATCTGTTTAATTTTAGAAATGTTGAAACTGCACATCATGAGGAGTAGACATTCTCATTTGCATTTGTTTGATCTTCCCAACCAAAAAGAAAATAATTGTGATGCTTAGACTGCATGACTGCTTTTGCTGGAATGCTGCAATTTAAAGACTTGTTTTTCTAACCAGCATAGCCAACCTATAAACCGAGGGTCCCATCATTAGTCTGTGAAACTAATGAGTGTGAGTACAGGTCCTGTCATGGCATGGTTTACTGACAGTTTTTTGTAATTTATTTCAGTTTTTAAGTATATTAGAATAAATCCTTTTCTAAGCCAGCCACTGATCTGGATAAGTCAGCACTGGCATATTGCTCATTTGTCCAAGGCGACATCTTATTGGACATTAGCTTACAGAGGCTCACAGCCAACTAGCCTGGACTGAAAAGTCAGCCAATATTCATTGTGGAGCCTTCCCACTTGCATTACATAACAAGCTGATATGCCTGGTGCAGCACCTGTAATTTTGAACATTTACTTATAGAGTATTGAAATTGTTCAAACTGTCATTCGTGAGACTGCCAAAACTTATCTGCCTTAGCAGGTCCTAACTGTCACACATACTAATGGATTTCAACATCGTAAACAAATTACTTTCTGAACTGGTCTAATTGCATTACAAGTCAGACATGCACAGTTCCTCAGGGTTAAATTCAGAAGATTGGCAGTTCGCAGAAAACCATCAGCTCAGGTTTTCAGATACATGAGTAATGGTGTTGTAATAACTTCCCTCCTCTATCTGCATCCAGCTTTTTTCACAGCCACATGAAAACAAATAGAAATTTTGAGGTGTTGCTGATGCTGGTATTAAGTATAGTACTTTTTCCCACTGCTCCCATCAAGCAGCATTTTTAGAAAATGCCGTTTTTTAATGTCAAATATGAGACAGAAACAAAATGTCTTAGAGGCTAAACTGTAACTTTCGAGTTATATGTGTAGCATCTGCTTCTCATCTGAGAAGCAGATGCTTCTAAGGACACACCGTCCATTACCATTACTGTCTATAGTAATGGTAATGGACGGTGTGTCCTTAGTTGACGTATATATCACATGAATCATATTATACGGCATTTTATTATCTGTATAATCCAGTGCAGATGGCACATGCCCAAACTGTACCAGTCAACCCTCTAACCCGATGTGAGGCTGGCTAAAGTGACTGGTTCCAGACCAACTCTGCACAGTATTAACAGGCAAAATAGTAACATTTTATATTGCTAAATTAATCAATAATTTAGTATGTTTTTGCTACAAAAACCTGTAGCTTTTGCCTTGGTCAATATGAGAGGAATTATTATGATCCTTCTAAGAAGATTCTTATTTAATAGGATGCAAAAAACTTTTGAGTCTTTTATACAACAAAGTATGACTTTGATCAGCACATCATTATAAAATTATATCAAGATGAATAAAGAGTATTCATTCATAACATCTTGCAACACTTACTCCAACAAACTGTCCCAGAATTGTTTCATCCGTCCTTTAGACTCCTAGTCCTTCATCGCAGTCTTTTGATACTTTCTCATAAATCATTTTTAAAACCTCACACAATGAGTAGGTCAGGACCCATTTAGTTCAATTCATCTTGCTGTCTAAACTGTGTGTTGTGCTTATTACTTCATATAAACCGAATTAACTCACACACATCCATGCAGCAATAATGGGACCATTGATTTCAGATTAATACAGTGTTGCTGTGAACACACACATTAGCTACTGCAGAAATAATCAGCTGTCACCAGAAATATGTCAAAAGTATACGAGAGTTTGTGGAGGATTTATGGCAGTCATTTAGGCAGGAGTTTACAGTTGCAGGAGCAGCAAAGGAAACGCATGGCTGATGAAAAATAGACTGTCAATCTGTCTGCCTTGGGTAGAATCTCAGACCCAGGAATCTGACAATAGGAATGAAATATGTGAAATATTTCAGTGGTGAGATACTCCGTACTGCTGGTCCTCATTATCCAGCTCCCTTCGTCTGGCTCTTTCTTTCTCTCTTTCGCCACACGTTCTCTCCTCTGAGTCTTCCTCCTTCATCTGTCTGCCTTCCTGGTCTCCCTTTGTCTCTTTCTGTCTCTCGTGGTGCTTTGGGGTGTTACTCAGCTTCAGACCGGTCACAGTTTTCATAACAAAGGAGGGAAGTAAGGATGGGAAAGTACGGAAAAAATATGTATTTTAACTGGATTAATGCGGATAGAAGAAAAAATAACTAACTGCACATTAACTACAACCTCATGAGCTGATCATGCTCTATGCCATTCATCTTAAAGTACATTTTTGAAGATTGAACATATTAGTTGGAACAAGGTATGGTATGCTAAAATAGTGTCCTTTCGTTCATCAGGAAACATACAACGTGTCTTTTGCTTGATGAGATTTTAAACCAAGCAAATAGGCTTTCTTCCTTATTATTTGGAGAAGCTGAACAGCTTTTCTGGAATGCTCCTCAGATATTTCCGGATGGTATCACCACTCAGCAGCACAGCAGCCCTGGTACCGCAGGGAGGCTACTGTCCATGGTGCTGAAAAGAAAGAGCCGTCCGCGGCGGCAGCAGAGCAACACACAGGTGCAGCATGCTCAGAAAAGGCTTTTTAACACCCTCTGCAAGCTTTTAGCTGATGTAATTGATCATGTCATGTCTTTTCTCTGGAGGTGAATCCTTTCCCAATCCCCAACACATGAGTCTTGTACCAGACAGCCTGATAGGCAGTCATGCCACATATGGAGGGAATTCTCACACTTTCTTCTAAATAAGATGGAAGATTGACTTTGTGCTGATAAATTGCACCCATTCTTTTGACTTTATAAGACTGGGTGCTCTGCAGCTTCTTTACTGAAACAATTTTTCATACTCACCTGTTCACTTTCGAGAGTGTAACTTTAATACTTTAAGTATTGACAAACTTATATAGTCATACAAGTGCACTGGCATTTTCCTCCACTATATGTCCCTGTGTGCATTCGTGTGCGTGTGTGTGCTTGCTTATGTAAATAATGATTACAGAATACTAAAAACACCTCTGCACTGATACAGAGATAAGAGCCTGCAAGTAGAAAATAATTACATCTATTGGGAGTCAAGAACCCCTTAGTGCAACGCACACAAGCAGCTGATGAATGTACTAATTCCCCTGCAAGCGTTATGCATATTGGATTCTAACTGTTCAAACCAGTCATTTAGTTTCAAGCTGACTTAGTTTGTGCTTAGTTACTTTAAATGTGCTGCCGCTGTGGAAATTAAGAGGAAGTCTCCATGTCACCTGTGGACCCCGATGTGAGCTGTAGCGTAGGGAATTCTTGGCTCAAGAATTCAGTGGTGCTGCTGCTGTGCCCGTTCTATGATTCATAACCTGTACAAAGAAATAAATCTGACCTGCTGTGTGCTGTGAAGTAATTTGGTCATATGAAGTTCCACTAGGTGTCCAGGCTTTTTATTTTCATGACGAGGACTTTACATCACCGAATCAACTATACTGGTGCCTCCAAAATGCCAAACGAAATAATCCCAACTGCAACACAAAGATAAGGAATCACTCCATGTCAGGGGATAATCTCCTGATAATGTGTTGTACAGCAGTGAGGTGTGCAGAGCAGGTAGCTCGTGTTAGTCATTTAAAAGTCCCATTACCTGGTCTGTGGACAGCCTCAGTGCTGAGGGATTTTCCAAAGTATTGGTCCTGTGAGAGGAGGGAGTTACCAACACCAGTGCAACAAGGATTGCTCTTCCAGGAGTGAGTCACTTATGAGATTAGGGAGCAGAAACAGATCAGGAGCAGTGGGTTGGATGGGTTGGATTTTTATTTATAGGTTTTATTTTTCTGCTTGTCTGCCACAGGAGAAATTACTGGCTGCTGTATTGCAGTGGCGGTAGAAAAAGCACAGCAGTGTTGTGTTAGGAGAGCATAGTTTATATTTGCATCTCTGTTCTAAACTTACATTCAAGGTTCATTTTTCATTCTTTGTTTTGTAAATTAAGAGTTGAGTTACAAGTTTTTTTCTCAGCCCCAACAAATGAAATAGAGCAAAATGGGTTACATCTGTATTCCATTATGCTTGAAATGGATGGACATATACGAATGTCTGCCACATGTTCCATGGAATGAAAATTGAATACTTTTCCAGGTTTTTACCCATGTGCCAAGTCTGGTGCACTGTATTGTCTGTTTTGCAGAGCTAGATTGTTCAGGCATTGTGCTGTAGTTGGAGTCATTTTGAGGGGACGGCCAGACTGCCTCTGATTTGTAGCATGGGGGTTTATTATATACCTTCAGATTACTGCTGCGTCTCTTTGTGGATTGATTTTCAGTTGGCAACCCCTCTCTTTTTATCAGTCTCGCAATCAGATTCTTCTGCCCTCTTGAAATCGTCTGCCATGACACAGATGTTCAGTGTGATGGACTAGTCCAAAGATGGGAAAGTTCTAAGAAATGTCTTGGTCGTTTATGACCACATCTCAAGTTGATCAGTCTTGCACAAAGACTAATTTTTTATCAAAGGAGTGCTCAGTCCTTGGCAGTCATTGAGTGTATTTCCGGTGCATTCATTGTTGTTTCAGTGATTACTTCTACATACATCTTCTTTATCTATCCTCATCTCAACAATTGGAAAAATTATACTTTTAGATTATTTCAATGAAAATACTGATGGATTTAAACATGTCTATTGAGGGCAGTAGATAATAAGCACAAGAAAACTGCCTACAGGACAAGAGGTTGGAGGACACAAGGAGATGAGAGAAAAATTCAGTCCTGCTTGAGTTGTCCTTTAGTATTGACCTCGATGATTGATGCAGCCATTCTCCAAGCATCATTTTATTCCTGTGGCTTTTCAAATCAATGTAGGAGAGAACCGGTGGTCTCTGAATGGTTATAATCAGTTTCCAGGCCTTTTTCACAAAGCACTGTTCATGAAACAAAATGAGAGTGACGGGGTCTAAAGAGGAGGGAAAATTTGATTGGCTACTGAGAGTTTTTGTGTGACTTTTGACAAGGTTGTTTTTCATCCACACTGGTTTATTTACTCAGCTCATAGGGGAATTAAGAGTTTTGCTGATCATTTTATTTCAAATGAAGGATTTTTTAAAGAACTTGATGGATTTCTAAACCATA
Source organism: Menidia beryllina (assembly GCA_013363375.1). Lineage (NCBI taxonomy): Eukaryota > Metazoa > Chordata > Actinopteri > Atheriniformes > Atherinopsidae > Menidia > Menidia beryllina. Next base: position 6,939,391 of record JABUIW010000023.1, read on the forward strand.
CGAACAACAAGACACCTTTATAGCAAATTATCTGGGCCAAATGATCATAAAAAACACTGATTAAAAAGTGATTAAAAAAGAAAATCACTCATAGCATTGTTTTGTTTTCTGTATGTGTTCTCACCCTTGATTAGCCTTTAAGTGAGCTTTACTGTTGCATGAGGTGTTTTTAAGCCTTGTTAGTGTTGCACTGTGGTGTGTGTTTGGCTGTTTTGGAGTAGCAGGGTACAGACTGTGCTCTGAGTCAGCAGACGAGAGTTGAACTGAACGTTAAAATGACTAAATGCTAAATGCCAGCTCAGTAATGAGAAACCGTCTGAAGCTGTCAGTGACGGCCTGGACCAAACGCTCCAGTTTGATTAAGACTCCTATCGTCTGCATCCCACAAGCAGGAAGCAGACAGCACTCTAAAAAGGTCACATTTTCAGAAAGAGAGAAACATTTATTCATTTGCACAGTGACATAAATGCACTTCACAAAGTAGTTTATGATGTGTTTAACAAGTTTGTATAACTTGTTATGTGTGCGTATGTAAGTTAAGAAATTATTTCACAGAGGGCATTCAACTATCAACTATCAACTATGTGGACTCATTTCAATCCCCAATCCCCAACAACTTTAAAAGAAGGTGACTAAAATTTGACTGTAGGCTGTTACTTTGTGGAATACTGTTTTCACCACTGATTTGGTTTTTGTAAGTTTTTTTATTTCAATCAACTTCTACATTACATTTCAGTTACGGTTTAAAATAAATGTTTGCTTCGTAATTGATAACATTTGTAAATACAGACATTCAATTACCATCTATTTTCATTTTTAGAATGTAAAATATTTCCTGGTGGATTTGGCCAGACAACTCTACATTCCAACTGCTTCACACTAACTGATAGAGACCTCCTGTAATAATTAATCATAATGCTTAATAAACAAGGCCTTACCTGAAAGCACTTTGTGCATTTGGGAGTATTTATTTCTCCATCAATATTTCATATTGATGGAGAAATATGGATGTTTTTGCTGCCTCTTTGTCTTTTCATATAATGTCATGACTTGAGGCCACTAAAAATTATTATCTATTGGATTAATCTGAACCTGCAGTCATTACTATGTGGCAAACACAAGCAGTGTCACACTGCTCTGCAGTTAACTCTTCAGCTGACTTTTTAAGCATCATTAAGGCAGAAACCTGCTGCTGGATAAAGGTTGAAGCACACCAAGTGGCAGCCTCCTCTCTGTACGAACGTGCACTTTGCCAAACATTGGGGGTGGGAGCCACGCACACTTCAGTGTGTGTTAATGGAATTTTTTCCCTTCTCACTCTCACACAAACTCACACATGCTGGCCTGGTGGAGGGTTCTTACCCAGTAGTGGACATAGCTGCTGGAAGATGGAATTGACTCCAACCTCATCTCTCAGCCACATTGTGTTTCCAGTGTTCCATCATATCTTGGTGTCCATTTATTACCGTCAGTTTTTTCCGCCCTTTCTGGGCACTTACATGTTCAGTGATCAGTGATGTGTCACTCTTTGTCCGCAGATGAAATAAGGAAGAAAGATTATGTCATGTGTCAGTCATGCGGATGAAATGACTGAGAAGAGACTGCGAGGGAATCGTATTGAAAGGATGGATATTCCTATTTTCTCTCCATGATACCAATGAGTAGTCTGAATGATGTCATCAAGGAGCTGGTTCGGCTAGCATTTCATCATGTCCTGCAATGTGACAAACAGCAGCTGCGACTCACTGATCAAACACACTCAGGGTATTTGCTTGTGTAGATTTGTGTTTGCAGTACCTACCTGTATTAACATAGATTCACGTTAAATTCTCACAAATTGCCCATTACAAGTCAATCAGGAAATAATTTTTCATGAAAGATTATTCTGTATGACTCAGAAAAGACTCATATTTATGATTTTACATTCCCTTTAAAAGTGAATTATTTTGCGGAATTTTCTACTCAAGAATAAATGGCTTTATGGCTCATCAGTTTAACATATTTTATCAGGATTTCTGTGAAATACATTCACAAATTAAACACAATTAGCAATTGAAAACACAATTGTGTTTACAAGTATTTCAGAAATTCGTCTTGTGTTTGTTTCATGTTAATATTTGCAGTTTCAGTATCACAGAACTTGTTAAAGAAGGAAATTTGACCTCATATACTATATACTATTTATAAATTCATACAAGTGTTTTAATTATATAAATATGGATATTACATATATTTTGATGGATAAAATTTGCATGGAAAAATTAGATATCCTTATTGGGTTGTTCACGTATGAGTAAAACATACTTTGAATAGCTGAAATAAATAAGTAATATTACATATCTATATATTTTATTCATGTGTTTTATTCATTAAGTCTTTATACAGTGACTGCCTAAAATTCTTCTTCACCTTCTCTTTTTCTAGTCCTTTATTACAGCTATCTCAGTTGTTGTTATGTTGATTTCTCTGTTTTAAGTCTTGCCTTTAGAAACTGAAACACGGTTTTCTTACTTTACTTTACTTAAAAAACTCTCTACATGCTCTGGGCATTTTTTATCACTGTGCATCGACTTTACAGAATTTGACAGGATTTCATGTCAGAATTCCCATGGCTGGTTCTGTTGACAACATTAGTGAACAGCAACAAAAAAGGCTTTTGTATCACTCTGTCATGACCTTGGTATGGTCTGTTCTTGGCTTCATATTGTTGAGATCATTGTTTGCATATTGTGACCTTCTGTAGTAGTTTTGGGGTTATCTTTTCTGTGTATAAACCTGAATAGTAGTATGGTTACTCTGCAAGATGTTTGGAAAGTGCTTTTCTACCAAGGGTATATATTCCTATTCATTTTGCAGACTTCGGGATAGCATTTTTCCGGTGAACTGAGGGGACGTTTGAGAGTAACGTGGGTTCAGAGGAGTGGTATCAAAATGTAATTCCAAACGGTTCACATAGCAGCTTTTGAGTCATTTGTGAAATGTGAACCTTTAAGGGTCACTCCCAAAATTATGACACTTTGTATACTGTTTTTATTATCTCCCCCTTGCCTGTGAAGTTTTTTACCTGTGTGCTCTGACTTCCTCCCAAAGTCAGTGGACAAGTTGATGGTCAATGGTTGTACAGGCATGAATGTACACTATATTTTACTCTTCATACAAAGACCTCTGAGGTGCTGTTGCAACGGTACATCTCATAGATGTACGTTTTAAAACCTCTGTAATTCCGTTTTCAATTTGTGGGATGTATTTTAGCAATGTATTCAATGCAATGCCTCTATCAGCCAAGCAATTAGGATTTTTCTATGTGTAACTGTGTTTTATGCACCTTTTTGTTTGTTTCATTTGACCAGAAAACAATTGCATCATTGGACGGCTTGAGTATCCAAGCAACACACTCATTCTGTTTGGCACCAGGGTCTTTTATCAAAGCCAAGGAAGCTACTTTGATTTCAAACAACACACAGTCGGTAATGATGTTCTCAGAGGAGCCCCCACCCCCCCCGAGTGATTGCAGGCCATGTTTGTTGGTGTTGTTTAGATGCATCAGTCTCACCGCTGAATGAAGTGGACTCCTGCTGCCTCTGTTCAGCATTCAAATGATCTTCCAGTCAATTAGTCGAGATGTTGAGGGGAAACACTCAGCCTGTGAGGCTTTTTTTCTTTGACTCAACAGGACCTAACTTCCATTCAAAGAGGTGACATGCTCCCTCTGACCAAAAAAACACAACAAAACAAAAACAGAATCACCAGAGGAGATGAGAAAAATCTTCCCTGCTGTTTTGAGTAGATGTGGAGTTTTTGTCTTTTTTTTCAGCTTGGGTTATTTTAGAGGAGTTACTTTCTTATGTTTAAAAAAAAGGCAGAGAATGTGAACACAGCACACCCTTTTGCATATGTACACATCCCCTTACTCCCTTTTTAAGAGTGGAAAAAACTCATTAAGATCAAAGACTTGCTTCTCTTAATTACTCCGTCACTGAAGCCCCATCTTACTCTCAGATAGCACACTCACACTAATTGGACTGAGTTTATTTTCAAAGCTTTTTCTGAGTGATTTTCTCCTAATTTTGTATGTCTTCTGGATCAGATTTAACATACAAATACCATTAGTTGCAACTTTCTAATTGTGAAGAAGATCTCTACATAGAAGCATTGATCTTTGTCACAGCCGTGTGTGACTATGAACAGTACGGTTAATATTCTGTAGAGGAAAAAAAAAAGTTAAAAGACTGCATGCTGACTGCATGCCTAGTCAGCAGGTTTTGGCATTCAGCTACTTAGGTTTCCTGTACATTAGTACTTTGTGGTGCCATTCATATAACTAAAGTCTACACACTGAGCTTGAGAGTAAGTAAACTCCATTTAGAGAAACAATTGTTATTCTTTTTTTTTAGCATAAACAGGACCTGCTAGATGCTAACAGTGGTCAAATTAAGAGATGGCAAACAGGGTTCGAGGAAAAGATGTGAAGGAGTTATCCACCAAATAGTCTGACAGAAAAAAAAAAGATCCATAGTGATGCTGAAATGATGTGGGCCAGAACTGATGCCAGCAGATTTGGTTGGGGAGAGTGATGTGGAAACTAGAAATGTTAAAGTAACAAGGACACAGCCCACAAAAAATACTTCAAATTCACACAGGAAGAATTTGGGCAGAATGAGAGAATACAGATGATTGTTACTGAACTTATTTTTTTCGTTTTTTGAAAACCTCTAAATGTTGTATCGCATCTTCAGTAACTTAATTCTGGCAAAAGCTGTCAAAAAACAACCGTTTCTGTCACTTCTGTCTCTCCGGATCTCTCTGTCATTTTTTAAAGTTGAAGATGAAGGCTCACTGTGAATCCCAGCACAGGAAGGTTGAACAAAGAGTAACTAAACACTGATGTAAAGCGTCCTAAAAGAATTAAAAGAAATCACTTTTTGGGATTCCACTTACACATTTCCAATACTGTATTTCTTAGTAAAGGTATAGTTATTTCAGTTCTGTAGCGTTATGAATGTGTCGGTGCCTGGAGGAGTCAGAAAGCTGGATGAATCATAATCCTTGAACTGGAAGAAAATTAAAAGACAACACTAAAATTAAATAATTATCATATACAAGTGAAGCCTGATTGGAAACTCATCAGGAATATTTTTGTTATATTTGATGTGGTTGTAATTCTCGACACAACTAATCTGTCACAGAATAATCTGTTTGTTTGTTTTTTAATATGCGTTGTGTATGAATGCTTGGTGACGCATAGTGACATTTTTAGAAAATGTTCAGAAACTGCCATTCAAATGCACACAGAATACTCCGCACATATTCAGGCTGGGGACTGTTAAGAGGATTTATTATACATAGCAAGGTTGATAATAGGGGCTTAATGTGTTCCAAGAAAATATTAGTTGCCTATTACACTTTCATTTTCAGCATGAACACAAGGTGGGAGGGATCTATTGATTTATGTTTAAAGATTTTCAATCTTTCTATTTGATTTTCAAAGGATTATATATTGTTATAGATTAAAGACATGTTCCAAAACTGAACAAATGCTTCCAGAACGAAGTGGGACCTAGACCAGACCAAACAGGCAAACTGAAAAACAGATATATAGGACAAGGATGTTGCTCTTCAATGCATCACAATGATAGAAAAAAACACTCATGCTGCTTTACTTGATCTGATCATTTATTATGTTACAATACATTTGTGGTCTTGGTGCACTTAAAAGCTTTTTACAAGTGGACTGAATCCACTGTGCCTCCAAGTCCTACATTGATTGCGCATGCAATCACTCTTATGATTGATAAAGTCATTGAAAGTAATCACACTATTTTCTAACCGTATTTACAGAAGACAAAAAGGACAAAACAATAGTATCATATACAACAATAGATGTAAGAAAAATCCTGACAATTATTATCCAGAATTCATTTGTTGTGGTTTGAGCAAATCACTCTCATCTGCTGCAACAGAAATGTGGATACGTTCTGGAAGCCAGTGATGGTGAGCCTGTACCCACTGCAGGGTCAGCGTTCCCTTCTGTGCAAAACAGTACTGTTCCCTAGTTGGGTTTTTAATGACAAGTTATCCATTCAGAAACCTTTAAGATGGAGTATCCATCATCTTTGTTCCAGCTTTAACCAATCTGGTTCCTCTGCTCTGATGTCAGTTCAGTTAATGTTAGTGTCGACACGCAAATTGATTAAGTTTTAAGTCAGAAAGTGAACAGAGAAAGAATAATGGTATTAAGGTCAAAATACCTACTTAAAAAATTATTGCTAATGCAGAATGGGTAAATGAAAGAAGTGGAGCTCCTGCCTGAGAAAATATTAGCAATATTAGCAACGGTTAGCAAATATTCTACAATCTGTTTGAAAACTAGACTCTTTTTTTGTAATGATTTTACATTTTATATAGAAAAATGAGAGAAGTATGAAAAAGTTCATTGTTTATTTTGCTTTCCTGTGTCATGCTAATTTATTTTTTTATTATTAAAAACCTCTTTCAGAAAAATGTAAAACGAGATGAATAAAATCTTCTCAGAAATTAGATTCCTGCTTCCCCAGATAAACTAGCAGTTGTGTCAAACTTGTGTTTTTTTTAGCAGCCTTGCATTGTTGTTCAATGGAACAATCCTATTTACATATGTGGGCCTGTTCGGAACACATATAAAGCAAAATAACTTTCAATACTGATTTAATTAATTCTGCAGAGGTCCTGGATCCTTTGAAAGACTATTTCAAGACACTTTTCCATGTGTTTATGCATATGTGTGTGCAACTACCATATCTTAATGTGCAATACAATGCGAGACACTATGCAAGAGAAAATCATCTATTTTGATCTTGTCTGCTTAACATTAGTATTAAAACACAAGTGAAGTCCAAAATGACACTGCAACAGACAATCATCAGGGTTCATGTCTTTTTTTCTTTTGTTCCTTCTTCTGTTCTTTTGCTCCCTCACACCCCAGAATGTGTGAACCTAACAAAGCTGTCTAAAAAGCAGTCCCTGAACAACAAAACAATCTAAACTTGTGTATGTTCTTTTAACTTGGCAGCAAAGCTTATCTCTTTCACTCATTTCGCAAATGTGATGCTGGTCGTGTGTGCGTGTGTCGCATGCAGATGGCACACCTGCCACTTCAAAGCTGTACCCAGATGTGGAACCATAGGGACTGTCACCACAGTGGGAGGCACCTGCACAGTTCAGTATTGTGTTATTGTATTCATGCATAATTATACATGCAGAAACACAATGGCCTCGGCTCATTACAATGCTGTAAATAATGCACCAGCCCCACATCTTCACCTGTGGTCCCCTTTATTGGGCCCGCCTGCAGGGGCCATTTTGCGACATGCTCCAAGAAAACCTTTTGTTTTGAATTGTTAAACATAGACATGCTCTTAGCTGCGGTGTTAAGACTGAATGGTTCCTTTGTTTTTCCTTTGTCACCTTGGGAAAGTGGCAAGACATTCATGTTTGTCCAGCTCCATAAACCCATCAGGGTATTTCAGTACAACATCGAACGTTCAATTAGGCGAGGACCACCTTTGGTGGTGGTTTTCCCCCCTGTGGAATAATTAATTGGTAGGTAGATCCACGTAAAATATTATATCAGCTTTGTTGCTATAATTGTAAGTTGGGCTTGCATACTCAGTACACACCAGTCTGCACATCTGACCTGTTTATTTTGCGGTAACCTATGCAGGAAGTATTAGTGACCTGCACGGTTAGAGGAAATAAACACATATGAGATCTCTGCTAGGTTGAAGTTGAAGTCTGATGTGTTGTAAAAATTGTGAAATTAGTACAAGTCAGACTAAATAGCAAGGAAACCAAAATGCTTTTTTTTTTTCAAATTTTCAAATAAATGCAATGTACACATTCTGTATGTAGTGTACGTTTTGAACATTTCATAGAAAAGCATAAATGCTTGATTTCTATGGCAAATCCAAACAATTTTTTTTTACATCAACTTTAAAAGCATTTTTAACATTCTTTGGCTTTGTTTTATATGTGGAAACTATATAGAATATACAAATGGTGGAAAAAACATCAGTGCTATATCTTTTTTGGTTGAGGGATGAATTACATGTGCAGAGGGATGAATTGCATGCATTACAAAATGTTAAATACATCTGTTCAAGACACAGAATATTTGTAGTTTTTATGTTTTTATACATTTATGGTTGAGTGTTGGCCAGCAGTGAGACGGTTTTTCAGTTTTTGGGGTTCTAAAGCATGTATGCTTGTTAACTGATAACACGATATTTTCTGTAGGCATGAGTGTACTGTTTCACAATATTTCAGAAATTGAAAAACAATGTTTCATCATAGAATAGTATATGCATAGTATTGTTTTTTTAATGTCCTTCTTTACTTTACAAACTCAGGAACCATCCTCATTCCATGTTTAACATCAGCAAAATGAAAGCTTATTGATACCAGAATCAAGTTGCATGATGGTAAAGGTTCATTTGGATTTCAGTTTATGCTGATATTGATGATATTCTACCCATTCCTCTATGATAGACTTTGCCAGCACTTCTTTAGCTGCATAGTGTTAATGTCACTAACTATTTCTCATTTCAGGGTTGATAAAGCTGTGCAACCTGTCTGTCATCAGCAGACCTGATCCGTCTCAGCTCTTACAGAATCAGATATTTGAAACCATGATTAAAATGTGGAAATGGCTTCATCATTTTGTTCATCAGGCTGCTCATGTGCATCCTTACCTGGGACAGCTACTTCAATCATACATTGGCAGATATGTTCTCTCATCTTAAAATAGATTTTATGTTTAGCTCTGAAATACTAGACACGACTGTAATAGTTAAATGTAAATGTGTTCTATATCTGGGGACTGTGTGTAAGATGCATTTTGATGCATACAAGCATGTGAATGTGACAGCATATTTATAGCAGCCCTATTTTGACAGAAGAACAGAAGAGTTTTGATATTCATTCCATGCATAAGAACACTGTCAGGGTTTCGTCCACTGAAGTGAGGAAAATCAGACAGGGAGAAAAGTGGAGGAAGTGGAGCGACATGTAACCCACACACACATACACACACATAACTTCACACGAAGACACACACACACAGTCTTACACACACATGTGCAGACACACTTCTTGTTTCAGTCATTCTTTGGCTGGCATTTCCTGGGGTTGCTATCTCTGCATGAGCTTTTCACACATCCTCCTTCTCTGGCTGTGAGCAACACTGATCTGATGGGCAGAGAGGGAGGGAAAGGGAGTGCAATCAGGCAGATAGCTGGTCAGAGGCAGCCAAGCAAAGAGGGGCAGACAGAGAGAGACAGGCTATGTGAGAGTGGTACTGGGACTTGAATTTCTGTCTTACTCAAGCCAGCTATCTTCATTCGGAGATCAAAACTGGTTCAATCCTGCTGATGTGATAGAACAGCTGAGGTCACGCAAAGTTAACCGTAGGCTCAAGCCTCGCTCGTCCCTTTCACCTCATCAAAAGTGGGCCTGATATTTCACTTGTTGATTTGCCCAAGTCCTTTTTTTCAGCACTATATAACTGCCAGTTATTCCATTCTTTCACTTTTTGAACTTTTTTGGACTAATATAAATAAAGAAATTTGAAACAAGAACATAAAGATAATCAATGTCTGAATAAACTGATGCCATTACTGTGATGGAATTCATCCCTGTCGTTTTATTGTTGTATATATGAAAGCTATGTGAGACTTTACTCATTTTTCTCCTTTGATATGTTGACATTCCTGCCGTGTGGCGGTAAAACTGCTGATTATCGTAGAAAATATAGAATACAGATATCAAATCAGTGAAATCCTGCAAACGCGCGCTCACAAAGCAGCTGCTTTCTGAAAGATTTAATGAAGCTGCTGTAAGTTGAATCAGTGTTGGATCATATCAGTCAGAGATAAAGAACAGTAAAGTGGTGTTTTTGAAAATGAACATTTTACACATCATCATTATGAAACAGTCTGTTGGCATCTGCATAGTGGAGGCTCCAACAAGACACACATTAGGCAGGAAAAAAACAAAACAATATTTGATGAGCATTAAAGGGAGTGAAAAAAAAACGCTAAGTGATTTTCAAAGACTGTGCTGAGACTATGGTGGATAGCAGTAAGATTAAAAGATTACTTTGGAGAATGTGAGAATGAAAGATAATTGGAATGGCATGCTGCCAAGCACAGACCATGTCTGCAGTGTAGAAAGCAGACTGATGACGAATAATGCAGGGAAACAGATCGTTGATTTGTTGACAGAAAAGATACAAATAAAGTAAGTCTACTCATCTATTCAAAAGGGAGAGGACAGATTTACAATTCTTACAAATTATTATAGGAAAGGATGAAATTTCAAAGGCTTATTGAAATAAACTCACCTCAAAACAAACAGAATAGATTTTTAAAAATTGTTAGAGATAAAAAAGTTTAAAATGGTTTGTCATCATGAATCTAAACACTGATGGTGAGCACACACACATAAAAACACACCCACACACACGAGAAAGACATATTTACACACATGCACACCTAAATGCCCAGATTCTCCCACATAAACTGACAATGAGTGCATGCACATGCACTCTCATGTGCACGTGAACACACACAGTCTGAGACATTCAGAGACTACTTTTTGTGCCAGGCTCTTCCTTCAGGGGTGATTTTAAGTGCCAACTTCAAAGAGGCCTACACGGGTGTACAAACAGGCTTCAGGGCTGAAAAAGGTTCAGTTATCATGAGTTTGACACCCAGCTGATTAGACAAGGTCATGCATTGACTCAGTGACTCCCCCCTAAACCCACAAAAACCATGAAAGTGCACAAAGAAGAATAGAGAATAGCACAAAAGCAGACAACAGCCTGCTACAACAATTCCAAACACTTTAAAGCTTGTACAAGCAAACACATCTGAATAGTTTCGGCAGGAAGGCACACACAAATACACCTGGGATTGACAGAAAAGTGAAGGTTATAACATTTCCCAAACAGACACAATATTCCTGCTGAATCCAAATCATTTGTGGGATTGGAGCTGGTGTCCTGCTGGGAAGCGGGTAGCAGGTGACCGGCTATGAGACATCTTAGAGTTGGCCTCAGAGGTAAAATGAGGAGTGGGCAATGCATCATGAGTTCCAGAGTTTGAAATACCACACGTGGCACTTCAATCACATTCAGTGATTGAGCTGCTCTCTCATACTGTGCGTCATCATTCCAGCTCTGGGTTTCTATATTGCACCCTGACATAGCAATGTTCTTATGTTTAGCTCCCTGTAGGTCAAACTGAAGCCTCGTGGTTTTACTGTCTTTTACTTTAGTGGTTGTGCAACACATTTCAAGTCTCACACTGTCAGTGCAACAGGTTTTAGAACAATACGCTTATTAAACACTCCAAACCCTTGACTGGACTATGGTCTTACGTTATGTAGTTCAAGAAATTCGCAAAAGCTTACAACAGCACGGCAGGAACTTTTTACTTTGGAAACCTGCTACTGTGCAGTCAGATGTGGTTTATTAGAGTCAGACACGAAACAAACACGGCTATATTTAGATTTGTATTTTCCAGCACGGCATGTGAATGCTTACTTATTGACAACAACAGGCAATAAAAAAGTCTTACCAGTTCTGATTCTGTGGGCCTATTTTGTCACAGACCTACATTTTCAACACATGAACAAATATTCAACTGTATTGCTTGCTTTGACTGGGCTTGACTAAGACGATACTGTGACTCAGAAAATGTTTTATACAACCGTTCTGGTCAGAGAATTGGTCTCAGAGTGCAAAACACGTTGAACCTTGAGTTTGCATATGTAAGCCAACAACAAGTTCAACTAATGTCATCAAAGAACAGAAATTCTGAGCTGCGAGGCCCTCCTGTTCCACCAAACAGGACAGCTGAGAGCTGGAGAAATGTAGTCTGCTCCAAATAATCTCTGTTTCTTCCCAGGCTGCAGATGGTGGGTCTAGGAATTGGTGTGAATCCACAGACCCAAGCAGCACTCCAAACAGCAGACTGCTGGTGGTGGCGTCATGTTGGAAATGCTTTTTCAACACTTCAACAGGCCCCTTTAGGGCCAATGAGTTTTGCTTTAAATGCAACCATGTGTATCCCTTTATGGTCCCATTTTACCATCCACTAACAGCTACTTCCAGCATGTTTATCTACTGTGCCCAGAAGCAAAAGTTGTCATATATTAGTTTCATGAACACAGCAGAAAGTTCAGTGTACTCCAGGGACCTCTCCAAGTAAGGGTGGGATGTGACAGCACAGAGGACATCAAAAGCATCAGGATCTCAAAAGAATATGTCTAGGCACTTAGAAACCTGTTTATGCAGAGATACACCTACTATTTCATTAATTGTGTATGTACTGAATTCATTTGAATAATAAATAAGCGATCAATAAAGAAACTTCTATTTAAATTCTTTTTTAACATCGTCGTGTTCATCATTAGGTCAGCAGAACTGAAATCTGAGTACCGCAGTATGCACATTCGCTTTGCCAAGGGAGGCTTTATTAGTGAAAAGCCCCCCCTTGATTATCCAACGCTGCTTTATTTATTTATTTTTGTTGCAAAAACTTAACAAGTATCCCATAATACTGAACCTGACAGAGGGACAGGGAAGAAATAAGTGCAAAGGACAGCAAACCCGAAAAGGAGAAAGAGCCTTTTACGCTGAGAGAGTAACTGACTTTGTGTGCGTGTGAGTGAAAACACGCAGCCCAGATTTCCCATATGATGCTCAGTAATGCGTGCAGAGGGGCCGCCGGCCACGGCCCACCCTCCAGCGCTCCGAAGCAGGCAGAGAGTGCCCCTAGACCCAGTCCAACAGCAGCCACCCGGAGCGCAGATCCCAGGAAGATGACCACAGCGGTGACCGGGCATCAGCCCAGAAGAGAAGAGGGACACCCCCAAGAAGAACCCCCCACGACCGTAGGGCAGAGGCCCCCCAAGAACCATGAACGACTGCACACCTGCCCCCATCCTTTATTTTTTTAGATAAAAACTTCTGAACTAAAACTGAATTTTTCCCATAATGAAGTATTTTTGGAATGCCAGAGAAGAAAGAGTTGAAATGCATCTAAAAAATAATCGCAAATAACGACCAACAAAACTGAAAAGGGTTTGTAATGGATAGTCAGTGTGTGACATGTTCAGTTTCTTCTTCTTCTGCATAGAGAATTCAGGCATTGATTGTATTATGCATTGCAGCCAGACAGTTATGAAACAGCTCATATAACAACGTGAATGGAAGTTTATTGTCATGTGCACAGTAAGGTGTTTCCCTGAACGATGAAATTGTTTCACATATGAATTGAATCCATGTCCCTTATTCATGGCTGTTGCAAAGACGAGCTGAATACAAAACAACAATATTTAGAATTCTGACTTCTTATATCTTATTATTCGAATTTGTGACCAATATGATGGATAATGCCATTCAGCTGTGACAGCTTTGTTAACATGGTCTCGTGGCTTTATCAATTACAGTGAAATCAATATCCAGTACTTTGCTAAAGATAGTATTAGAAATAGGTCTTCTGGAGTGGGGGAGAGTAGTTTAACCAAAGGAATTATCCATCCATTCGCTTATTCCCAAATGGGGGACTGGAGCCTATCCCAGTAGTCAACGGGCGAGAGGCACGATACACCCTGGACGGTCCCAAGAAATTCTCAATCCAAATGACTGTGACTTGTAAGATAATGAGTCAATACTGAAAGTATCTCATGAAACACAGACAATGTCGAGAGTTAGAGATATGCAAGATATGAGTGAGAGATATGATGCAAAAGTGTATTCAAAAGCAAATAAAATGAAGACAAAGGGGATGATTTTCTACAAATAAAAACAGGTTGTCATCCTGTAATTTGCCTCTATTCACTTGCATGAATCTCTGCAGGAGGAAGGCAGTAATGGCAGAAGAATAAATGCGAATACATTGGTTGAGGTGTACAAAACCGTGTTAAAATACTTAAGGAAATTTGAAAAGAAAATGTAATTTCTTTTCTTAAATGTGCAATGCAGTGAAGACATCATCTCGTTTTCTCTCACTGGTACATTATGTGTTTTTAAAAGGAAAGAATTCTGAAGCAGCGTTTTAAACTGCAGTGATTGAAATTGTCCTGAAAACAATATAGATGAATACCTCAAGCATTCAGTTCCTGTATAAAGAAAATACACACTTTTTCCTGTGTTCCCTTCTTTTTTCTAACCCCAAGCCCATGATTGAACAATGCAGCCCCCTCATATCTGGGCTTGGGCATCACTACAGCATGGCATCTCTCTGCAGCAAGCAGAGGGGGAGATTACTCCATGCTCACATCAAAGGAGGTTTGTCTAACTTGGGTCTGGTGTTGCTGGTGGAGCGGGTCCTTGGAGCAGCCTCGTCGTTCTTATCTCTCCCCCACAGACTCTCGCTGCCTTCTGCTGCAACACAACTGGCTTCCAGTAACACTGACACATGAATGCACGGCTCTGTACGGTCAAATGTGCACACAGACAAACAACAACAGCCTCTTGTATTAAAATACACATTCACAAGACACACAACACTGAGGAAGCCTTTTTTTCTCTCGATATTAGTAGAATTTGTTCTGCTGAGAGAGTCTGTGTCTGCCTCTTTCAGCCTCAGATGAGAGTTCAACCTGGTTCAGTGAATATTTTAAATGGATTAAATGATTATCTCGGGACAGATGCTTGAGAAAGAAAGTCTCAACATGTGAATATGGTGTTCAATATTTTAACCTGTCAGTGTGTACTAAATGGAAAACTCAAAAAGATGATACACCACATGTAAGAACTTAACAATAAGGATTGTACTATTATTTATAGAAGATTTATGAATGGCAACATTTTGCAGCAAAACATTGGGTTAAAAAACATACCCTACAATGTTAGAATTGGTAAAGTTGATGGATTTTATCATCACAACATTTCCATAATACATATGTGTATATACCACTATGGTACCACTATGGTATATATATATATATGTGGTGGATTCATTGAGATTTAGATCTGAGTTCATCTTTGGTTCAGATTTTTGTCCTGCTGATGGGGGAGAAAAAGAAAAGCTCTTTACACTTGACAGCACATAGCCTATTGCTCTGAAATGCCTCACTAATCTTTTGTTGTCATTACTCTTTAAATCCATTTTATTCCGAATGTTCCAGAGAAAGTTAAACAACATAGTATGATGAAACCTCCTCTATGCTTTCATCCAAGTGTTCTTTTTTCGTGTGACCTCATTTTGCTACCAGTAAACTGTAAAATTAGACTTGAATTTTTCTACAGCAGTGCGATCTTAGTGTTAGATTCTGAAGCCTAGTTTATAAGGTATGGGCTGGGACTGAAATGCCAAAATCCTTGTTAAAAAAGACAAAAAGTCAAAGTTCAGCTTGACATTTTTTGGCGTTTTATGCTGCTCTTATCTAAAGTCATTTTATTTAAAGTGACTTAAACATCATAGCATTCATATTTTTATATTTATTGACACGAAAAAACATATTGCTGTGTTTTAAATGGCACTTACACAAGGAAAACACATTGTTTGAACGCACAGGGGCTCAGATTTAAATGTTGTAAACAATGTGTAGATGCCTCAGCAGCAGGAATAACCCCACTCTCTGTTAGAAAAAGCTCATATAAGAAGCGAAGGTAATTACTTCACTTCCCATGATGTACACATTAGAAATGTGGTACAAATATTTGTGTACTATAGAGTAAGGCAGAGAGACTAAATGTGAGTGTGTGTATCACAGTTTGCACTGAGCTGCAGTTGCCAACAATGAGCAATCTAGTTATGAACAGTGGATCCAATGTAGCTTTTCCAAAAGTGTGAACCCCACCCACAGCAGATAGCCTGTTTTATTTTTACTATTTTGACAATAACAAAATATCACAAAAACAATGTTTACCGTGCAGCTTGTTTAGAATAGATTAATCTCTGTTCATCTTTGTACACAACTGTACAAGAAGCCGAAATAATTATCATTTTTCATTTCGTGCAATACAGTCAATTTAGTCAAATTAAAGTTTGCTGGGGTATTTGGTAAAATTAAGATAAAAACATGGACTTAAGAGTTACACAGATTTAAGACAAAAGCAACAGCAATGCTGACATAATTAACTGGATATTGGTAAATAATTAATCCAGTTCTGCTAACAGCTCAACAGCTTTTGTTCATGTGCAGCACACCAGACACACAGTGATCCCTACTGGTCAAAAGGCTGTATTACAGTTTGAATCTCTCAAATTTAATGAGGTATCTTATGCATTCATTTGATTAAGATAAATACAGTACAGAATAAACAAATCTTGATATCCTACAATGACAATTAAGCAACCCTAAATCTAAGTATGTTGTATGAATGAGTATGAAAAACAGTATTGACATGCACTCTTTTGTGTTCTTGGACCTCTGCCACATTCATTCAAAAATATCCATCCTCTGGCATCGAATAAACTTTGTCCCTGGCTCCATTTCATCATCACAGTCCTGTTTTGATTCCAAAAGTCACTGCCTGGACTCAAGGTAAACACAAGGGAACAAACTTCACTTTGAAAGGGGCTCTACCAGTTAGCTGTTGTCCAAAGCTGTGCCATGGCTTTCTACAGCTTTTTATTCCTGTTCCTGCTCACATTCCATGTGTTTGGAGAGGATTTTGTACTTATGCCCATTGAACTTGCTCCTATCCCATGTAATGACAAAGCAGTGGAGAAGCTCTCTCGTCTGGCTGTGACTTACATCAACGAGGATCGCACCGAAGGCTACAAATTTGCTCTTAACCGTATCACAAACGTCTACCTGCATGCTCAGGTCAGTAATGAGACGCATTTTCGGTGGGAGGGCATTTTCTTGATTCTTAGTGTGAATACATTATGATGAATCTGAACTCAAGTATAGTTGTGTCTGGATCCACGTTTAGAGGACAAGTGGATGACATGTAGATATGGAAAATATAGTCAAATACAT
Organism: Menidia beryllina; assembly: GCA_013363375.1. Lineage (NCBI taxonomy): Eukaryota > Metazoa > Chordata > Actinopteri > Atheriniformes > Atherinopsidae > Menidia > Menidia beryllina. The sequence continues at coordinate 6,956,365 of JABUIW010000023.1, forward strand.
ACGTGTGCTACATCTGAGGGTTAATAATAACAACAGTAAACACTTTTTAGGCAATTTTGTTGTAACTTACTGCCACTTTTAATGGAAGTGGAATTAAAATCAAAGCACATGATTTTATGTCCGGAAATAAGAAGCTATCCCCTTTCACGCCTCGTGAAACAAGTTCTTTGGGACTGCACAGACTGTTAATAAAGCACAGGTCATTCCAGTGCCATGCTGCTCAGACAAACCTATTTAATGAGCTTCATGAGGTCGTCCACTGAAGGCTACGGTGGTCTGGCTGTAAGACAGATCACACTTTAAAAAGATTAAATAAGCTTCTTGACCTGAAGGCTTGGCATGTGTTATGCCACAGATCGATACTGTTCAAAGTGTTATATGGAATCACGCAAAGAGCTGCTAAATTCTGTTTCATTATGTACCTGAAATACACACGGCTGGATACTTCTCACAACATTAACCTCACACATCAAGCAGCACTCATTCCAGTGTGTAACTTTTGTTCACAAATGTACGGATATGATAATCGTATCCGTAAAACATCACTGTTTTTGTGTGTCTTCTCAACCCTGTGAATGCCAGGGCCCTGCGGGCAACGTGTACTACCTGGACCTGGATGTCCTAGAGACCAAGTGTCACACAGGCAGCCCAAAACCCTGGAAACGCTGTGACATCCGACCATTCATGGAAACGGTAGGACGTACACAACAGACACAACGATATACTGATAAGAGTTTGTTTGATTAGAAAGTGTGGCTTGCATCATCAAAGGGAAAAAATGGGTGAAAATAACGTTTGATTTTATAGGTATAGTCATTCTTAATTATGGATTGACTTGGTTGTCTCTGTTTTACAGATTTTGAGTTTTGAGAGAAGCACACCAAAAAATCTTCATTATGTTTTCTTTTTTCTTTGGAAGTCATCTTTTTGTTGTAGCTTTAATTCGTGGCCTTCTATAAGCTTTACAATATTTGACCCTTTGCGGGAGCAGAGATTTTGCAATGTTGATTCTAAAAGCATTAGGATTTAAAGAGATCTATAACAAACAAGTCCAAATGTGCCCTCACACGGTTGATTTTGGTCCTCTTATCTGCAGGAAATATAATTTAAATCTCCTGTACTAACGAGTCTCGCTCTAGAAAGTCTCATTGTTATTGTCCATCTGTTAAGATGATCAGAAATTAAAAGTATCACAACCTTGGCACGTCTATTCTTTTCTTGGCCTGTCTTTGAAACCTAAAAATGATTGGGCCTGCTCTGGTAACAAAGAAAAACAATTAAGAATGAAAGGCAGTCAAACAAAAAAGCCCTCTAGGGCAGAAGAGTTAACTACATTTTTTCTTGTACCTGTGAGCATTGAATATTACAAATCCTTTGTAGAGAATTCATTTGGATTGTACCAACTGGAAGGTTTTTGTATTTTACCACTTACAGCAAATATCTGGCAACTGTAACACCACCATTCTGCACACCCCAGAAGGATACTCCTACCTGTACAGCTATGACTGTGCTCTAGTTCCTGGTAAAATCGATCAAATTTCACATATCACTTTGATATATTTCAAGAGCCTTTCCTGATTAAATTTTGATAATTAGATTTACAATTGCTTAATTTACAAATGTCAATAAGAAATATTATTGAATATGTATTTGTTGTTGTCTTTATATTAAATAACATTGTTATAATACTAATTATTATGTAATCATTTGCAGAGGTTTCAAACCCAAACATATTTAATCTAAACCTCAGACAGAAAAATAATCATTTGACTGAATTAAATGGCTCTTAGGGGTTCTTGAGCACCAGTCTGAGTTAAATGTCATTTAAATCCACCAGATTAACAAATCCTCTTCTGGTTCTTGCAGATCATCCAGAAAAACTTCAACAGACCTGTCCGACCTGCCCGCTCCTGCTTCTGGTGGACAGCCCGGAAGCTGTGAACGCTGCTCAGATAACTCTGGCATCCTACAAGAGGCAGTCCACTCTGGGAGCCGGTCTTGGAGTGAAAAGGATTGCTCGAGCTGCAGTGCAGGTTTAATACAAACAATTCTGTGGGGCATATTAAGGCTAATGTTTGACAAATGAAAACCTTTTCCGCTCATCAATAACCACAGTGTGAAGAAAGATTTCTGAGGATATTTACGGCCTTATTTATTACCTGGTTTACTTTTGATAAATATGAAAATACATGAGCTAAATAAATGCTTCTATTTTTGGAACAAAAAAACTACAGCATTACCTTTGTTGATGCTAGTGTTTGTGGATATAGACACTTAATGTACGTCTATGTAAGTTACCATTTAATTTTTTATGTTAAAGGAAGTGCCAGTTAAAACAGTCTTTGTGGAGTACTCAGTCCAAGATTGTCCAGAGGGATTTACAGAGAGCGGCACCTGCCAGCACCTCAAAAGTGATACAGAGGTAAATGAACAGAAACTGACCAGATATCTTGCTCATAAAGTTATTGGTTTGTTTATTGTGTAGACATGTACAATTCAATTCCATGCATCATTATCAAGACTGCCTTATTTTTTGTAGAAATTCGCTTGATAATCAAATTTAGTCTGAGGTGTTTTTCAGCAGTGACCTCATGTTACCTCATATATGTAGATAAATGAGTGAGGATGAATAATTTAGTTAGCTCAGCCAGTAACTTTTCTTGTTTAAGATCAGAAAAAAGGCCATAGAACACACTAAATTTATTTTGCAATGTGACTCTATCCAGCCAATTTTGTATTTTGCATGCAGTTGATTTCATTACAGCTAGAGGTCACATGTTCTCCAGAGGCAATAATTTGATGTTTCAGCCTACATTTACCAGTTCCCCATGGGAAAAAAAAATTATGACAGCCCTGTGATCCAGTGATCATCTTCTCCTCTCAGACTGCAGGTTTCTGTACAGGATCTGTGCAAGGAGAGATGAACAATCATCCCGATGTCCAGGTGTCCTGTGAAATGTTTAAAGTGAAGGTACAGATTTTCCTTTTTTTGTTAACGCAGTAAAAGTCACATTGAATTAAACCTTTTACTGTTATAGTTTTTTCACAGAAGTTATATCTTGTCAGATGAATGCTCAAATTTGGATTATTACATTTTGCATTTCAGCAAAAGATTATTACACACTCATAAACTATGTAAAATGAAAACAATTACATTCAACATCATTAATAAATAAGAGTATCTTGACTCTCTGAATATCTGAAACCTGTTACATTTAGTCATTTTTATATGTTATGCTTTTGTCATCAGGTTATTGTTCTGCTGGTGTGTACTTCAATTTGTCTATGATATTTAAAGAGACGTGCTTCTTTGTTGTAATTATGTTGTCTTCAGAGTTTGTTTAAGAGCTGTGCAGTGTAATGCGATATTGTGTGATGGAGATTGCCTCTCAGCTCGTCAAACTGAGCTTGTTACAGTTTCATTTGGATGTTGTCTGTTTGTCAGCAGAATGTGGATGTGATCCAACCGGTGCAGCCACAGGGTCATGACCTCCCCCAAGAAACAGGAAGTGTTCTGGAGTCTTTCCCCACTGACCCGCCATTAACCACAGTTGTGCAGCCACTACCGTTTGAGACAACAGCTGCCACCCTTGTGCCCTCAGATTTCCCAGTTGTTGTTAACCCTCCTGCCACGCTGTCCTCCTCTTCCAGCGAGTCGGCTGAAAGTCTAGTAAATCAGCAACAGCAGCAAACCATTTCAAGTAATTCTGACTCATCATCTGAAGAAATTGGTGGTCTTGTGGCTCTGCGTCCACCCTTAGACTTCCGCTACAAGAGGCGGGACCGTAGCAAAAGACAGGCCTTGATGGAGACCACACACCCCACACCTCACCACCCAGTGTTCCTGTCTGATTTCCCCAGCGGGCCATCTCCCTTCCGATCCTGCCCGGGTCCTTCTCGATATGCCACAGTGTAGCTTATCTTGATCTGCAATGAAATCCATTTCTTCATGCATGATTTACCCAGAGAGACCCGGGACCAATAATTGGTTCTACTCTCGCTCACTGGAGGCAAATGATAATTTGTGCTAATGAGAGGAATTCTGTATTGTTAGCTGGCCCTGAAATTACCTCTCAAATGTACTGTAACAGTTGTCCCAAAGCAACTCAAACATGTATTTGCAAATGTTGTGAAATATATAAAAAATGATAATAATGATGAGTCCACTGTGAGTTGTTTGCTTGCCCCCAGGACTAATTTAATCTTTCAAAAGTGCAACACTAAAAATTGATATGGTTATTAGGAAAAAAGTGATGGCTGTTTTATTTAACTATTGATCCAGGCTTTTTTGTATTTTTTCTGATGTTTTATTGTACATAGTTTTGAACAATAATGACGGGAGTGATGTGAGTGCAACTGCAGAAGTTGTTGCTTGTTTTCATGTGTTTGGGATTGACTATTGGTTATAGTACTTACATAAGTTGAATTAAGTATTAAATGTGATATAACCTGGTTCCTTAACCATCCAGCACCAATACCCCTCAATGACCTGTGACTGAATGCTACCATTACCTGAAGTTACTGGAAGGTGCCATTGGTCAAGGTTATGAGGTTAATTGTAAAGTTATTCTATATGCTCAATTTAAATGCTCAAATTGATTCAATGACCATTTAAGTTAGAATAAATTACCTTTAAAGTAATAAAGTAAATCTGGCTGAGGCAGAGCAAACCTCTAAGGTCAAGCCTCAACTACATCTTAATTTAAAAGACATTGGAACAAACAAGAAAGCCCCCGTTTGACAGGTGGTTTGGCATAAGAAAAATAACTACTCTGATCCTCATGCCTTGAAAGTATGTGTAAAAGTCAGACTCGCGATAATTATGCCAAATCAAGACAAAAATGATCCGAAGTGATGAAATGGACTCTAAACTCTGTTGGGCAGAAATATGGGCAAAAGCAGACATTAAAATGTTTATCGTTCTTAAAAGAGAAGCGGTATAACAATTTCTCTCAAAGATCCTCTTTGGAGCATATTGTAGGACTTCAGTTTGTTTAATATACAAATGACTGAACCACGTCAATGGCTTCATTTTGTTTTTTCTATGAGACTATATACATTCTATATACATTTTTACTTATTTTAGTTATACAGTATTTTAGATGACAAGTGTCCTTTTTAGGGAATACATTGCGAATCCATTCAGCACATTCTATTTCTTTCTTTTATAACACAATGCATCCTGTTTTTCACAACGGTTACATTAAGTGTAATATGATGGCAAATAAGACCTGGTAATGTTATTTATAATCGTGGTAATTGCTGCTTAATTGAGACACTTCAATTCGTGTCGCGAAAAAACATCACAAATGGAGATTCCCAGGGTTCCTTTATCTGCCAAAGACTGTAGTCAGTACGCCAAATAAGGGTGTGCGAAAATTCCCATGGCCCATGAAGGCAGCAGCCGTTCAATCCTAATTGGAGTCAGATTTTCAGGGTGAGGAGGGGCCTCAACTTCTGTTTCCCGCAACAGCGTAGATATCTTCCTCCCAGATGGGCGAGTAACGGCTCTGTAAACAAGTGAGGGGAAAGCTCAGTAGTTTTTGAGGCTCTGACTCGAATGAACCCTTTTTTTGTTTTTTAAATTGAGACATGACCGAAGCTTATTCTCGTACTTCGCTTTGAGGTAAGTGAAACACTATCCTGAAGTTTGCGTTTTTTCGAAGTTTTAAATAGTATCGGTTTCTGTCAAAGGTTCGCTTGAAAAGTTTTCTGTGAAGTTTATGTAAGTGTGACTATGTCAGGAGACACGGATGTCTCCCACGTTGGTATCTGCTGTTGGATCAGACGGACAGCTTGTCAAGGCACGTTTGTTCAAACTTGACTCGTTTCCAGGTTTTTAGGACATAATTTCCCAGACGTAGCTACGGAGAAGACCACGTGATCTGGAAAAAACGTTGTTGGAAATGTTGTCTACACTTAATACAAAATAATGCGATAGTACTTCTTTACCCTTCTCTGTGAACAATAATTACACAGCAGATGAAGGTTATGGTGTCGAACCCAACTTTTCCCACTCATACTGACTATTTTCCCTCATAGGTTTGGGTTCAAAGTCTTGAACGTATTTTTCATAAGCTTTCTCGAAAGCAGAAAATGGTTATCACTTCTGAGAGCATCATTTCGTTGAAGAGGGACTGATTGGACATATTCATATTTAAATTACTATGCTTCATTAAATTACTATGCTTCAGAAGGCATTTTAAGCATGTCAGCATATGAACAGTTTTAGTTTTTGATTTGTTTTGTTATATTTAGAAAGTGCTTCCATAAATTGAATAGTTGTGTTTTAGAAATGTTTTGTTTTATTTCACCCAAACACACATACACCCCTTTAGTGTTATTGAAAAACTGAAGTAAACACTTTGAAAGTTAAAGCAAAAGTGAATGTATTTAAGATGAACTGAGTTGTTTTGTTTTGATGCTGCTCCACAAAGTTCCTGTTCACAAGTCTGCCTCATTTTTTCCGAACTGTGTCTACAAGTGGAAATGAAATTGAAAAAATCTTTAAGAATTATTCATGTGAACTGGATTGTACAATAGGAACAGTCATAAGGTTATTTGAATGCGACGACTTTGAACTTGATCGAAGTGTTGTTAGATATTATGACTGCTTCATCAGAACCAGCCAAGCCGTAAGAGCTTTTTTTTTTCATTGTGTAGATCACAAAGAATGCCGCAGTCAGCGAAAAATGCAAGCATTCGGTTTAATGGGTGAAAACATTATTGTCAGAGTGAGGTCACCGCGAGCCAACAGGGAGGAAAATCTGTCTCGTTCAGGACAGTGCGATTGTGTGAGCAAACAAATGAGATCAAATCTGAAAGCTCTCTGGTGATGTGATTCTTGGATTGCTTGATGGGAATGTGGGCTGAAACAGACCCGTTTAAACTCAAGCATCTGTTTTGACAGTGAGGGGAATTTTCTTGACACAATCCCTGCACAGTGTCGCCGGTAAATGTGTTATGAATGCAGTGGTGTACACAAAAATGTTGGCATTTGATTCCAGTCCACATCATTACACATTCACACAGCAGAGTGTCAGCATGTTGCAGAGCAAAGCTCAGGGTCCTCATTAGTGTCAACAAAATGTTTTCTAGATTTCTCACGTCTTTACTACATATTACAACTTTTTGAATGTGACAAAAATAATAAGCGACAGACATAATTTGGGTTAAGCTTTGCTGCCATAATGCATTCCCATAAGCATCTTATCATACCTTTTTTATTTATGGTGTTAGTTTCATGTCATAATGAATGTCAGCTGAGTGCTTTGTCTTTCGACAACAGCTCCAGTTTCATGATAAGAGATGTGACACAGATAGTGTGACGGTGAATTTCTGCATAGCTGGGTTCAGCCTGTTCTCGTGAATGCCGCCCATTGTTATGCGTAGGTTCTCCCCAGCCTCCCTTTCTTTTTTAAATGTTTAACATTGAGCTTCGCAAGTGAGAGGACTTTTAATGAGGCTCGTCCTCCGGTCGTTTTCATCCAGGCTCTTTAAGGATTGCTGGCTGGATTGTCATGTATGGCCACAGTCGTCTTCAGATTGCACAGGACTGGGAGCATTTGCTTCACGTCCGTCAGAGGTAGGCTGTGTGTGGGAAGCGGGTGAAATGGTGCCCTGTGAGGCTGTGTCAAGATGAAGAGTGGAAATGTAAAATAAGATTTTGTCATAGATTATCTGAAGTGGTGTTCACTAAAGTACATCAAGTACATATATGCTTTTTCCCAAAATTGTTTAGCCTCAGTCCTTTTACAGACTGTTCAAGATGAATCTGTCAAGACAAAAGTAAAGAGAAATAGTACTAAAATGCTATTAACTGATAATAACCACGAGCATTGGGATATTATCTGGTACTTTTCTAAACAGTTAAGAAAAACGGGCCAATTTTACATATATATCTTATGATTTGCGAACAACAGATATGTTACTGTTCTTGGTACAGGAGGGCAAATTTTCTAAGATGATTTCTCCCCTTGTTTATACGCTATAGTATTACCTTGATTTTGGATTTGAGCATAAGCAACAATGTGTTTTTCCATCCGAGGTTGTCTGTAGCAGTAACGCGACACCTTATTTGCTAACTGATGACTGATTCTGGGTAGACTACAGGAGGTCCTTAACAGCTCCGGTGTAAATAATTAATTGGCCTGAGAATAAGTGCCTGATTGCAGGGTAAGTTTGATGCTGCAAATACATGTTACTGTTTAATTTTTTCAAGCAGAGCTATTGAAAAGTACGCCGTATTAGAAGCTGTTAAGAGTCATCTAGGTAGACCGTGGGATTTACGTGTGGAAATTTTTGACACAACGAGAAATGAATTGCATCACCCTGTTGTCATTTTCAACAGAACATACAAGTCTTGTCAAGTCAGTGCATCATGAACCTGTTTTCCTCTGAATATATCCTGCTCTGCTTTCATTCACATAACTGCAGGGAACTGTCACAAGATGAACGATAACAGAGAAGTTTGACGGTCTAGTTCAAATGCCAAATTCCTTCAATAGTTAAAAATGGCAGTAAACTTCATTTATTCAAGCTTGTCTCACTGATGGGGAAGACAAATTACAGCAGGGGAGTTGAACTGGAGCTCAATCTGTGCAGTCCAGAGCTTTTACAGCAAGGAACTTTTGACAGTGTAATTTGAGACACACAAAGGTTGGATTATTGGCAGCAAAGGCAGTGTTATTTAATGTATTACCTGGTTTATGGTCAGCTGGAGGTGTCACATGCTGCGTGAGTTCATACCAACTAATGGTGAGGCAACATATTGTTTCACCCCCCTACAGGGCATGTTAGCCCAGACCTGGTAATTAGTTCAGGCAAGTGGATTTATCAGGATTGTCAACAGTTGATTTACTTGAAGCTTTGGAATAGGGATTGTGATGTGTGGCGCGACTTAACTTCTGGCTCCCCATATCTAATGCACCAACGTGTCCCTGTCTGATTAGCGTAAGGAAATCTCGGTTATAGAATTTCCTCTCATTTAAATGTGTGTAATCATCCGGGTAAAGCAGTTATGACAAATTAATGATGAGATGATCTGCACACTGCTGCATGAATCTTTCAGGAGTGTTGTGCAAATAGCCGTAGAGTTTGCCGGAGCCACTTAACATGGCTATAATTAACACTGAAGGCTGGACTAATTGGAAGTGACACACACCATCAGGTGACTTATGTATTCAGGCTACCAGTGGATTCTTGCTATAGAAATACAACAGTACTAAACATGGCCCACTGGCTGATGACTCTCACTTTGAATCATTTCTGCCTGGTAACAACACGGTGGTAATCCGTGGTCACCTGAACATGAGGTCTCGCATGCTGGCACTTGGCCGTTGAGGTCGATGTGAGTGCTGAGAGGATTAAGTCTTTTGTTTTGCTGTTACAACCTGTTAGTGTAGTGTGCATCGAAAGGACAGGAGATCCATGAGAGATTTCCTTTATTGTGAACTGATTAGGACAAAGTGTGCGTGTGCGTTATGTGTATGTACACAAAGGAAGAGAAGATAACGGGTGTTATGCAGAAAGAGTGGAGCTTGCTCCAGAAATTGATCAAGAAGCTTGAAATGGCCGTCGTCTCAACGTGCCTGGAGTGCATGAAAATTGGAAAAGGCAACAGGTATGTGCGCTTCTGTGTTGTCTAAGCTCAGTGTGAGAGGTTCTTTATGCTCTTTTCCCAGTAAGAAGCCTCTTACTGTGTACTGACCAGATTTTTTTGGAAAAAACTGCCGGTAATATATATTTATATATTCCAAGCATGAATAAACTTTAGTACTTTGCAATTTGTAGAGTTATGAAGCGCAAACCAAATTTCTCCTCTGGAGATTTGATAACTTTTAAATTCGATAAAAGGGTGCCTGTAAGGATGGAAAACTGCTTTACAGCAGTTTGTTTTTTAGCAGCACATATTCTGTATGTACAATTGTAGAGATGTAGATTGAAATCTTACGTGTGGTCTGGAATGGGAATACTTTTTCAGTAGGTGGACAAAGGCTTACAGTAAATTCAGTAAATGCACTATCCCTGCTGAGAGGGGCAGAGCTTAACCCCAGCCATGGCCAAGTAGCAGCAGTTTATTCAGGATTTAGCATACATGCTGGAAGAGACTTCAGTTTGTCTTTGAGCCCTGATTCTTAAAAGCTTGAGTTTCTTTTAAGGTAAAAAAGTTGGCTTTAAAGAGGGAACTCTGTGACATGATTTAAGATCCACCAAACTGCAATGATTCTACAGGGAAACAAAAGCAAGATCACCATTTTTTTATTTGAATTTAGTTTATTAAAACAGAAAATGGTCAAAATGAGCTTGTAGAGTTAAGCCCCTAGAATGATACAGAGCAATAGTGTTTATTCAGACGTGTATCAAGATGATAATAATAAGGATGAAACGTAGTAATAGTTTTTACTGGGCTCTGTTGAACACTCTATAATAACACATTGGATAGATTCTAAGCATTTGAACCTCTACATGTTAGCATGTAAGGCTTGTTTGACATGTATCATTCTTTATAAGGTTGGTGTTGGCTGCATAGGGCAGAGATGATGGCAGCGTCAAACAAACACATAAACCCCCCAAATTCACAGAAAGAGGAGGAAAAGGTAGAACAAAGGAGCACGTTTTTTTTTTTACCACATCTATATTTAAGAGTTTTAGAATCTGCTGTGGTGGTAAAGCTAGTAAAAAGGGTTTTGATTTGTGGTGCTGCATAGAATGTTGTGCATTGCTGGATTTGTGATGAAGAAATCCTATGGATTCCCTCATCCTTTTCTTTTATGACATGCTCTCACAGCTCGCATTGTTTCTACTTTATGAGTGTTAATGTGTGTGTGTGTAGTTTTTTTTTTTGGCACCTGAAGATAAAGTGAGTCTTAGGTATTACTGCCAGTTTCACAGTCATGCAAGATTTAACCATCAGATTTTCCAGGTGTGATGTGATGAAGGAAAAGTTTGAAGTGGCCTGACGCTGTGGAAAGCAGCAGATTTAACTGTTCAGGATACCAGTGAGGCATTCGTGACGTCCGTGGAGATCAGAAGACCAAATGAAATGGGGGTGTTATGTCGCTCAAGAATGAATTTTTTTGAGAACTGCTAAGTAACCACCCGGTGCTGCTAATGTAAACGTGTCGAGTCTCTGTGTCTGTCGGGGGTTTTCCACTGGTACCCACTCGGTGCTACTTGGCTCGACTCTATTCACTTTTATTACCTGGGGTTTCAAGCATGCTGAGAGGGGCGTGCGGCAGACTGCTGGGCTCTTATTGGGCAGGGCGTCACGTGATGCAATGGTGTCTCCATCACATGAACCCGGCCCATTTTAAAACCGCGGCATCAAAAAATGTCCGATTTCATGTTTTCAGTTTTCATTAACGGTGTAAATGCCTGACATCACAGCAAGTGGTATGTCGTCACAATGACAGCACGGACCGGATCTTCTGTCAGGACATTATTTTGAACTGTGGCTGTGTAGGTACAATGATGAGAGAGGTTGTCATCTCCTGAGCCAGTTTAAGTGACCCTGTGCAAGGTGCCAATCAGTTATTTTTTGTCCCTAAGAGCGGTTAAGGTAAATAATAAAGAGGATGTTCTGTTATTTGGTGCGTTTCCACCAGAATCTTAAAAACCTTAGATGCTCGGGCTAACGAATCTGCAACTGTGCTCCAACAGTGTCTGTGTGAGGAAGGAGTTACACCTGTGCATTCTTGGATTCCTTGAAATAGGAAAGTGAGTTAAAACAGCAAAGCTGTCACCGTTTGTTTGCTGTATTTTTCATTTAAAGCAGCTCTGAGTGAAATGGAGAAGTTAGGCTCTCTGACAAACTGTGCACTTTATCAGTAGACTATGAGTCATGTGATCATGAGCTGCATTCATTCTGACCGGTTTTCATGGACATTACGAGTCCTCTTTGCTCCCAGAGTGAGTTTGCTCTAGTATGGAGCTTTTGGCTGTTAAAGGACATGGAAGGAGAAGAAGGAGGTTGTGAAATGTTGGACCACCGACACATCTGAGTTTATTTTGTGCTTGTGGTAAAACGTAAAGTCTGCATTTTCATTCCAGCGTAATTGCAGCATCTTTTCAGGGCTTGGAGCTCACGACAGGCAGGGAATGCTATTTTGAATTTATAGTTCTTTAAAAGACTTTGGGCTTTTTTCCCTCCTTGTCATTTTCAGTTCCTCTATATGTTGTTTGCCAGTCCTCTCGTGAGAGAACATCTCCCCTCTGCTTTATTTGAGGTGCCCACATAAGCATTTTTACTATTTTGTGTCACCGGAATGAATTAATTCGACTGTTTATGATAGATTATTCAGCATCTGCAGTCTAACCAGATTAAATCAGAGATTTAGGGAGATGGAAAGGTTGGCTGGCTGAGAAGATGGCCAGAGGCCAAAGCCCACCGCATGGAATTGACATCTCACTGTTTTCTTTCATTTTATACACCTCAGATTTCCTGCACAACTTCTTGATGATGTTGTGGTTTCTATATAAAACTGATTGGTTTTAGTCCCGTCTTCTTGAGAGATTTACAAATGGCTCTTTAATTGTTAATTTCTCCATTGATGGGGAAAAGGCTGAGCACAAGGAAATGGTTGGTCCTTTTATGACATGATGTGAAAACAATAATGCAGTCCTGAGTGGTGAGGTAAGGAACATGATGGGGCAGGAATAAGCCAAACTCTTCAATAGTGAGGGAATAGGTTTATGTGATGAACGACTAGCATGCTCACATGGAGACAGGCTGAACTCAGTATGCAGCATAGAGACTGATGACTAAAAGAGACAAAAACAGAGCTGCTTCACCAATCTGCCTCTGTAAGTCAAAAGATGACTGCTTTACAGTCATCAGAAAAAAAAGAACTGAATATGAACACTGGCATGTTGATGGGGATTGTTCCAGAGCTTGTGGAGATGATTATGCAAAGATAAATGTTGCACAAGTTAAGAAAGAAATGGACATTTTTAAACACGTGGGGATCGAACAATGAAGTTTGTTTAATCATTGGCTTTGTGTAAACAATTAACAAGAAATTACCCCCATTTTTCTTCAGAATGAAACGTGAGGATATTTATGCAGGAAAAAGGGATAGTTTTGTCATTCAGTTCAATCCAATTTAAATATTTTGAGCGTTTACAAATGACTGATGGGAGATGAACGTGCCTTTTCTATTTTATTTGAATGACATTTGTTTTTCTTTTTTTGTGGGTAAATGCCTCTGGCTTAGCAACATTCTATATTCTAAAAGCTGTTACCTCAACAAGGAACCTTTAGATTCCTGCTCACATACTTTAGTATTTTAACATTTACTGTTGAGTTGACTGTTGCGTCTCACACAGGTTCTGTTTCCTTACAGGATGGAGTCATCATGTCTGGACTTGGCTCTGGAAGGTGAGCGTCTCTGTAAGGCAGGTGACTACCGCGCAGGTGTGTCCTTTTTCGAGTCTGCCTTACAGGTTGGAACAGAGGACCTCCAAATCCTCAGTGCCATCTATAGTCAGCTGGGAAATGCCTACTTTCACTTACAAGAGTATAATAAAGCTCTGGAGTACCATCGGCATGACCTCACACTCACCAGGTGATTACTAATTCTTTTCTCATTCTGACTTTATCTGCAGTTTTTCCAGATTATTATTGTTTTTTTAAATGCTTGCCCTTTTTCCCGGGGAAAACTTTACTCATGCAGTTTTTGATATCCTCCTACATTGATGTGCCAACACACAGGCAGTGCATTGTGGGACTTGTAGTATCATGGTAGTGTTCAACATACACTGCCGGGACAGCTCTAATAGAAAATAGATTTTGTTATATGGCGTAAAGATATTTAATTTACAGGCCAGAGTTGGCCTGCAAGCCCTGACTTTGACACTTGCTCTCAAACATCAGTGCAGGCCGTTGTAATTTTGTCTCCCTCTCCATTTTAACACTTACTATATTTTGTGAGACCATCAGTTTTCTAGTGTTGAATATTTGTGGCTATATTTTTTTCTCTCCTCAACACTCAGGACAATTGGAGATGAACTTGGTGAAGCTAAAGCCAGTGGTAACCTTGGGAACACTTTAAAACTTTTAGGACGGTATAATGAAGCTGTGGTTTGTTGCCAAAGACATCTGGACATCACAAGAGCCATATGTGATAAGGTGGGACATTTTTGTGACATTTATTACACACACACACACCTATTATGTTAGTATCTTAGAGAAAGATGCTGATTTTATTGAGTGTAAATCATTTTTCTAGGATCGGTTCGGCAAACGTTAAGTTCAAAGTTGTAGTTATTAAAGGCCCAGTTGATATTACTGGTTACTAGTTGATATTCAGCCATACCACATAACATGCATTGAAGCTTCTTAACATTTTGGTTGTGCATGACAACTGCATTGAATCTGTGCACCACCTTCAGAATAGTTTTCCAGCCTCCATGCAAATGACCAAGTCTGATGTCAGTGTATTTTAAGTACATAATTACAGCTGTGGTCACTCTGGTTTCTGTGAAAATCTGCTGTGCATGCTGTAGGTTGGGCAGGCTCGAGCTCTGTATAATTTCGGAAACGTTTACCACGCCAAGGGTAAGAACATCTGCTGGAGTGGAACAGAGCCAGGAGAGTTTCCTGACGAGGCCAGGATTGCTTTGAGGAATGCTGCTCAGTACTATGAGTAAGTTACCATTATAATATGTCCTGACATATTGAATGTTATTATATTAATCGGAAAGCTCTGCAGACCCATCCAGAGTCATTAATGCTGAATGACTATGACTAAATGCTGTTCTTTAATGTCAGGTATACTTTGTAACTTGTGTGACATTCCTCTTTGTACAACCAGCATCTAGGTGTTTATTAATTAATGTGAAGTCCTAATAAAGCTGCTACCATTCACATTGGATAATTCTATTTGTATGGAAATCATTTATGTAGATACAGAGGGTAGTCTGAAGCCCGAGTGAATCGCATAAAAACTAAACTTATAAACCTATTTGATTTTAAATGGTCAATGCCTTTTCTTTCATACATTTTTGTTGTTTATTTACATTTTTTTACAAAGAGCAAACCTGAGCCTGGTAAAGGAGTTAGGCGACCGTGCAGCCCAAGGCCGAACTTACGGGAACCTTGGTAACACTTACTATCTCTTGGGTGACTTTCAGGCTGCAATAGCTGCACATGAAAAGGTAAGCAGCAAATTATTATCACATTAAAGATTACCTTTGGGGCTTTGATTTTTTTTAAATTTATTTATTTTTTCCAGAACTGGGCAGTGCTAGTTTCATATACTGGTAAATTAGCTATTAAGAGATTAGTTTTTTAATTACATTTTTTTCTTAACCATTGAAATGTAACCATGAAATGTGTTCTGTTAATCCTGGCCTCAATGGGAGTAATTTGCTCTTTATTATTTGTCCAGCGGCTTCTTGTTGCTAAAGAGTTTGGGGATAAGTCTGCTGAACGGAGGGCTCACTGCAATCTTGGCAATGCACACATATTTCTCAGCCAGTTTGATGCGGCTGCAAGTCACTACAAGTGAGTCAATCTGATGTTCGTTGCTATTGTCTGCACTATACAAGTGTGTACAACAACATGCAATAAATGAAAGAGGAGAAATCAGATTACTCTACGTTAATTAAACAAAAAAGATAAAGAGGTTTATTTGTAAGGCTACCAGTCCACTTATTTAGGACGTGTGCAGAATGCAATATGTATGGTATTACACAGAGATATTTTTGCATAGGAAAATGTTTTCATACAAGCCTCTCCTTAATTCAGAAGAGCTTGAAAAATGGGAGCAAAGGGCAAAAGAAAAGAACAGATAACTATCATTCCCCCACACCCACCCGAGAAATTATTTGACCTTCTTCCTCTGCTTCTCTTTTGCCCCTCAGGAGGACTCTGCAGCTGGCCAGGCTTTTGAAGGACAGAGCTGTTGAGGCTCAGGCCTGTTACAGTCTGGGCAACACCTACACACTTCTGCAGGACTATGAGAGAGCCATTGATTATCACCTCAAACATCTGGTCATTGCTCAGGACCTCAAAGACCGGTATACCATAAAGGCCATTTGTTTTCAGCTCTCCTTCCAAACTGTCTTTGAAGTGCATTTGGAGTGTGGGTGGCCCCAGGAAAAGTTGAATGGTGCTATTAATGCCAATTAGGCATCTATAACTCAAGCAGAGCCGAAAAACAAAATAGTTTAAAACATTCCATTGGTATTGAAACACACTGAAAATGTATAATATTAAAAAAAGATTTAAATATTAATAGTAAAGTTTAACATTTTGGCACAAAGGCTCCTGACTCAATAAATAAAGGCCTTCTCTACACCCTATGTTTTCAACATGGCAGTCCTTTTCCTAAAGTCATGGGGGGACAAGTATGGAAAATATATTTTTACAGTACAAGTATTTATTCACAAAATGATAAAATGTTTTTAAAACTTTGCAAAATTCATTAGGCACTGATTAAACTAGTTTTACCTGGATTGATCCATCTACTTCTCTTGCAGTGTCTTTTTCACATATTCAACTTGCCATTTTGAATAGCTGCACTTGGGTTAAGATCAGATTGTAATGATTGTAGCCTGTGATAGTTTTAGGTAAAACGCCCTACCCATTCTTGCCTGACAGCTGAAGTTGCTCAGCCTGTTTCACCCTGTGTCTCTCTGCAGAGTCGGTGAAGGTAGAGCCTACTGGAGCTTAGGAAATGCCCATACAGCCCTGGGAAATCATGAGCAGGCCATGTTCTTTGCTGAGAAACACCTGGAAATTGCCAAAGAGGTGACTGTTCATAGTCAAGATCCTGTTAAAGAGTTTACCTAATAGATATTATTTAGCCACACCCCCATCTAGTGGCTGTGCAGTGAACCAGATGAGAGTTGGAAGCCAGCTAAATGTGTTCCAGAGCAAATGATTGCATCAACTCCTTTGTATTTTTCTGTGCTCACTTTAATTCCTTATAATTATTATCATTGATGCAGACTGGAGATAAAAGTGGTGAGGTCACAGCTAGGATGAATCTGTCAGATCTGCGGCTGGTTGTTAGCCTGAAGTCAAACTCCAGCATTCATCATATCTTCCACAACACCAACACAAACAGCTCTGTCGCACCAGGCACCCATCCAGGCTACCTCAACCTACCGGGTCAGTCAATTCTTCTCAAAGAGTTTTCTCTTTGACTTTTAAACATCTTAAAGAGTTTGATTGTGTTCCAAAAGTTGTGAGCAGCTGTTGATGATGACAGCAAATTTCCTTTGTTTTAATGTTTTTGTTAAATCAGTGCAGCCCATCGGCGAAAGTGATATATTAATATAAAAATATCATGTTGAATTTGAAAAAATAAAAGTACCTTTTTATTCTTGTTTCAGGAGTGAAGTCTTCATTAAGGAGGAGAGGTAGTGCAGAAAACCTGGAAGTTAGTCCAAATCCCGATAAAAGCCAAAGTGGAGATTTATCCGCACATCTGGTATGTCACAGCTTAAATTTTTTTTTACGTCATTAAAAAATGATTGCATCAAGTGTGTTTATACCAAGGTTTTTTTTGGTCAAATGGTCATTTTTAATGTGCCATGTAATATTTTGCCCACAGCCTTTTGTAGTCCCCTTAAACATCACCGACTCATTGAGCATTGTGACATTGAGCTCTCTCAGTAAACAGCTCACTGCACCCTCTGTTCTTACATGACATGATGACCTAACATAAATTATTATGGCACTACACCATTTCTGTTGAGAAGAGGTCATTTCCATGTATCAAGTGACTCGGCAGCGATATAATTTATATTGTTCGGTTTGTTTCCTTTCCTCTGTTTTGATGAGCTTTACATCATTACACATTGACACTATACCCTGATGCCCTTTGGGAAATCTAATGGAATGACTATGACATGAAATAGTATGAAAGTCATACATCCTGTCATTACCAGTTATTTACTAACGTGAATTGGTAACAGTCGTTGTTGTGTATAGTCATTATCTGGATGGAATCTGTATGTACAGGACTTGGAGGAGGATGTGTTTCCTGGATCATCAAAACACAACACAATCAAGGCGTCAACAAAACTGTTCTTTATCCAACGGCTTAAAAGTAAAAAGCACAAGAACTGCAAATCTTCCCTGAAGGAAGAAGAAGAAAACCTCTCTGAACACACAGCTCCTGAGCAGGAAACAACAGTGTCTCATAAGGTATTAGGAAGCTACAGTAGCAGATTGCAACATGCTATCCACTTAAAACATATCATCCTTGTTTGATTTCCAAAATTATATAATCTTTTCTTCCTTTTGTTAATAGTTCTTCTATGATCTGTATTCTTTTGACACGATAGCTGAAACCACAGGACACTGTTGGGGAGGACAGCTTTTTCGACCTCCTCTCTCGTTTCCAGGGCAACAGAATGGATGACCAAAGGTGTACACTGGATACCCAGAGCCATGTCCCTTCCCATCCCTCTCCCTCCTCTAACTTACCTGTAGCTGAAGGAAAATGTGAGTCAGTCCCATCTTTTGATGAGCGTTCACACCAAATGTAGTGGTGCTGTTTTCTAATCTGTCCTCTAGAAAGACCTTTAAAAAAGAGAGAGAAAAGGCCTTGCCACCACAGCCCCTACTTGGTGTGAATGCAACATCAAATAATTTGTGCTGTGATTGTTTCTTGTTACTGGTGGTTTAACAGATGGCCTGAAGTAATAATCCACCCTGTATCTTTGAGTACTTTAGTGGACAGAGGGACATTCATTGACCTGTTTAATACATTATTGAAGACTTCTGTAATAACTATATAAAGAAAGATTTTTACTCAAGCCAAATGATTTGGGGTGGAATGTTGCTGAAACATTCATAGTTACTTTGAATTGAAAATAGGATTTATCCTCCCTTTTAATTTTGTCTTTCAAAAATCAAAACATACTGTAGGTGATTAAAAGACCTTCCCCCGATACTTCTCTTTTTCTAGCTACTTTAGATCCAGAAACTCCATCCCAGGATCCTGGTCATTTCCTGGAGCTGCTGGCCAGCTCCCAGGCCCGTCGTCTGAACGACCAGAGAGCCAGCCCCTGCCATTTTCCTGGCTTACGTCTCAACGCCTCCAACCCGCCTCATACACCCTCCACCTCCAGCACAGACCAAGCCCCCACACAAGGTGACAGAGTAGCTGCCGACCATATCTGGCACACTCAATAGGATCGCCACCCACATGTTGACAAGTACTTGTTTTTCTTCCCAGCCCTAATCTCCAGTGCAGACACGCCTCCCACACCCTCCCTGTACAGTCACCTCGAGGCAAATGCTGACCAGCCGGAGGGGGATGATGTCTTCTTTGATATGCTAGTGAAGTGCCAGGTGAGAAGTCAAATTCCAGTGCGAGACATTCTGCTGAAGAGTGCAAGTACAAGTGTACAAGCTTAAGCACTTGTTCAGAGGTTTAAATGTGTGACCAGCAAGAAAAATAAAAAAGTTTTGGAGTTCTAGATTAATGTTGCAGAAAATCTTAGAACTACTTAGATTCTTAAATTAGAGTCTTAAATTTACTTAATTATTTAAGATTTGCTTGTATTTTTATTTGAACCATTATTGTTAGCTAAAATAGTTGTGTGGCCTGCACTATTTCAGGGCTCCAGACTGAACGACCAGAGGTGCGCTGCTCCATCTTCTACCAATCAGGGGCCGACTGTTCCGACCGAGGATTTTTTCAGTCTCATCATGCGTTCCCAATCCAACAGGATCGAGGAGCAGAGGGTCCAAGCACCTACTGGCGTCACTCAGTCAAAACCAGGCTGACTTCAAGGAAAGCAAAATGTTTTGTCTCAGGATATTAAATGAAGTAGATTTTTTTTTTTAAAAGTTTTTTAAAGTTTACATATTTTTCAAAACCCGACTCAATTCCTCCATAATTGAGAGACACATGGAATTCAACAAGGAATCGGGATCTCACGTCATGCTGGCAATTTGATGACAGACTGTGGCGTGCCACATTTGTGAACGCGTTTTTAAATAGATGGCACTGATGCCATGCAGATGTCTTACTGGCCTGGAGGCCTGCATCAAGTCACGCGTACAAACTGTGGCGTTTGGTGGCTCATGTGGACCTCAGTCTGTTCGGTATTCCGTCACACTTAAATCGAATGGATAACCGTTTTAGAATCATGGACAAAGTATTTCTTTCAAGCCTAAATTTGTGCAGAAAACTGGAACAGTGTATAGCCTGCTCTGCACACTTGAAATTGAATTCAGTCTTTAGATTGGAACATTTTTATTTGCACAGATCTCAGATCTGTCCAGCAGTAACTTATCACAGGTGGCTCAAATGGCAAATCTCGTCTGGGGAAATAAAGAGCCATATCCGCTCGTACTGTGAGTAGTGGAGCTATTAAAAGTGTCTGCTTTCAGATATTGCCTCTGCAGATTCAAAGTGGGAAATGTTACATGTCTTGTTCTGTTGCGATGAACTGAAATAATATTTTTGTGAATTGTTACAAGATTCTGTAGAGAATTAACTCATGTTGTGGGAAAAAAGGGCAAAAAAAAACATTAAGCTTTTATACTTAATACATCTCCAGACAATGGAGAAATAAAAACTCATTTATTTAAAATGTCATATTATTTATTGAGTCATGACTTATTGTGGAACAATGCGATTTGACATGATCATAAAAGTGCCATTTACAATATGTGTTAAAAAAAAACAAATATACACACGAAGCTTAAGGACTTATCAAGCCACTTCTCTCATAATATAAAGTGCACTGTGGTTAATAGGTTAAAGTTTAAAAAGTACAGCCTCTGCATGTCTCCACACTAAGCCAGAGCAGCTAAGCCTCTGAGGTCAGCCTCTCTTGTTGCTCCCTGCATCTGAAATAAAAAATAATAAGGTTGATCCTATTTCCCATTCAAGATGTTATGATGAGGGACATTTCATTTGTATTTAATTTGTTCTGATTAGTGGGGTCCTAAAGGACCGTGGTAATTTTGCGTAAAAAATTAAAAACTATGTATCATGATAATATCACTCCCTTATAGAATACTGCCATTTTGGAGTTTTTGTTGAGAGGTAATCTGATTTTACCTGTTGATGCAGCAGCTAAAAATGCAGCTGTTGTTCTGTTCAAGTCTGTATACTCCAGAATTTGGCAGATCTTTACACACTGACAGGAACTTCTGAAGCTCTGATGTCGGGACACCACTCTGCTGCTGTTGCTAAGTGAAATAAAGACATACAGTGGTAGATTTTAAATTCATTGGTGATACAGATAACATCACAGACATAAACTAACCTCTGGTTATTATTACCTTGATTGTGTCGTAGGTGTCAGTGATGAGGGTGATGAAAAGGCTGAGGATCATGTATATAAAGAGTGACACAAAGGTATAGAGGTAGACCCTGCTGAAAATCCACACCAGGCTGCTCTTCTGCTTCATGTTTTTGAAGGTGGGGAACATGTCGTCTCCGTTGATCAGTGAGAACAAGCACTCTGACACAGTGTTTAGGGTCCGGAACTTTAACAAAGACATCACATTCGTTTAAGCTTGTTACCAGAAGTAAAATCTGAAAACGCATTCAGCCCCGTTCTTAGTTAAACCAGTAAACCTTTCATTGTAATGTTTTTTTACCTTCTCATGATAAGGGCCAAGAACGATCCAGCCACAAAAACAGTAACTCAAGTAGATGATTCCAGCACAGCAGATGAAACGGATAACGTTTGGGAAAGCAGCCCTGAGTGTAAGGATGAGAATCTGGAGGTATTCAAGGAATAGAGTATATTTAAGACTCAGCTCTGGACAAAAAGATTACACATATTGTTTGAAGTGTAGTATATCTTTGTTTCCCACACGTTAGCACAGTCCTGGTCAAACCTATGTTTTCGCCATGTGATGCCAAAGTACAGTCTTAAAAGTATCATATTATGTTGTGTTTGCATACTGACAAAACATGATTTTACTGTAAGACACGTGAGTCTTCATGTGGAGATTTTACAGTGATCAAACCACATGAATAAAAGGTTTGCCTACATCATTTGTATAGACCTGCCTTTATGTTGATATATTTCTTCCCAGAAAACCAGTGAAAAACTCAGCAAACCATAAATCTGAGAAGGACTTTGTGACACTGACTTTGTGACAACATTTAAACTTAAATTTCTGCAAGACTTTTAAAATATTTTGCACTGCCTGAAACAAAACCAACCAATATCCCTTTGTTCTTGAAAAAAAAAGAAAAGAAAAAGAATCTGGTCTTACATTATACTTCCTAAAGTAGCCCATATAGCGGATGACGCCAATCCAGACAAACATTGTTCCTGTGCCAAGAAAGATGCTGCACACATCGTAGCTTGTGAGGATCTATGAAACATGTTTCAGATTCATTTCAAACAGACCTCCGAATGCAACGTAGTTACATTTGTAGTTCAAAGAAACATCTCGAGTGAAACATAAATCAATTTATGAAGAAGTTGTCTTTACCTTAGTCTGGATTGCCATCTTGAGGATGGAGCCTATGATGGTCAGTGTGTCACTGACAATAATCAGTATATACCAACCGCTCACAAACTCCAACTTCTCCAGCACTGGTACGTCTCTTCCACAGTTTTTACTGCAGTGCTGGTTGTACTCCTGGTTAAAACATAGTGCTGATCATTTTTTAATAATCTCTCCAAAAAAAGCCTGAGTATCATTTCAGTCTGTAAGTATTTTTAAGAGCTACAGTCAGCGTATTGAATAAATAAAAATAGGAATGCATTAAGTGTTAAGTGAAAGACTGAGCAAAACTGCAAAAGATTTGCTTAGATCACGATATTAGTGGGTCACTGCCAGAAAGAGCCAGCATTGTACATAACCACAAGACAGGATAACATGACTCACAGACAGGATAACATGACTCACAGCTAATCCTATTCAAATTTAAATCATGCAAGTAAAAAAAGTACAGACAAGGTGTTCCCTTTTAAACCTAAAGCAAATAATGGCATGTCAAATATATGTTTAGCTGCTGTTACACTTATAAGTAAACAAATGTTTTACCATTCAATGAGTTTAAGTAGGTGGAAGAAATACTTGTGCAGATTTTCCACCATTAAAATACACTAAAATACACCAGTCAGTTAATCTTACTCACAAACATCAGCCAAATTCCTTTGATCACGGAACGCATACAGAGGATGAAGGAGACGATGCAGGTTATAACAATAAGGCAGTCGAACAACACGGTCAGATATATCTGTTTAGCAGCTGTGGACACAGAGAAAGTAAAAAGATTCTCACTCTCAGGCATGTTGAACATTAGTTTTAAAGATATGCAAGCAATCTTCTGTATGCTCTTAAACCAATTCTGCAAACCTACAGGCCCCAGTTACTTTCCAGTCTTTGCATTCATTGATATCCACATCACTTTCGAGGTCTACCTTTATCCTTCCACTGTGAACTTGGTTGTTGAAAGTGATCTGTGAATTATAAAGTCATATTTGTATTAGAGGACAGAAAATAGTGCTAAAAGTAGTCACATAAATGCACTAAACACTGGTTTCACATTGACTTTAAACTCTGTTAGGGCTACAGTAACAGGTGTTTGGTGTTGTTTTTTATTCTTTGTTTTGCAATGAAGGAATGAAGAAGAATTCAAAAGTGCATTTGTGAAGAAAACTAGATACAGACTATCTAGTATTTCAACTGCTAATTAAATTAATTTGAGTTTAACAAATGTTTTACAAAGTTGGTTTGGGAGTCCTGGAGGGAAAACGGAACCTGCTTGTGCGATTTCGAAAAAACGAAAAACCTAGCAAAGTCACATTCACTCCTAAGGGCCATTTGGAATGTCAAATCAACCTAACCCGGAGTACCCGGAGAGAACCCACGCAGACACAGGGAGAACATGCTAACACCACACAGAAGGGTCCAGTTCCCCACCAGGACTTGAACTATGAATCCTCTTGATGTGAAGCGATGGTGCTAACAGCACACCACTGTCTCACCCACAATTTGAACAGTTAAAGTAAATTGTATAACAGCCACAAAAGTAATTCCAGACAAGTCAGATATGTCACTTCAATTTTAGTAACAGTTAGTCTCATGTGATCTATTTTTGTTTATTGCGTCCGGAGGGGAAATTCAGCCACATACAATGACAGTGAAGTCATAGCAGTCTGGCAGCTCTCGATGTCTCACAGTCTGTAAATTTATGGCCTTGAGAACAAATGAGATCTTGATGGATAGCAGCCTGGAAGAGAAGGAGAGATTATGAACTGAAATGGAATTTCAAACAACATAAAAGGAGGTGGAAAAGTGCTGCTTTTACCCAAAGTATTGATGTTAACGATGCCTACAAACCTTTTGAAATGCAACTCAAAGTGTTGACGTATGTCAGATGGTGATGGTGGATATGTGGGATAAACTTCGAGGCATTCTGTTAGACAAGCCACAGCACACCATGTTATTTAGGGGTTTTCATTCTTGTCACAGCTGTAAAGTAGAACTTGTGCCAGTAAAATAATAACTTCAAATTCCACAAAGTAAGCTTCTTCTTAAAATAGGTTACACACTCTTGCCCTGACCGGAATTATCTACAGTTTCAATAAGAGTCTCAAGGAGTTCTCCCGAGGGTTGATCACAAACAGATGGACAGATGGATAATGGGGCCTTTCAGTGGAGTCTCTGTTCATGGGGATATTTTAGGCTTCCAAGCAATTAATTCAGCCTCTGTGTTCTTTTATTTCTCTTCTATGTGAGAGCCCACCACTTGACTGAGTGTTTCCTCTTACACTGCAGTATCTGAATGAGGCTGAAGAAAGACCTCGAAAAAGACAAGATAGATTCCACAAGTTTATTTTTTACCAAGACTGACTACATAAATGTACCAAATTACTTCATGACAATGATTTGTTGCTATTCAACAGTTGAGTGTTATTTCTAATGTGTATTTCTTTGTCTCTGGCTAAAACAGAAACAAGGGAAGTTTCTTTAACATAGACAGAATCTAACCCAGAGGTCGGCACCACAGGCATGAGGACGAACCACCCAACTTAAAATAATAATACATCTGCTTCTACACTTTCCATGGAAGTGTCATGTTAAAAACTAATTCTGAAGTGAATGTGATTTAGCACAGTAAGTGATATAAAAAATCCATCTCATCTGACCTCTTCCTTGCCTTTAACTGGAAACATTGCTTACCAGTATCGACGTGAGCATCTATCTCAAATGTTTCTGCTCCTGGGTGGATGGTACCGTTCCGGTAAAACTCTTGACACATGGACAGTGGAGTGTAGTTGCTGCCATTTTTCTCATATGCGTGATTGCCAACCGTATTGTTCTGCAGCTGTCCATACTGTAAAACATTTGAAAACAGTTACAGCACTCAACTTTGTCTGATATCACTGAAGTGTATATAAACAACTTAGAAATGTGAAGAGTGGTGAGCTGTTTATGACAGTTTCACAAAGACATTATCATGGACAAGGACAAAGTCCAATATCATGACAAGGCATAACCAGTCAAGCTTTCTGGCCATGACAGTCTTAAAAATCTTCATCAACAATTTACAGTAACACAAAAGCAAAAGGAAGATCTATGGTGTAAGACAATAAAATAATTAACCAAAAATGCTAACATGGAGTTTAAAAAAAAAAGGTGCAATTCTATTACCTGTGTAACAATGTAATCAATGTGATCGTAGACATCTGCCTGCCTGTAAACTGCATACGTATCCATGCCACCATCAACATAATCTTTCAGGAAAAGATGCTTGAATGTCATCAGATTTTCCTCCTTGAATGTAACTACCATCTGATTGCTCAGTCCAAAAGACACCAACTGTGAAGAGAACAAAATGATTCGTGAGGCTGGTGAAAAAGTGTAAGTATTCGAGTTCTGGTCATATCTGAGATGCTCAATACCTGGATCGTAATGATGGCAATTTTGACAATCTGCAGACTGAGTTTCCACGGTTTTCTTCCACGTGCGTGGTATTTCTCGCAGGGGTTCATAAAGAAGTATTTGATCCTTCTTCTGAGGCAATCGACCTGATCTAGATCCTGCTGGTACTCTTCCCAAGAAGTGGGTTGGTTTGTGTCGTATACATCATAGAAGGCATTGGATTCCATTTCTAAAATGATTGCAACAATGTGTGATTTTAATGCAAACGTCTTTTAAAGATATGACGCTCTTGCATGGAATTCTATTATATTTATATTTAATTTTCAACGTCTCTTAGATAACTATTGGCAGAAAAGGAAAACCAGGAAATGACATGACTTATTGTCATTGTTAAAGCATGACCAAAAAAAAACATGTCACAAGATCAGTGCGTCGTCCAAGAAGGTTACACTTCTACATTATTTATAGATGTTCATTATTCAATAAGTTATACGCTTATTTTTAGTTTCTTCATTATCAGTGCACACAGAAATAACAGACTAATCAAGTGATTCAGAAGTTAAAGGAAATAATGTCAAGTGTACTTGGGCGGCATTCCATAAAAAACAGCTCTTTACATTTAGAAACGTGACCTTTCTATGGCAAACTATGAATTATTCATTTGGTCTATTTTTTGTAAAGGAAAGAAATTGTATCTCCACCAAGACAATACGTAACAAATCTATTATAGGAAATCTACTCACCAAAACAGATTCTTCAACTTCTACTGCATTCATTCGCATTTACAACCACAATTCTAAGTTAAAAAGCCCTCGTCTCAATTAATATAAGGACAGACACACTTGTTAAAGTGACGGTGGAACTGATGAACCGTCGACTGAACCTCCGAAACATTAGAAAACTTCTGTCGATAATGCCCCTCCGTGAAAGTTACAGGTAAGTTTATAACAATTCCACGGGGCACGAAAACACTGAAATCTGATTGGCTCTTACGTCTGTCAGTCAATACACCAAAGTTGACTTCCTTTCCTTCTTGTAACCAATGGTAACCAAATAGTCCAAACGTTTAGCACCGTGCTCGTGGGATTAGCGAGCAGTTCGAGCTATCAGCGATTATATTGTGGTAATGTTAATAATTATCTATGATTCATTTAGTTTTCAGGGCCATTTAATGGATCTACATTAAAGCGTTTACTTTAAGTGCTTGCACGAGAACAATTAGGCTTCTTTGCTTGATTCTTTGAAAAATTCAAATCTCACCGGTCATTTCCCGAAGAAATTCCGTTGCTTTCTCTTACATCATTTAGGATTACTGTGACGTCTAAACTGTCTTAATATATGGCTAATTTTATATTGTAACGTTAGCTATTTAATAATAATGTTTATTAAAAATTTTAGAACAAAACTTTACATGTACTAAAATGATGATTGTGTGATAGCCTAGTTCACGCCATTTGATAGTATACAAATGGTTTATTCAATTATTTTGTACCTTGCCCTCGTAGAATAATCAAATTACTACACCTGCTTTACAATAAATAAATTAAAACATTTTAATGAAAATACACTTTTAAGAGTGGTTCAAGTTATATGTATGGCAGGTGTAACTGATTGTACATTTACATATGATCCTATCATAAACCCATAATTATGGAAGTACATCTGTTCCATCATATTTACTTCTATACACAATGATTATAATATTCCATACATAATGAATGATTTTGTTTTAGATTCATCAAGAACATTTTACTGGTTCAGATTTTAAGGTGACAGATGAAACACTGTATCCCCAGCAAAGTAACACAGAGGGAAAAAAGCAGGAAGGCAGGTTTGACATACTGGCATTTGGTTGATTTTATTTTCTTTTGTCAGGAGGTTTGGAAAATTCTTACAAGATAAGTTTTCTTTGTACAAGAGTAGAGATATTTGTTCATAGAAGTAACTCAAAACTAATAAATATAAACAAAACAAAGAAGACTTAAAGGACATTTCTACTATCTTCCATAAGATGTCGCCATATGCATTGACAATGCATCAGTGGGACATTGCAAATTTAAGCCACACAGACAGTGAATTATGGAGATAAAAAGTAGTTAGTTTTTCTGTTTGAAGCAGTGTATGTTTGTGCTTAGTTTGTTTTGACTTTTTCCTTAAAAATTGTGCTTTGTCTTTTAGCAGAAATGGCACCTAAAAAACATAAAAGGTCAACAAGCAGTGCAAGCAGTAAAGGGAAAGGTAAGAGTGTCTACTAACTGATATGAGCTTAATGTTTTCATAAATGCATTCATGCTGTTCTTTTTAGGATTTCTAATGTAATACTATGGGAGTCAAACTATGAGCTGACTGCTTCTTCCAATTCAGGTCAGAAGTCTATGTTTTTTCCAGACTTTCAGACATTCCTTGGGGACTTACCCAGTCTTAAATCAACCTGAGCCCTTCACTTAACCCACACCACCTCTTAGCCCTAAAACTGAATGGTTAATCTTGTGGGGATACATTGTCTGTTCCTTAATTGGAAAAAGTAGTCCATATCATATGACTGACAACATGGTGATCATGTTGAAAATGCATGCGTGCAATGTGTGTGTTTTCCTCATGTGGAAGCTTACACATATGGTTAAAGTTTTATAAATGCCAGTGTTATGGCTAAAATTAGGATTTTCCTCAAATATAAGCAGACACTAAAGCAAACATAATTAAACCAGCAGTGTAGTATAATTTCATATAAATATTTCAGTGTACGCTGTCAAGCCTTGAGTAAATTAAGCAAGCTGAAAGAGGCACAAAAACTTTAAAATAACTTTCTGATGTATCTAACTAAAATATTTAAGTGCATTCTTGAGGGATATGGAACATTACACATAGTGCTCTTTCTGTCTCCCAAGCAAATACTTCCCATGACTACAAATGCCATAGTAAATACATAACTTTGTGAAATGAAGGGTGTGAGTTTCTACTACAATGATATGGCATAATGCCAAGCAGAAAAGGCTGACACACCCAGCTGGGAAGTGGTTACTTAAGCTGTACTTGAGCATTCCCAGCGTCCCCTCAACAACCTTGTGGAAAGACTTTGAAGAGACACACAACAAAGCGTGATGAAAACTATCATTATGTAGAGCTCTGTTTACTGTAGTGTTTCTTTGACTTTGCCCTGTGTACGATATAGCAAAGCATACATAGAGTAAGTGTAAGTGGTGGCTTAAAGGTGTGGTGTTGTAACGGTCTAGTATAAAGCAGCAACATTCCCCGAGAGGGTAATGGACATCTTAAGTAGCCTCGTCAAAGAATTGGCATTTCATCCTCTCATATTGTGTCATGATTCAACCTGTTAGGAAGTGTAGGTGAATGAGACATTGTTTTACCTATCATCTGAGATGTTATATTTTGATTGCATTTAATCTTATCCTAACCTATGGTGTTGTATGTCTTTGATTTTATTTTCTCTTTGTTTCTCTCATCTATAAGGATTAGAAAAGGTCTCTCATGAAAGTCATCCCAATGACATATACCCCTTGGTCCTGACAACAGCCACACAAGAGCTGTTTGGTTGCCGTGCTGATGAGGATGTCACGAAGGAGGACCCTTACAAGCTTCTGAAAAGAGATGACATCATACAGGATATTAAGACAAAAGCTGCCATGTCTGATTTCAGCTGTGTTAAGCAGATTGTGTTGGTAAGGGGGTGGGGTGAGGCGGGGGCATTATATTACCCTGATCACCCCGACGATATATCCATGAAACTTTGATGATACACACTATGAGGGCTGCGGGCCCAGACTGAAAAACTGGTTTAAACACATTCTCTATCTGTCTTATCTGTATCCAATTCATAACCACCACAAATGTTTTCCACATTCATCCTTCTTCTATTATGTGTATAGACTCATCTATTTAAGCCTTACATTTATTCTTTTTCACACAGGAAGAACCTGCCTTTCCCTTTAGTAACATTTGCATTTATATTTATTTCTAAATGAATACCCCTACCCCCATCTAACAGGACTATCCAGAGGAAGAAATCTTGCTGGTCTTTGACATAGACTTCACATATGGAAATTGCTTCTATTTGGTTCTGACACCTGAAGGCAAGAGCAAACTACTTGAAGTAAGATGACAGAATCTTATTTTATCTATGACAGCAATGTTCAGTTTATAATTCTGTGGAGATTGTAGATCATATTTTTACTAATTGTACACTATACAACTCCAAAACTCCAAAACTAGGATATTCAAGTAGCTTTGAATTTATGCAAAGATTTCAGTGTTTTTTTACTGAACATAAACATCCTATTTTATTTCATGTTATTTATACTGAGCATTCTTGTAATTCTGTATGTGTTCTGCAGCCCCCAGAGCCCGAAACACCAGAAGTGTTTGAAAATGAAGTCAATAAAACCCCAGAACCAAAGCATTGGATATCCCTTGGTAGTGAGCAGGAAATTGAGGAGGAATCAGTCAAGGAGACCAGACAAAAGGTACTGCAGTATAACGAAAACACCTTATATATGTGCAGTGCGGCAAATTCATTATTTCTACTCTCTAATGTTTGTGTTCCCATTATCCCTCTCTATTCCTCCTCCTCATCAGCTGCGGTACAAATTTTCAAGAGTGCGGAGAAAGTTTGGGATGCCAGTCTGTTTTTCTGACCACAATGCAGCAGATTCTAAGGAAAGTTTCCTGGAGTGTGCTTCCTACCAAGACAGCAAATTCAGCATCAAGCGGATGCAGAGGGACTGCATGATACAGGCAGTTCCCATGCTGCACAGCAGCAGTTCTCAGACAGAGTGGTACGCCAACAAATCTGTGTGCATAAAATGGCTTTGTCCAGCAGGAAAGCACTCTGAGGTTTTGGCAGTCTAGTGGAATAATTTCTCCAGAGATGTTGGAAGGAATTTAAAGCGAATACAGGATTTGTATTGCACCATTTTCTCATCATGAAGAAAATGTCATATTCTTTCCTTTCTCCCACATTTCCAGCGATTCATATCAACATACACATCAACACATGAACTGTTTTTCAGTGATTAACATTAATACTTGTATGACAATTTTCACATGTGTCTATTTTACAGGAAAACTCAGAGGAATATTTCCACCCAGTACAAGCCAAGAGAGTTAAGCACAGATGAAATTGAAAGTATCCTTAATTCTGAGAGTCTGAAGAATTTTATCATCAAAATGACCCCAAGGTGAAATGAATCAGTATTGTTATGATTGGTTCTCTTCCATGTGCTTCCTAAAAGAGTATCTAATTTAGACCGCAGACTTATAGAAGTACTGTAACCTTAGAAAACTCAAATTCATTTTTTAATAGAAACAACAGAGAGATAGACCTGATCTTTTCACAACTGTTCTGGACACAAATGAAAACAAATTAGTATCACAGATTTTTGCATTAGGTGCTTTTTCTGCCCAAGTTTAAAGTTTAGACAACAAATTGATTTTTTCTTTGTGTGGAGACGTAAACAGGATGAACATTAGCACTTATTAGTAATAGATTTAATACTCACTGTAACTATGGATACAGAAAGATACAACCAAGTTTATAGATTGCGTATATACCGAGTTGTGTATATTTACTTCTATAAGGAATCACACACCAGACTGTTTTATTTCGTAGGGTCTTGCATGCCCTACAACAGGAAGAGATTGTGAATTTGTTCACTGATGACTGGAAGGCCTTGGGGACAGGGGCTGAAGCTGGTGACTGGTCTGGGCAGGTGTCTAAAGGTTTGGTGCTTCATCAGGCTTTCACAGACCAGAAGTATACTAAAGACAAGAAAATCAGCAGCATCAACTGGCATCCCACCATCCAGGGTAAGGTGTACCATCTTAGTCAGATAACAGATATGTCCAGCAGATCACTACAGTTGAACTTTTGTTTTTTTTTATTTTTGATTACATAAATACATCTCAAATTTAAACTTCATATCAGTTTCCAAGAACCATATTGTTAATAGAAAAAATGGGACTGGTGCAAAAACGTGATTATGTTGTATTTTGTATTCAAAATAGACATCCTTTAAGTCTAAAAGTAGAAGCTTCCTCGTATGAAATGCTTTGTAGTTGTAGCATCATTTGGTGCTCTTTTTGATGTGGCAGGTGTTATAGCTGTGGCTTTGATGGAGAAGAAGGAGGAGCAGTCGAAGGAGTGTGCCGTGCCCATTTCAAGACCTGCTTTCATTGTGTTCTACTGCTTCTCTGACCCCTCTAATCCCCAGGTATGAAAAGAAGATGAGAGTACCCCCCTGCATGAAAGTAGAGAGATATCCAGTCTCATATAATATATTTGTCGACACGCTCTCATAAGAAATGGCCGTCGGGTTTTGCTGTCCTTCTAGAAAAATTTGAGCGGCCCTTTGGTTGCAAAATCAATAACTCTGATCTGCTTATGATATGATTTCTTTGTGGAGATGAGCATGTGTTATCCTTTTGTTCAGTGTCTGTTGAAGCAGTGATTTAAGTGATAAAAGAAATCTTATGGAGGGTTACACAGTTTGTGTTAATGTGATTCAGGTGAATATTACCGTGGTCAGTTTTAAACAAAGTTTATGTAGCATCTCTTAAATGTTTACAGTAAGTTGCACTGTGCGTTGAGAGACCACAGGAAATGAACATGACAGGAGGAAATGTCTACTGTTAAATAATAAACTAACATTTTATGTGTGTTGCTTTTTTTTTCTTTTTTGCAGTTGCTCCTGGAGTGCCCAGATGATATTTTAGCCTTTGAGTTCTGCCCCTCAAATCCAAATATTATTGCCGGTGGTTGCATCAATGGCCAGGTTCTAATTTTCAATTCTGTTTTACAGTCTTTTCTATCTTTTAAGTTCAACCATTTTCAACAACAATTTGTTTCTTTTCATGCATCATATTGGTTTTATTTCCCTATCATTTTTTGTTTCTTCATTTAGTCAGTGTTTATCCTCAGTAACATATTTTGTGTTACTGATGTCTTACCGTAGGTTGTGTTATGGGACATTTCTGCTCATATGGCATACTTGCAGAAGACCCAGTCAAGTAAAAAGACCTCAGTAAGTAGACGCATTTGCCTTAAGTGTGAGTGTGCATGGTTGTTTGTCTTTGACCTTGTAATGGACTGGACAAGGTGCACTCTACTTCGTGGAAAAGACTCCTGTCCCTCCTGTGAACCGGTGCAGCAGGTAGTGGGCAGAGAAAATGGATGTTTTGTGTTGGAACTGCAACAGTAATTTGGTTTATTGCAATATAGTTCTTCATTTTGTCGAGCCATGCTGAATTTTTGAGGGAATAAAGTCTGTACTCTTCAGTAGTGCTGTATCACAGAGTGGGATGATGATATGGTTCCTCCTGAACACCCACCTCATCCTCACTCTTTCATTAGACGGGAATGCAGTTGGTTAACAGGGCTTTTGTTTCCAGTCACAAATAGTTCTACAACACCGTTTAATACACTTGGAGTAAATCTAAAAATCCTCAACTATACATAAATAAATAGTCATATTCATATTTGTTGTATAAAATCAGTCAGTTTAAAAAAAAACTTTGCTATGCTTAATAGTAACATTACTTGTCCGGCAGACATTAGATATTTGAGAAGGCAGAGCCTTGTAGACCTGTACTGACAACTTCCACTTGACTGCTAAATTCAAACAGAGACATACAGTATGCTTTCATCATTCAAGCTCACATTTTTTTGTCAGTTTTTATTGTCTCTACATGGAACAGCTGTCACCATTCCTCCTGTCTCTACTTTATTCTCTTTTGCTGCCCCTCTCCCACCCTCTTTGCCCTCCATCCTTCTCTTTGTCCTTGTTTGCACTTAATTCCCCATAGTCAACAGCAAGAACTCACATATGCCAGCTGTTGCACAAGTCCCCATCCACCACCCATAGTTTTTCCTTATATTGAAGATAACACTCAGGCAAATCAGATCACTGCCCTGCCTGGTGTTTACACTGTAAACAGCGGCAGTTGTATCAGTTAAAAGGCTTTATTTGGAGGTTGGGTGCTGTGAAAGATGTGCTACACTCGTAATTGCTGCCTTGCCAGACAAATAAAGTTGTAAAATCATACATGTAGACAACATGCATAACTTAGTGATCAGTTACATGGTCTGTTGTTGATGTTAGCATGTATATCTGCCCTGTGATATTTTTTATCAGAGAAATCTGTGTGATGTTTATTTCTGTTTATTACTGTCATGCAGACATATAATTGTGTTGCAGTTTTAATATGCATTCTCTGGAGTTTTCTGCATTTTCATATCCCAATGGACCTCTTTTATATGGGTTCAAAGTTGTGTACAGTCTTTCTATGTGGTGTGATTTGTCAGAGCTCATATTACAATACATGCTTTGCCTTTTTGTGTCTGCTGTCCCTCCAGGACCTTGATGACAGTAAAGAGAATAAGACTCCTGTTGTGCGCTTCTGTGCGGTGTCTTCCTTAGAGAACAGTCACAAAGCACCAATCACAGATATCCAGTGGCTGCACCCAACATTTGAGGTACAGAATGCTGAATGGAAAAGTAGATGGAAAGATTTACCAACTGTATCAACAGCCGCAAAATGTTTTTATTACATCCTCTTGATGCTATTGGTTACTGTGTCTTCAATGTGAAGATAACTGCATTTGCCACCGTGATATCCATACAAATGGTTTTACATATGATGGCTGAACAATTCAAGGTTCCTGTTGCCTAACTCCGTACAACTCACAGTAATTAATAATTTTAACCATCTCCCCAGGGAGGCATTATCTCCAATATGTTTTCAAGAACTGTGCTCACTCCGGTCAGTAGACACATATTGATTTTATTAACTTTCCCTCTGTTAAGGTGACCAGGACAGGCTTGCCAGTGGAGAACGTGTATAACATATGTGTTCAGATTGTCTCCTGTTCCCCTGACTGGTAGGCCCTCACACAGGAACATTTCTGCAATTTAATACAAGAGAATTACTTTCAAGAATTTCCTATTTTTCAAAATTACCTCAGAATTTAAGTTAAAAAGTATACATTGTTAATAGCTTCCACAGAGTAATGGAGAGAATATCTCCATTCCTGAACACAGTGAACCAAAAGTCATGAAAGTCACCAGGGTGTGTAGTTTGATACATTTAAGGGAATCTTTTATTGGAAAGTTAGCTATGGACACAGCGACCCTGTCAAAAACCCTGTAGGTTTTTGACAGGAAAACCCTGTAGGTTTTTAACAGGATGACGGTGTCACCAGACCTGGTATGTGGTGGTTAAACATTTTGTTAGGTTTCATGATGTGACTGTTTTTTCTGTATTCATACATTTTTAAAAGCTCAATACTTTTCTGGGATGTGAGGATGCCGAAACTGATGACCCATTCACTGTTAGACAAGAAACAGAATGTGGACGAGAAGATCCCAATTGCAACAAGCAGTGTCCCTGAAACCTTCAAACACCTGGACAGGACATGGAAACCACTATTTGGGGTACTGCAGAAGTGATGGGTTTGTGATATGGTAGAGTGCTTCAACATTTGACACTCCACAAGTCAAGATCAGTAAAAGACCAGAACAAATATTTTTACCACAAAGAGGAAAAAGGAAGGTGGTTTCTGGAGGGGGTTTGTTTTGTATTTAGATCAGATGTGAAAGCTTTCCCTCTTTGTCATGTATCAGGTTTCCTTGCCAAAGATTGATACCAGTGGAGAATATGTTCCTTTGAAGTTCAGCCTCGAGCATTACACCTGTAATGGAAATTCAGGCACAGACACAGGTGAGTGCTTCCATTTTCTGAGCTGTGAAGATTTGTTTCATCTGGTGATCTTTTTCCCAATTGTCCTATGATAACTTGCACAAGTGATTGTGACTCAAATATACAGGTTTTTGCCATAAATGCAATACATTTGATTTTGCTGATTGTTAGGACACAGCTCAGACAGTAAACATACTTAAAAGTAATTTACATCACATTTAAACATTGTCAAATTTGTGAATGAGTTTAACATTTCTTCCTTCCTCCTTGATTTGTGAGCACAGTGATCTTTGATAACCTCTTCCTATTTCTGATGTATGGCTCCATACCACTCTACTGAATGATACTTCCAAAACAAGGCTGTCATAGTACTTGCCTTGCTAATTGTCTGCTTTGTACAATATGATGCTCAGACTCCTTGAGCAGTAAAGGATTATCAGGTTTGTCTTGGTTGGTCAGGATGAGGCTACCTAGGTCTCAGCCTTTGTGGCTGACTGGTTAAAGTAGTATAGTATAGTAGTCTGTGCAGTAGTCTCATATCTTTAAACACATCTTAACTGGGGGAGATTGGATTCAGAAAATCTGTTATGAGGTAATCCAATTTGACCTTCAAAAGCCGATTTAACAGAATGAGGCATGATTGGGAGGGCTAAATCTGCACTATCTATGATAGGCAGACACAAAGGCTATCTCTTAACCCCCTTTACATAACTCTACATAACTTCTATCTTAACTTATGTCTTCATTGCTCTCTCTCTCTAAATGTGTTTCCCCATCCAGAAAAAGATGCAGAAAATGAGCGCACTGAGATCGTCCCAGAATATTGTCAGCTAAGAGTACCATCAGGCAAAACACTTAAGATCCTGAACGATGTCAATTCCAGGTTCTTTGTTGGAACAGAGGTGAAATTGAGCAGTATTTTATCCTGTTTTGACTATTTGCATGTCTTCCCATGTCATCAAATTTACAACTAAGCATCTAGATTTAGTTTATAGATATAACTGAATAATTACAATGTTCAATATTCGTGGTTTGAAAAGATGTTATGCTTTGATTTCTCTTTTTTGATTTACCCAGCAATGTAATGTACAGGGGAAGTATTCATAAATACCATTCTATGTCAATACTTAAACAGATTATCAGCCATGAAAGATTAAAAAGCATGACAGTTTCGTTAATGTGTCTTTATTTTTTGTTTTTTTCAGGAAGGAGAAATTGTTTACACTGACTGGAAACTAGAGAAAGACGAGTCCGGACGGCTACACAGTGCGTAGTTTGGTTTGCCATAAAAAAAAAAGTGTGGCCAAAGTAGCATAGCCAGACCATTCACATTACTGTCATTTAAAGCAGTTTGATATAATAGCAAGACACCGCTGTAGCAGAGGGTTGAATAATGAAACCATGATGTTCAGTTTATCAAAATTATTTTAATAACCCCTCACAATAAATCACCGTTTTGGTTTGGCAGGCATGCTAAATGTAATAACCATCATTAAATCAAAGGGATACAGAGAGCAAATTGGTCTTCATAAATCAGTGAAAATATCTTAAAAGAAAATCCTTGTCAAAGCAAAAGTGGATATTCTAAAATTTTCTTGCTTTTTCCCCAGGTTCAAAGCCAGTTTTCTGTTACAATGCTCATCAGTGGTTGGTGAACACAATACAAAGATCACCCTTCTTTAAAGACATTATTTTGACTATAGGAAGCTGGAACTTTGCTATTTGGAAGGAAGGAGCCATGGTATTAACACGACTTACACTGAACACTGAACATGAATGAATATCTAGAATGTACCACTCAGAAATAATTGTTCCAAAAATTAAGCAAATTTGGATTTCCGATTTTAACATCTTTCAAAACAACTGAATTTAATGTAGCGGTAATTCACAATTATCATTAATAAGCAAATTTCATATGATGGGATCTCAACTAGACTGACTCTGTTTCACTTTGTGTAAACTTCAACATCTAGGGTGGCCCTCTGGTTGTTTCACAATACTTTGAGCAGGAGTGCACTACAGGATGCTGGTCCTTGTCCCGACCAGCAGTTTTCTTCATTGGGAAAGAAGATGGCAGTCTTGAGGTGTGGAATTTGCTAGAAAACACCAGTGAACCTGCACATGTTCATGACCACATTACCAATGCCAAGATAACCAGCATCAAACCCTGGAAAGCCGCCCGTGAGTTTATGGCCTTTTTGGTGTAAAAGGCATTTAGTTAAATTTAGGAAGTGTGTGGAACCAATCGAAATATCCTGAGAGTAAGGGTAATGAGAAGTTTTATACATACATAGAAAAAACTGTACTGTGAAATTTTCTAGCGACTGTGATTAGTTTCCCAAAAAAGGAAAATAGGCTTGAGTTCCTTTCATTTACAGGTCAAGATTTCATATCAGGACAGAGATTTACCTCATTGCTGTGAACAGATATTGAGCTGCATCCTGCTAATTAAGAATGTGTTTGACTTTTTGTTGTGTTCTTCCAGCCAAGCAGCATTTTCTGGCCATAACGGATGACCTTGGTGCTCTCCGTGTTTTGGAAATACCAAAGACTCTCTACATTCCTTCCAAGCATGAGGTACAATACCTAAGCTCCAAGTATGAGCTGTCCAGTTTTTTAAAAAATGGTCACAAAAGAAATGTGGTCCCCAAACCTCCATTGAAAATTAACCATGTTGTTGATGTATTAGATATGTGAATTGCTAACCAGTCTTTGTCCGTTATTTATCTGTAGAATTTAAGTATGAAAAAATACTTTGAACTGGAGAAAGACAGTTTAGAGGATTATTTGAAGAGGGAAGAACTCTGGACGAAACAGAAAAAGGAGGAAGAAGATCTTAAGAAGAACAAGGTGAGTCATAATGTTAATTTCAAACAGAAGATATGAATGTTTAATATATATCTAAAACACGTAAAGGGCCAAGAGGCTATGGGACTAGATAGCTTTATTAGCAGGTTACAAATATAATTCAAACATAGTCTATTGCTGAACTAAGGTTACAGGCCAGTATAATAAGAGTGTGGCATTTCTTTAAACCAAGCGAAGATATTTGTCATTTTAGCTTTACAGTGGGGAATGTGAGCCGGTTCTTTCCTGCTGTGTCTTTGCCTTTAGTAAATATCTCTCCTATTGTTTCTTTCCTCATGTTTAATTCATTCAGATTGTTATTTGACTCTGGCCAGTAGGACTAGTGGAGTTATTGATAGGCTGTCCCTGAGAGTCTCTCTGCTAAAAATAAAGACTAAACCTTTTGGTGACTAATTGTTTCCATCTTCGACTGGATGGAATATGATATAGAATCTTGGATAGTGTCTCAGGGCACGCTAAGGTTTTTCATCTGGGATTTTGTCTGCAGGAAAGCGAAAAACAGACCAAGTCCCTGGACAACGAGGAGCTGGACAAGCAAGAGTACAGTGATTACCTGATGTATGAGGAAAGCATCTTGAAGGAAATGGGTTTGTGGCCAGAAGATTTAGATTCTCAGGATGCCTAATATGACACACACAAATGCAAATAGTGCTTCATGCAAAGACTTTTTTCTTTATTTTTCTTTGTTAAATACGTTTGTATAAATGTTATTGATGAAACTTTTAAAAAATGTTACATCTTGTTAATAACAAGATAATAACAAGATTTATTTTGCCAAGTTTATCTCTGTTTGGCACAACTTACTGAGAATACAATTCTTTTTAAATGTATCTCTGTCCTGCTTATATGTAAAACCCAATAACCTTTTTTATTTAAATAAATTGATTTTGCCAGTATCAGTAAGAAGGTCCTAAGGCTTTAACGGTCATTGATGGATTATTTTCATTCACTCATCTCAGATCCAGTTAGTAGTCAGTTAGATCCAGTTAGTGCCCTCATCACAGCTGATCCCCAGATATACATTTTGAATGCTTCTATGACTTAACTCTTCCAAGACGTAACGGATGTAGATTTTTTTATTGTTACCTTGTGTGTTGCTGATAAACAGTTGTGTTGCACACCAGAGAATTTGAAAACCACTCACTGGTTTGTGTGTATGGTATGCCCTCTCCTATCTTATTTTTTGTCATATTTTAGCTGTTGCATTTTTCAGTGCCAAGTTATAATCCTTATATTTGCCTGGTTGTTCTTTCACAAAAACCTGCCCACGGTTTTTTAGCAGTGCAAAAGTGTGCATTTTAGCGTGCCTGGCCGTGCTCCGTCAGTATTAACTCACAGCTTTCACCCAGTTTGAAATCCACTAAAACCCATTTTTGTTCATGCTAGACTTATGTCTCGACAGATACTATCTTACTTTTCAGATGTTGGATGTTTGGAGCATGTTTACTTTAAAAAAAAATGTGGTTGTTTGGTCATTCTTAAACCATTTGGTTGAAGCTCACTACATATTGATGCTTCGTAGGGAGCCCTTGATGTCAGATTTTCAACCCAGACTTCCAAAGAACTTGTATTAAAGTCCAACCTTGAATCCAAACTTTTACTTGTTTTATCTGGACTTTCAGTCTTGATTTTGAGTTTGTTTGTGCTCCTAATGTGTTCCTTCATTGCACATTAAAGCAACCATGTTAATCAAATTTATTCAAAACCATAACTGTAATAAAGTTTTTATGAATGAACTTAGCAGTCAAATGAACTGTGATAATATTTACCTTATGTTGCAATAAGTATCTCTTCTACTTTTCAATTCCATTTCATTTCGTTCCTTCATGGGTTCAAAATAACCAGTGCAGAAATCTAAAGTCCCAAACTGACAGCCGGTATCCTCCCTGAAAAGAAAAAGAGGGAGGGGTGCGGGTCATATGCTGCATAATATAACAGCTGTTTAATGCCTGTCTTTCACCCTGTGTCCAAGTTACCTGAAAGGGAAACAGAGAGAGTGAGGATTGTGAGCGTTTGCGAACAACACAAACAAATGTTGGAAGAGCCGGATGATTAGAGACAGATGGAAAAAGCACGGGATTCCCCCCGGCTAAAGCGAGCTGGGGTCGACTTCACTGTGGCCATGACTTATTCTTGTGGACATCCCTGTCACAGATTGGAGGCAGGGGAGGAGGGGGGAAGAATGGGCTGATGTGAGGGTGCACGGAGACAGGCGCCCATATGGCCCCCGAGGCACCAGCAAGGTCCCGGTGACAAAGGGGGCCTCTGCTCTCCAGTCATCTCTTCTTCAAACCTCTCTGGGAAATCTGCACTGCAGTGGCTCTGTGGAGCCTGTCACTTTCTCCCGGGCCAGCTCAGGAATGTGCTCTCTGCAAGTCGAGGTGTGTCTTCACACTTGCTGCCGGGTTATTATTGTAATGGCTGATGGGAAGAATGTTGTGTCATTTAGTCAGCTTATGCTCAGCGTACTGTAAACACCGACGTAGACAGAGATGTTGGTGGTTTAATCTCCGCTAGCTCTGCTCTCCTTTAATGTTGGGGACAATGGACAACAGCACAGCCATAAACCCACTGACCCCCACTGGCATGAGGGGCATTCATGATGTCAGATTTTCCTCAGTTGACTTCTTCATCTAGCGCCCAGAGATTTCCCAAGCATAAAAAGAGATCTGTAACCGAGGGGGTGTCTTTACAGAATGGATAGCCTGCGGTTCCGTTTTTATTGCCAGTTCCTCAAAGTTATAATACCGAATCCTGGGAAACAATGCGAGCAGGTGCTGTGTGGGAGGGGCTGTAAATCTAGCCTGGCGAATTAAGCCATTGCTTTGGCATTGTTCTGACTGGCGTCTTAGCAGCTCCCGCTGGGGAGGGTGTTAGGTGGGGTGAGTTTTTTTTTTTTTTTTTTTAGAAACGTCTGCCTCCACAAATCTCCGGAGATGGTGGCACCCTGTGCATTTTAATACGTGGTTGTCCAAGTTGGGCCCCAGCTGCAGAGTGGAAACTCTGGCAGTGCAAGGAGCTTGTTGCATGACAAAGAACATGAATGAGAAACACTCTCATATAGGAACTGTTAAATCATGTTTCCTTTTCTTTTCCTATCCGTCAGAAGAATGCATTAGTTTCTATTGGGGAGGGGGGCAAAAGCATTTTCTACTCTCAGTGACAACATCACTGAGAGTTTCTGGAGCCAAAAAGCAACAGGAGTAATCAAATTGATCCTCATTTGAATCGTCAGGCTTTGTTTCACTGATGTAAACTAACGGGCTGCTTCTTAGTGGAGCCTCTGTGAGGTTGGTGGTGGGTTTCATTAGTTGACCCTCGACCTCATAAGAGATCAGGTGACCAAGACACTGCTGTGGAATGTTCCCTCTTGACTCCTTTTCATTTTCTAATTTCAAAGCTCTCAACAGTTAGGATTCCTGTCATTTTAGCCGCCGCTCCCAATGTCCACGGCAGCGTGCAGCACAGCTGTGTCTATGTGTGGCTCTCTTTCTCCCTCCCGTTTTCTTGTCTTGAATCTATGAAATCTGTAAATTAGCACGGTCTGACAGTTTTCTGTCAACTAAAATACTTGACCCTGCGGGTGCTCCTTAAGGGTCATAAGTTGAATTCAGGGTAAAGGTTTGAATTAAGATAAGGTTAAGGGAAAGGTAGAACATAATCGCCATGGTGATGAGGGGAAGGAATTGGATCTGCATCGTGTCAGTGGTCACATTGGATATACATAAGAGAGTGTGTGTGTCATTGTTCTAATGATAGAAGGAAATGATAGAAGGAACTAACACGTCTTTGAAGCTCACAGGTCTTACATATAGATGTTGATTTGTCTTTGTCCCTTTCATTTTAAGTCCTTTAATTTTAGTTTTTTGTGTTCAGCAGTTCAGTACCTACAAGGTTTTTTAGGGCTTGATGAATAAAGTTTGCCTGGAATGGCTTGGTTTATATTTGGCATGCTGGAACACAGGTTAATTGTGACTGTGAACTAAGACCCAAAATTACATTGTGCCATCACTGTGATTAACCTGTGAGTCATCTTGCATTTTTTGAAAGTATTAAAACCATCTTCAGCTAAATGAATTGCCATTCTGCCCTAATTGAGCTAACTATGTTTGACCGTGCTTGTGTTTTTTAAATTTGAATCTTTACAAAGGAAATGTAATAATGCTATTGTTTAACAGCAATGTCTATGTCTTTGTTATGTGTTTTTTAACAGCGAGCTCAGGTAACTACAAGTGGGGTTTTCATTTTTCAGAGATATTTCTATAATAGCTCGGATGTAAAGTCCTTTGTTGGTCACTTCCATCACATATTGATTTTTACGGTCATATCCCATGCATGCAAAGATGTCCCCAGACTAATAGAATATAGACCACTGCTCGTGTTTCCATTAAATTTTCATGTTTCTATACCCTTGTGCAAATAATACCACGCGGTACTGAGGTAGCCATATAATATGGGGCGTCACTAGATATGTTCACTTAAATCTAAATGTGGCTCAAATGCATAACTGACGTAACCTGGGCTAGAATGTCGAAAATGAGCTTCTGCCAGTGAAAAGCTGACGGGCATGTGGTTCACTATGAAATATGCTAGTGGGAGACTTTTAGGTCCACACCTTAGGAAATGCATTTAATGATACCTCTCGTTCTCTCACAAAGAAAACCGAAGCCGCCTTCACGTGGCAATCTAAGTCTTAAATTTAAAAAAAGGATTCCCAAAATTCCTAATAGGTTATTTGATGAAAGGGCCAAAATGCCCTGTGGTCAGCCTGAATGACCTGCCACCTTCAGCAGTGGATAAAGCAAGTTTTACCGCTGACAGCTGGAGTGTTCGGCTGACAGCAGGAAGGCGATAACATCCACTAAAATACCAGCCGTATCATTCCACTTCCTCATCACAACTCAGACTTATCTCTACCCCATATTAGCTCAGTTAGCTCAGAGGCTGCTTGGATGAAGGACCACTACAAAAGGTGAGCCACCTGCAGGATATCAAACCGTCCACCCGTTTTCTGTACCGCTTATTCCCAACTGCATCCCAGGGTACACCCCGGACTGGTCGGGCTATCAAACTAGTGAGGCCCAAATCCTCTCAGTGAGCTGGAGCGCGGCTGCTGCCGAGGCCTCTTTTCAGTCTCACCTTTCACATTTTTTTCTCTTATCAAGCAGAGCAAACCCTCATCCTATCCTCGAGTTGAAAAGAGAGTCCTCCATGCTGGAGGGGCAGGAGGGAGAGAGGTGATGAGCAGCTTACCTTTTGGAGGGATTAGCCTTATTAAAATGAAACAGTCTAGTCCTGAGTGACAGAGCAATGGAGGTGAAGGAGGGACGAGGCCGGGGGGACGGAGGAGTTGTGTGGAGCCTTTGCTCTGAGGATCTGAAGGGCCGCTCCCCTGTGTTCTCCTTCACTTCATTCTTTACTTTCTCCATTCTTCACTTTCACTTCTCCCTCTCTCCTCGTCTTCCCCCCTTTCCTCGGCTCTCTCACCGTCTCCGCAGTCCAGAACAGGCGGATCTGTCAGCGCTGCGTCAGGAGATCTGCCCTCAGACCCTCAGATGAGCTGCCAAGAACAGGGGCCGGACTGCAGGAGAACAAAAGACCCCCAAAAAACACAGAGTAACGGCTGGGACCTCAGCAAAATGTGTTTAATAGGCCCTCTATTGACAGGCAATGCATGTATGGAATGTGTGCCCCGGGTCAATGTACTAAGGTTCCCAAGTAGTACTAAGGCTTACTTCACCCTGGGAGTAGATAGTGGATGAAATTAGCTTCTCAAATTGTTTTCACTGAAACAGTACAAACACCTAAAGATTCTCAGTATAACTTTGTGATCATAAACTAATGATACATAGTCTTTGTAATATTACCATGGTTATGAAATTAAAGGTACAGGGTAAATGACTTTAGTCATTCATTTATTAATGGATTTGTAACAAAAATAAGATACGTTTAAACATTTTATTTGATTTGTTTGACTTTGTTTAACAGCACACAACAATTATGGGCACAAAGGTGAAGTGAGGTTCCAACCTGGAATCAGACATCAGACTCAGACTGACAACATTTGGGCCAACGAGGTAGGCACTCTAATAACAATTTAAACTAAAGATTAAAATGGCTCAGAGACAAGCATCACTTACACACATTTGATTCCAATTCAACAGTTAAGTGCACCTGGAAATGTGAGGAAAAGTGATCATATCTTTACTTTAGAGGGTTTCTGGTATACTGTGACACTCAAACTAAATTAATTCTTATGAAGAATTTTGTCCTTGTATGATTAAGATGGCAATCTCAGTATGCTTTCCCATAAGGTCACACAGATAATTTTGAATGTCTGCTTTGATGTCTCTGCCCCAGCTGACCTAGTCCATCCAAATGCCATTTGTTTGTCAAAGTTAACACCAAGCAATGATGAAAAAAAGAATATGTGAAACAAAACAAAGACTGTGCGTTGTGTGTCTGGCTGGTTGACTTGCAGCTATGATAGTGACTCAAAAGGTCAGCAGAGA
Organism: Menidia beryllina; assembly: GCA_013363375.1. Classification (NCBI taxonomy): domain Eukaryota; kingdom Metazoa; phylum Chordata; class Actinopteri; order Atheriniformes; family Atherinopsidae; genus Menidia; species Menidia beryllina. The sequence continues at coordinate 7,001,287 of JABUIW010000023.1, forward strand.
TTATAGGAATGGATGAGAGGGAGAAGAAGAAGAGGTCTGGTTTCACATGCAGGTGGCTGTCAAGGATGTTTACCTAAAGAGGGCCATATCTCGTCCCTCCCAAATAAGAACTGAACAAAAGTTCAATTCAGTTCACTCTGTCAGACTGCCTGATATAAAGTGGCAGTCCCGACTATCCAAACACGCTCTGCTATTTTGTCTACATTTGTTCGTGTTGGATTTCACTCTTGCTTTAACTGGGGCTGAAAGAGTAGCAAAACCCGTGGAAATAAGCCAGTAAAATATTTGGATCCATTATCACTTACATTTCAGTCTTAACAGTTTCTGAGGAAAGGGGATGAGGGATTCTAAAGGAAGCTGTCGAACTGCGGGCAGGTATGTGTACATTCAGAATCCCAAAGCTGCCTCACGCCAGATCAGTGCAGCCATGGAAAACACAATATGAACCCACCGTGGTGACATCAAAGACGACAGAAATCCATGCTGTCATTTAGAGATTTGTATCAAGGACCCATGCTGGTACAGTTATCTCATCCTGAACTGATTTCTGGGCACACTTTGGAAAATAAGGTTTTGAGTGAATACCTATTTCATGCGTTTTACATCTCATACTCTATATAACTGCAGTAAAAATGCAGCCTTCCGGGAGATGATTTTACTGGATGGCTAAATGCAGCTGTATCCTGGGAATGCCCCCGCTTCTGGGATCAGTTATGGGAGATTCCCAAAAGCCAGCAAGGGCAATTCCCTGACATATTTACAGTATCTTCATACTGCAGTGTTACAGAATTGCCACCACAAAGAGGTAAACCTTGAAAAAAGAGAAAAAATTAGAGTTCAGGAAATAAAAGTTATCTTTCATCTTTCGTTTTCGGGGAAAAGAAGATCATTTTTAGTTTGGGAAAATGTGGCTGCGGAGATGAGTCACATAAGCAACACATAAGCAAACAGGCTAAACACAAGAAATGTATTTTTGTGGAAGAGCTGTGAGAACAAAGGTTGGTTTTTTAAATCAATCAATTCCAGTCTTGTACTGGGCATGAGACTGGAAAGATATTGACCGAACACTAAACATATTGTTTTCTTTGCCAGAGACATCTTTTTCCTTCAATAGCTCCACAATCTAATCTGTAAATTCAACAAACTGTGGAAAAGAAGGCCTGCCTGAAGCGATTATAGAAACAATAGTAACTTTGAGGAAAGTTTACAAGACCTGAAAATACTTGCAGATGCTTCCAGTAGTCCTGATTGGATCAGCTTTTTTATTCCTGTGTATGTACTGATGAGTAAGACCTGACCTCTATCTTTATTCCTTTCATTCTTTTGTGTGTCATTTTTACCGCAACATACACTATATTGCCAAAAGTATTTGCTCACCTGCCTTGACTCACATATGAGCTTAAGTGACATCCCGTTCCTAATCCATAGGGTTCAATATGACGTCGGTCCACCCTTTGCAGCTAGAACAGCTTCAACTCTTCTGGGAAGGCTGTCCACAAGGTTTAGGAGTGTGTTTATGGGAATTTTTGACCATTCTTCCAGAAGCGCATTTGTGAGGTCGCACACTGATGTTGGACGAGAAGGCCTGGCTCTCAGTCTCCGCTCTAATTCATCCCAAAGGTGTTCTATCGGGTTGAGGTCAGGACTCTGTGCAGGCCAGTCAAGTTCATCCACACCAGACTCTGTCATCCATGTCTTTATGGACCTTGCTTTGTGCACTGGTGCACAGTCATGTTGGAAGAGGAAGGGGCCAGCTCCAAACTGTTCCCACAAAGTTGGGAGCATGGAATTGTCCAAAATGTCTTGGTATGCTGAAGCATTCAGAGTTCCTTTCACTGGAACTAAGGGGCCAAGCCCAGCTCCTGAAAAACAACCCCACACCATAATCCCCCCTCCACCAAACTTTACACTTGGCACAATGCAGTCAGACAAGTACCGTTCTCCTGGCAACCGCCAAACCCAGACCCGTACATCAGATTGCCAGATGGAGAAGCGCGATTCGTCACTCCAGAGAACGCGTCTCCACTGCTCTAGAGTCCAGTGGCGGCGTGCTTTACACCACCGCATCCGACGCTTTGCATTGCACTTGGTGATGTATGGCTTGGATGCAGCTGCTCGACCATGGAAACCCATTCCATGAAGCTCTCTGCGCACTGTTCTTGAGCTAATCTGAAGGCCACATGAAGTTTGGAGGTCTGTAGTGATTGACTCTGCAGAAAGTTGGCGACCTCTTCGCACTATGCGCGTCAGCATCCGCTGACCCCGCTCCGTCAGTTTACGTGGCCTACCACTTCGTGGCTGAGTTGCTGTCGTTCCCAAACACTTCCATTTTCTTATAATACAGCTGACAGTTGACTGTGGAATATTTAGGAGCGAGGAAATTTCACGACTGGATTTGTTGCACAGGTGGCATCCTATCACAGTTCCACGCTGGAATTCACTGAGCTCCTGAGAGCGACCCATTCTTTCACAAATGTTTGTAAAAACAGTCTGCATGCCTAGGTGCTTGAATTTATACACCTGTGGCCATGGAAGTGATTGGAACACCTGATTCCGATAATTTGGATGGGTGAGCAAATACTTTTGGCAATATAGTGTATCTGAATCAATACAGATAGCCACCAATTTGTCTGAAAAGGAGTGGCTTTTAGACTTTACAAGCCAAAAGGTCCACATCTGATGGTCCCGAGGTTGTTTAATAATGGAGCTACACATGCCTGGAAAACACAAAATGAAATCAGACTCACATGAATGTAAAATAATATACTTTATTATGACCATACATTTTTCAGGATCAATACAAAGCACTTCTCTGTTTTGTTTCGCAATGATTTCAACGTGGCACTTTTTCTTCCAAAGGACAAAGAGGAACAGACAGAAATCATTCGGATTATCCAAATCTATAATTCACCAAAGACAAAGCAGACTTCTGCTGGAGTACTTTGTCACAAAGCAAACACTACATCTGTCATGATCAATTACTATAAAAATGCTTTTTTTTATTGCATCAGTAACATCAAAAAAATGTAAAAGGACATTCAAGATGGAGACGTCAGGTTTCAGAATATCTTTTAAATAACAAGCAGCCTCTTCAGAAAACTGGATCTTTGGAGGTGAGGATGGTCCTCAGCTTTAAAGTACAATCCCTCATAAAGAAGGACAAAGGTATACATGTATGCTAAGGAGCAGAAGTTGTTCTTTGAGATAATTTACTGATCCTCAACAAAGGCTCCATTAAAGGAGGCTCCAGTTCTTTGTGTTGTCTGTGTAGACAGATGGTTTGAAAGAAACCCTGCTGCAACTCAGCAGCAGCTACAGCTTCACCAGAAAGCTGCACAAGCACCACATGGATCAACAGATTAAAAAAACAACATAAAACATAGCCATTGGAAAGGTTATTCTCTTTCACTTCTATGAATGAAAAGGACAAATATTTGACAAATGACAAATATACAGATGTGCGGTCTTTTTTTCCTGACAAATTTCTATTATGATAATTGGGGATTTTAATGGATTTATTCTAATATTACACTTAAATTAAAACATGTAAATATCCAATTTGTCCATTTTCTGTTCAACAATTTAATCGATTTATAGATTTAAGATACCACCCGGAGAGTCACAAAATTTGGGATCTAAAAAATGACAACTGCTTTTTCTCGGCCATGTACATTTTCTAGAGAAAATAACTATCTTCGTCTGGGTCCTTTGGAAGAAAACTTCAACAATGTAGTCATGTGTTTATCGAAGGAACAGAGGTTTGAACAAATGAGCATACATTACAAAATAGTCTTATTTTACACATAAATAGGAAACACAAAGGCAGATGAGACAGAGCCTTGTTTTTCAGTAAAGCTTTTGACCATGCAACGTTCAGTACCTATAAAAAATAAACACCAAAAGTCATGAACACAGCTTAGTCCACCAGAGACACAAAAAACTGTCAAATATATACACAATATAACAAAAATAACAATATCACTTTCTCTGCAAGGGCACATTTTTATCGTATATTTTACAGCTAAATTTTGTACCATTAGTTCAGCACATTAAGATGCATACAGGTAGCTCAAAGGGAGATAAGCAACTATTGCTACAAGTCAACTCTATGAGGTCATTGGAAGTATTTAAATACGGCATTGCAATATAAGTTGTAAAAATAATATACTCCGAATACATTTATATAATTATATACACATACAAATAGGTTAAATACTGATCAACCTTAATCCCTGGATTGCTGACAACATCCTTTGTTGCTTTAGGCAGCTAGTTAAGTTCCACTAACTGGGTGAGGTCTCCACTAAATTTCACTGCTCAAAAATGTGCTTCACATTGTCTATTTCACTGTTTTCATGCAGGCGAAGGTTGGGAAAAGCAGAAAGGCGACTCGTTTTTTTTTGTTTGAGACTTTAGCTTATGTCTTCTGCTGCAGTTAAAAAAAAGATTTAAAAAAAGACCAATGCTTCGTCCACATAGGCTTATTGTAGCCATGTACAAAACAAAATTAGGGGGGGGAATTTAAAGAAAAAATCTTAAGACAGTGCAAGATGAACTGTTCCTCCAGATTCAGCCCTTGCCCTATGCTGGGCTAGGAAACGCTGGGTAAAGCTAATTGTCCAGCAAATCTAGCTTATAGTTATCAACAGACACGATTTGCTTCCATAATCATTTTGAATTTCAGGTGAATTTGCTTTGAACGCCATGCAACATCAAACATGCTGCGATAACAGAGTTTATCTATATATTAAAAAAGAAAAACTTGCACAATTATCTTGTCTTTCTTTGAGAGGATATGTGGCCGTTCACCACTTAATTCAGATCACAAGCAGAATAATTGTTATTGCATCGACTATCACAACAATCTAAAACACCACCTGCCTAATAAGTGCATTATTGTTGTACGATATTTAGTGTTTTTATACCACAATAGAAAAAGCTTTCTGCTGCCTTAAATAAGAAATCCATCCTAAAACAAAATGCTCATGTTTCTCCAACAATCTTGGTTTGTTTTAGTCACACGCCAACCTGCTTAGAGCAGATCAGAAAATACAGCAGCTCTCCAACACCATATTCTTATTTAGTCAGAGCAGAAGTGTCAGTTGTGTGTGTTCATTTTCATTCAAAAAGTGGCCTAAACTTTCTATTTTACCACCACACTATTAAAATGTTGGGCCTGATAATGACAAATCAGGAAGCTTGTAATTAAAAATTTGTCTTAATAATATCCCAAATGTTTTTTTCCAGGTGAGAGGAGACAATGCATTTTATTTCAGGGTGGATTTTCCTCTTGACGTACCACCTTCACACAATTAAGGCACCTTTTAAACCCCTCGAAGGGGTCAATTGGTTCTTCTAATAAGAAGAGAAGCAACAATAACAAAACGGAACACAGAATGCAACCGAAGCGAATCAACAACAACATAAAGTAAGACAGCCGACAAAAAACGAAACAAAAAAAAGGCAGAAACTGACAAAAGGGAATGTCTGCGGATAAGGTCCAAACAACAGAAGTGCCCTGTTTCACGTGCTGTGCTGCCATGGCGACGTCGCAGGGTCTCGTGGGGAGCGCTGTGGCTGTGTTCAGAAGCACCTGGCTGAGAGAAGACGGGCCTGCTCCTGACCTCCTCGGGCTGAGGACCCCGGCCCACGGATACGGGAGTCTGTGTGACAGCGGGGGAGTCAGTATCCGACGTTGAGCTTGTTCTTGTTGAGCTCCCGCTCCAGGTTTCCTATCAGGGTGTCGATGCTCTCCTGGAGGTCTCGCAGGTTGACCCTGTTGCTTAGCACGGGGCTGATGTCCTGGATCTTCATGTAGGCCTGATAGGTGTGCTCTTTAGGTAGAGGAGGGGGGAGGATATGCTCACAAACCCTCTCTTCTGCCTCCTCTTCTTCTTCTAGAGACGGCCTGTCGTTTGAACCCTCATTTTCTCCCTCCCTCTCTTCATCATCATCCACCCCCCGATCCTCTTCCCTCAGCGCGTCGTCCCCCTGAGGCTCTTCCTGCTCGGCAGAATCCCTCGCGGGAACCGGGACACTCTCGGGTTTGTCTCCCTCCCGTTCGTTCTCCCGCTCCTCCTGGAGCTCCTCAGCTGCATCCGGGTCCTCAGAGGGCACGTCGTCGTAGTCCGCCTCCTCTTTGCTGGGCGGCAGCAGGAACTGGGAGGGGAAGTAGCTCTCGCCGCTCCAGTCCCCGGCGTAGCGGTTGCTGGGGCTGTCCAGGCGTCCCGGCTTGGGCCGCAAAACGCCCACCATCTCCCCCTCGCTCAGGTTCAGGACCTGGGGGCGCTCTTTTCTGCGTCGGAGGGGAGGAGCTGACGTCAGCTCGGAGGAGGCCGGAGTGACACAGGCGGCGGGGTTCTGACCCGCAGACTGGAGATGATGGTCCACAACTGACGAAAGACAGACACAAGAGAGACGTGATGAGTTAGAGGCAACACGGAGGTTCGTTGTATAGTCCCGAAAGGAAGCGTTAGCACAAGTTACAAAAAAAATCAGCTTTTGTTAGAAGATCTGAACATGGAGGGAGCTTTGTTCAAACACCAGGAGCCAACATTAACTACGCCAACCTTCTAATCCACTTGATTTGCTATTGTCAACTATTAGCTTTGAATTTGGGTATATTGTCATATGTTGAGATCATATTACAGTTTGCAATTTATGTTTACGTAAGCAAACCAAATAAACTATTACACATTTATTAACAATACTTGATACAAAGCAAACTCAGAACCTGCAAATGCCACATATATTTGAGTATTTCAGCCCAGTAAATCAAATGCAAATGAAATTCAGCTTGTGTTGCTTCAGCTTGTGGAGACAGCTTCTCTTTCCAGAAACACAGAGCACTGCTCTGCTCCATTCTTTTTAACAGTTATGTAAATCGTTCCATTTGTAATTACTCACAAGTTTTCCTAATTATATGCAACAAAATTGTTCGAAATTTAACCGTCAGTAGCAACAAACAAAGTTTGCTTTGTTTGTTAATGAATGCAGAAGAAACAACACAGAGCTGGATTCAGGAGAGGATATGTTTTATGTGCGTTTTTTGTAATGTATGAACAAACATGTTTGATCGTGCCTGGACCAGAGAAAAGCCTTTTTTAAGGAGGAGATGCATGCAGACGTCACATCACCACACGCTGTCACGTCAATGTCCTCCATTGGAGGTGTTTGTCCAAACTTAAAGGCGTCTACATGTTATCTGACTACACCGGGAAAAAGGAACAGTAAGCACTTCAACACAGCCGGCACAGTGCGGTTACCTGTCGGCCATTATCTCTGTGTAACCGCTAGCTTTCCCTTACTGGATCAGAAAGGAACAAAAACACAGATTGAGCTGTAAATCAAGTGCTCTGTATGTATGTATGCTTTGAATTTTATTTGATTTCATTAGGACTTGGAACGTGATCTTAAATGCTTTATTTTTTTAACGCACCAAATTTGTTTTAAATTGTTTCAAAGCAGAAATTATTCTAAACCATCAGCCAAGTTGGATCTAGTTCAGTCACCACACGCTGCTGCTGATATGGAGTGTCTGTACAGTTGGTGCTTACCCGACAGCACTCCCCAGGCTACAGACTCGAGCAATTATCACTTGAAAAAAACAGAAATTATCCAACTTTGAGAGACGCTGCTATCTAATTTCAGACATGATTCACTGATGACCTGAACAAAGTTATGAGGTGTCAGCAGGGAAAATAGAGACATATGATTCCATATTTCATGCATTTGAATGGATGAGATTTTGGCATTATTTGTCACAAAAATAATTATATCCTATATATAAAATACTAGAGGGAAAACAAATCAAAGTTGAAAGCAATCAATTCTTATTACCTATTTAGAAGTACCACCATTCATCACCGCATTCTCTGTCCCGATGTTTGAAAGCTAAATGTTGACCATTTTGATTATATTGACTAGTAAATCATCCAAGTCTCAGTGGTTATGTATTACTTTTGTAAACAGAATAAAACTGAAATTATCTTCACATGAAGATCTTTTATTATTTTTTTAGATGGTGTCCCAGCTTTGTGCCTCCTAACAGTTACAATTTTAGCACCTATTTAGCCAGGGTTCCAAGCGGACTGAGCTGAGAACAAGATCCTAAATTCACCCTGTAGGTGAGTTTTAGGAGACGATCATTCCTAAATGAACTCCACGAACTTGGAAAACAACAAATAAATAAGAAAGTAAATAAATGTGCACGCTGCACGACCCAGCACAAGCAGGGGTTTCTGATTTCCTGATCAGACATCTGCTCACACAGCCGTCTGACAGCGTCTTGGACATTAGTGCCGTCTCACTCCCCGCAAACAGTGTCAGTATTTTTCCGCCAACACTCATCAGATGTCCAGAGCCACGCAGAGCCGGGGCCCGGGCAACAATGAGCGTTTGGTATGCGCGTGTGAGAGGCGTGAAGTATCGGCTGAAAATATCGCACGATGATTGTGAAATGTTAGGTTGAGGCTCTGGGGGCTGAGGGGTAAGGTTAAGCCTGGAATGCCTTTAATTACAGTCAGGGCGTCCTATGCTCGGCAGCAGGGAGGAGGACGGAGCGAAGGTGCTGCAGACGGTACAAATAAAGTCCTGAAGCTTGAATGAAAGCTCTTATCCGACACAAACAAGAAAAGAGAACAGGAAACCCACATAGAGGTTCCGATTAATTCGACTGAGGTCAGAACTGAAAAGAGCAGGGAAGTAAAAACTTTTAAAGCATCACATTCCCAGAATTCTTTTGAAAATCAACATGTGGACCTGCACTGCACTGCTGCCACGGCAGCTACTGACTGACTCACATAAATATTCGTGGTGAACACAGATTTAAAAAAAAAAACACATTAAAAACATATCAAATTATTTGCTGTAGCCAATGCAAATTCCACACTGCCGGAGGTGCCTGTCATCACTCCGAACTTTTAGACTGAAGATTCTTCATGTTGGAGACAGCTGCAGCTGGCAGAGAGAGCCGTGCAGAGGCAGACAGATGTTCCGCACAGAGTGAAGCAGGTACTCAGGATCTGCCCTTGGTGAATGATTTATCGTAGGACGTAAGGGGCCACGCCTGCAAGGTTTTGGTTTCTACTGGGGTTTTCTGGGTTGGCTCTGATTGGCTCAGTCCAACACCAAGAAGTACTTGTGGAGGGTTTCATGTGTGAGGGGCCAACAGATGGTGGCCAGTGGCTATCAGCTGCACTTGTATGAGCCTAAAACCTCAGGGATCAAAGAGGCCCAACCCCTACGCAGTCCTTTGCACAGCCCAACTGCAGAGCTGGAAGTGATTTGTAAGACACTTTTATAAAAAAGACGGAAATGGCCAGACTATAAATGATATGTTCTTTAAGGCTGTGGTGACCTGCTGCACGCTTTCATAGATTTGAATGAAAACTGAAGGCAAAAAGATTCACCTGGCCAGAGCTGCAGCAGGTAGTGAAGGACTTCGATGTGCTTTTTGAAATGGAGCGCGCTCGCCAGCTCCTCTGAGTCGATGAAGACGCGGTTGGAGTGGCACGACGCCTCCTGGCGCTGGCTGAGCAGCACCGGGCCGAAGCACACCGCCAGGTTCTGACACGTCATCTTGTTCACTTCCTGGTAGGATGCCACCCGCTTCAAGTGGTCCAAAAGCCTCCGCAGAGTCATCTGATGCCGACAAGACATGTTATTAGTATGATTAGTAGTTGCAGTAGTTCCACGAGCTGCAAAGTAGTCAGACATTTAAGCAGTGGGCCATGTGTTATCACAGGAATGACCGAGATGCATTCGGTAAACAAACCCTCATTTTAAAGTCATTCTACATGGATTTTAACAGCAGAATTTTAATAGTTGCACGGTTTGGTTCGTCATGGATGGTAAATCCAAAAAGAAATACATCTCTGTAGCAAAACCCCAACACGAGTTTGATATTACCCTCATTAATTGTTTTCTTGTTTTTAGTAGGGCGGAAAAGGGAAGCTGCTTGTGCAAGTATACTGTAATAGTGTGATTATTAAACCCATAGCGAGTCAGCCAAAATGTCAAGCTTTGTGGTCTAAAAAGCCCGGCTATGTCCAAAGTAAAAACATACGCAACGTCTGTAAAACCTGATCTATCTCCAGCATCATCGTCCGTTCCATAACCGTCATTATCTTTGCCACAATTAGCCCTTTGGCCAGCTGCGTCTCAGACCTCACAGAGGCTGCAGCTCTATTTGCTCACCCTCTCCACCTCTGGCAGCTTCTCAAGCAGGCTGACGGTGTGCTCCGAGTCGGCTTGGTCATTCTCGCATCCTGCTGCTCCCATCTTCAGGGGCCGCACGGCCATGGACTCCAGCACTGCCTCGTACAGCTGTTTGGTGATCAGAGGGTAGGGCAGCTCGCGCAGGTAGTCCTTCAGTACTCCTGAAGAGTCAGAGACAGAAATGACAGCTGAATGAATAGCAGTTATGTTAGAACTACGTTAGCAAGCTTCTCCCTTCTTATCAGCTGAATTGAGAAAAAGGTGCTTCGATATGTGACAAATCCTGTATCTTGAAATGATGCTTTGCTTTTCCCTTTTGCATAAAAACACTGAACCTGATGCCCTCTTTTTGTCACAGATTGAGGTCTCACTCCTTCCTAGAGGGATCCTGTGGTGTCTGCCAACACAACTGATTGAGCGGGGTGTGACTCAGAAGCCAGAAGAGTGTGTGTGTGTGTGTGTGTGTGAGTGTGTGTGTGTGGGGGGTGGAGGCACAGTGTCTGCGGCGGCGCGTTCGCACCTGTGACTTCCAACTCCAGCATTTCAGACAAAAGCAAAAAGCAAAAAAAAAAACAGACAAGAAACCCACGCCGTCTGTCTCCACTAAGCCCCTGAAATATCACTGGCATGTCTTTTCATCAAAGAAGAGAGGGGGGAATAAAAAAAAGAGAGGGTCTTGGCTGTGTGACAGCTCTTTGTGGTGAGTGCCTGCTCACTTTTCCCTCTGCGTGAAGCGGGATCAGTTGTCAGGGAAGGCTGGGGGCGGTGTAATTAGCAAGACTGGATGCGCTCCAAAGTAACACACACCTAATATTTATGAAGTGTAACAAGAGATGGCCCCAATTCTGGCGAAGTGACATGCTGCAAAACAGAAATCCAAAAGAATGCAACAATTTCTCAATAATTCAAACCGTTGACTTCCTAAAAAATAGCATATGAATCGTTTCATTTGAAAGAAACAAGGCCACCAGCATTTGTATGCCTTTTTTCCCTTTTAATGCTAGCTTTATTATTAACTCAGTTAATATTTTCTCCAAACATTTCACCTTCAGCTGAGTGCAAGAGAAATATTTACCCCTCAATGGAAACAGGTAAACACTCACTTCTCTGCTTTACTGCTTTCTTATTGTTAGGCTTTCCTAATAGTCCCCTAAACCCTGTATAGCATTAGAAAAACATAATGAATTTATATATCTATTTAAGGAAACGTCAAACAGAAACAAGCACAAAAACAAAAAGAAGTGTTGACTCAATAAGAGGTAACCAGGTCATTGATCAGTTAATTGGCAACTAACCTGTTGCCTAGTAACTGGACAGGTGAACAGGACAGAGATTAGTGACATAACACGATTTAACCAAAATATCCACAGTCTTTCAAGGCAAAGATTTCTTAAAAAGAAGGACTTTGCTTATTTTAGCCAGAGCACCGTCAGCAGGTATTACAACAGAACCGCTCTGGAGTCTTAGCTAATCAAACAAAACCCCATTAACATTTTCTTTCTGCCAAAAAAAACTATTTGAATAGTACTCTATTTGGTCAGTACTCTAAACACAAGGTCCAGTTTTACCAGCTCTATCTAGCTGCTTGCCTCTCATCGACCATTGAGGATTAAGGACTTTTTTTGTTTCATGCTTTCTACTAACAGCGGTCTACAATACGATTCGCTCCTAATCCACTGACATCTCATTTGGCATGCCTTAACCTTCTGATTCTTAATCCCAGACTCCTTTTTAAAGCAGTCTGAGGCTTAATGCTTCTCAGTCTATTTCCAACGGAGTTGCTGAGTTGTGGGTACATCATCTATGTCTGTGTTTTGGGAAAGTGATGACACATCCAGTTCATCTTTCTTTTCAACAGAAATAAAGCGACAGAGGGATCTGAATCAATTTCAGAGACACTGGAAAGTCTCAGATTAGCACTGCATCAGCACAGCAGCATTCAGCTCAGGTAAAGACTTGACAGCTGTGCAAATGATTCACTGTAACAATGTAACACTTACAACTAACATCCATCACTGCCCAAAGTCCAAAATGGGGAAAAAAAATGTAGCTTTCAAACATAAAACATATAAACATATAAAAAATGTTTTTTTTTTATTTTATTTTATCGTTTTACTTTTCTACAATTCTTTTATTAGAGGTTGCCGTTCAATGCAGAATATCTTGTGCAATGTGAAGCTTTGGGGCTTTATGAAATGTTTCTGTAGTTAACTTTCCCCCCTTCGCCTTGTGAGTCAGCATGGCAGATGTTTACTTTCTTGTATTGCTCTGATTCACATTAATACTTCTGTTATTAACTGTCTGGGTCAGTTTGGATATGAATGTGCATTTGATAATGGAATAGAACTTTTTTTTTTTTAAGATTTGCTGGTTTCCCCATTGGTTGTATCCATGGAAACTATACAACAGTGAAGACCTGCTTATTACATAACTGGAAAAACAAATTCTGGGAACCAAAATAACCATAAATATGTTTAAACTCTTGTCTTCCTGCATACGTTTTTTATTACTTTGCAAAAAGGATATCTAAAGAAAATGCAAGCGGAGGTACCTCTACAGTTGTTTTCCTCCCCGGACATTTCTATAAACACCATACATGCACATTTGGGCTCTCGCTGTTTCAGTCATTTAAAAAAAAAAGGTTGTATGAGCAAGTGCACGTGCAGCTGTGTTTAGCTGAAGTGAGCTGGCTACAGCCTTCAGGTAAATCATTAGCCCTCTAAAGGCCGGCGCTCTGTTTACTTTTGCGTCTTGGCTCCTGTTGGTGCCTGATCAGCTCGCACACCCACACAAGAGTTCACTCAGACACATGTCTGCACACCAACAGACAAGGTCAGAGGCTCAGGGTGAACAGGTGTGCCTTCCCGGCAGGAGCTTCACCCTTTTCACAGCCTAGATGACGATAAACACCCGCTGAGTGTCTTCCCTCTCACATCTAAACCGTCGGCCTTTGGCACTTGAAATGATCCCAGAAATCACCACAGAATCTGCAAAACGGACAACGAAACCTTTCAGACGTGACCTCACAGCCTGCGGTGAAGCAGCAGATGAGGGCAGAGTAAGGATTTTCTTTACTCAATTCAAACTATTTCGCCGTTCGCAATGTGCCACCAAACACGACAAGGCGCACAATGCGCCGGGCCACCGCTCCACCTTTGACCTGTTGTTCAAACAAAGCGGAGGGTCACTCCTCTTGTCAGTGCTGCAGTCAGTGCCTCGCCTAGAGAACAAACAGGGGTTTGTTCTCTCTCCTGCCCCCTCCCTGCTGTCCTGAACACCCCCACGGCACTTGCCGGGGGGGGGGGGGGTTAGTGGAGACGTGTGTGTCGCCGCCTTGTCCGGTGGCGCGGTGAAGTTTTACACAGTGCTTCCTTCAACATTTCCCCAGCCCGAGAACGAGCAAACACCACAGACCTAAATCGGGAAGCTGCAACGCCCACGGGCCGACTGCGGATTCCTCGCTGACCAGAATTAAACCAGTCTTTGCGACTCCTCACCTATAGTTTAAGGAATATTCTGACACCCACGGAGGCCCGGAGCTCTTTGTGACGTGCCTGCCTGGTCCACCGGCCGGCCCAGGGTTCAGCTAATCCCCCATGCGTGAGCCAAATACCATCTGTGTTTGTTCGGCAACAAAGGGGGCACTTGTTAATGACTTTCCATGTCTTCGCTGGAGTACTGCCGAGGGTGCGTGGGGGGGGCAAAGTAGGGAAGTAGGCGGTGGAAAAGATGACTCGGGCAAAACTCTGATCAATAATTATGCAGAGCCTTAAACCGGCAGTGCTGGGCCATCATTGATCCATCATTGGAGGGCAGATGCCTCAGCTGGCTTCCCTTCACTTGATCATTTTAAGTGATTCTTTTTTCAGGTGTCAGTCAGGATGAAGTGGGGGCTTCTGGACTCTCTTAGAGCTATTTTTTGCTTTGGTGTATTGAACTTTTACTCAACAGTCCTAATCAGACATCCCTCACCATTTCAAAGTAGCTGCTTACCATTTAAACTCTAGCGACCTACGACTGACACAAGTAATGGGCAGCTGGGCCACTGCAAATCCTTTGGATCTCTGGGTGGCTGTGGTGTTTCCGAACGGGACTTCTGAGTTTAAACCGGTGACGTGTCACTAGTGACCCCAGCTGTTTGTGTTTGTGGAGCCCCTCAGTTTGGAGCCAAAGTTAGTTATTTGTGACTGCTTTCTTCAGGCTTAATTTTCCATCTCATCCTGATGGGCTGGTGGAAACAAACCTACCTGTCAGACAACCTTCACAAGCTCACACCTGCCTTCAGAAGGTGAAATGCTGGAACACTAACAAACACCTTTTGGTCAATTATAGGAAGTCTGAGGAAGTTATTTTTGGTTGATGGGATTAGAAATCTTCTTAAAGACATTTTCTTCTACAATTAGGACTCTGGGTATAATCTTTGATTCTGATTAATTTCTTGGGTCAAAGCATTTCATTTTTCAATTAAAATGCAGATATTTATTCTTTTTCTTAACAGAAGTTCTCCATCTCACTTTATAATATTTTTTCTTGGTTAAAGCATCTTGCCTACATGACACCATGAAGCTGTTTAAAGAGGAGGGTCAGCATATGTGAATAGTAATCAGTGGCGCGTGTGTTGCTGCTATTAACGACACTCTGTTGACACACTTGTAAACATAAAGTGTAAAGAACATTTTACCGGCCGAGCAGATAGAGCAGCCGCTGATTACAACCTGTGGAAGATAATGCTGTTTTTATTCCATGCTGCTCATGTTGATAAGCTTTGTCGGGAGGATTGTGATATGAAACAAAGGATTGGGCTTTGAAACAATGTAGATCCACGTACCAGGCATGTTTTGCAAGCTCTGGGTTGAACTTTGACCTCTTGAATAATCCCTTTCACAGCCTGAACTTTTAAATTAGCCGTGTGACCCACAGCTCTCAGCTCATTACTCTGCTGATCACTTATCTGCCTCCAGTCTGACTCAACATTTTAGAGATTCCACACTTGTTTCCTTACTTCAAATTTCAAATTGGGACATAATATATATGATTTTCTATTCCATTATACCAACTACAGAAGTAAAACTTGTTGGAAACCTTATGCAGCAACATCTCTGACATCTCATTTTCTTTTCTTTCCAAAATTCTGATAAAGAGACTTTTCTTAAATCCATGATTATGTGTCCAATGGTTCAAACCTCTATCTCCCTCCTCCACACATACGGCCTAACAGCAACCCGCTTGGCAAAGCAAATGTAGACGGCAAGCAAAAACCAACAGAACTCGCTGGTGCTGGCCCTTTTTTTCTAACCCGCTCAGCTGTTAACTGTGTTCTTTGCCCTGCCATGCAAATGCATGTGGATCAAAGCGGGCGTGATAGGACGACGCCTATATGGGGCCTCTTACCAAAACCAACAGAAGCTCCTACAATGCCCAGAGGTTTCCATGGTCTTCCTCCTTTTGTTGGAAGGGAGAAAAATCATGACCCCAGTCATTTTCTACAACTTTGTCAGCCCACTCATTAGTGAAACTCAAGCATGGTCAACAGCTAAATAGAAACTATCAACTATCAACTATCAACCCAAGCTGCATTTGACCTTTTTTTTTTAGGAAATGTGTTATTTCAGAATGAGTCGCTTGAAATCCTCTGATTTGATGAGGGCCAGGAGGAAAAATGCAAAGCGTGTCTCAACCACAAACCTGAGGGAGAAAGAATGACCTGAACATTCATGGTCTGTATGTGTGTATGTGTGTGTGTGTGTGGGGGCCTTCCCCTCTGGCAATGGGCTATATGTCGACTACTGGAATGCTTTTATTTCAAACACACAACCACCGCTCCAAGGTATGGACATGCATTGACCTGAGTGCAGCGGTCACTCCAGTTCATACATGCAATCTAATTGATTGGATCAATAATAAACTCAGACTTCAATAAAGCAAGGCCCCGGTTTGTCAGCTCAGTAGATGCAGTGCAGAGCTTTATATGTTCACTGAGAGCTCTCAGTTTATTCTGCCTGTCATTTAATGTCATTCTTTCCGTGTTGGTGGCAATTCTGCTTTTGGGTGCTTTCCCCAAATTTTACTGTAACCTTAAGGTAAGATTGATGAGAACAATATCACAACTATGGGACTATTTCATCATGTGGTCATGTTTAGTTTCAGGCTGGCTTTTGATTTTTACCTTTGGTGGAAAAGTGAAACAATGATTGATTAAATTATTGATAATGTAATTGATGGTCCCATTGTATTGAATTTACAATTGAATTCTTCATTATAATTTATGTAAAAATATTCCTCTTTTCCTCCCTGGAGATCCTTTCACAATCTATGTAACTAGACATTTTTGCAGGGGATAAGCACCCATTTGATGACTTTGACCAGGATGGATGCAGCATTGACTGAAATTTGGTGGACAGGAATTTACAGCAGCTGACAGAAATTTGCACCTTGGATCCACAGTTTTGATTGAGCAAAAGGAAAAATGCTTTGGTGAAATTTAAACTCGTCTAAACTTTTGGACAGACACAGGCAGAGCATACAAATTCCTGGGGACTTGTACCCAGAATCCTCTTGCTGTGAGGCGATGGTGCTAACCATCACACCACCGTGCCGCCCATTTTAAAAAATGTATTCAATTTCAGGACGTCAACACTTTCTTAAAAAGCTGTGTACTCTTTAATTAGCATGTCCTCATGACACTGAGCTTTGGCAGATCCTGCCCGCTGCTGCTCTTTGGTGTTTTGTGTCACAGGTTATCGCGTTACCTGTGATGACGTTGATGTCGGGATAGGTGTTTTCACACAGCTCTACGGCGTGGCTGTCTCTCTCGAACGCCTCACGCAACTCCTTCTTTACCGCCGCCGAGCCGCACAAACGGTAGAGTCCCACCACCTGGAACAACACACACACAAGCAGGAAGAAAATGTACAGTTATCAATCAGGTGGATTTAACAACCCCTCTGATCATGTTCTCTATCTGCTGTCCAATAATGTGCTGAAAGAAGCCAAACATACTAATTTTTTTAATGACCGAGACATGGGGAATACTTATCTACTTCCTGATATAATTATGGTTATAACTCTTAATTCATTACTGCTGTGCAATCTGACAATTACCGTGCAATAGTTAGCAGTTTATTTCCCTTGTTATTTGCACTGTATTTAAGTTCATTTGTGTATTTTTTGTGCAATTTTTGCAATCCTCAGTGATTTATCACATTTAACCTATTATCTTTTCACTTTCTACTTTATTTACTGGAACTTAATGTATCTACTGGATTACCTATCTAGAGTTATCCATCTATATGCAATAGAGTATAATGGCATTGTAACAACTGCGATGGGATTTTAAAGGCAAATAGGGGAAAATAAATGTCAAAAATTCCTAAAGGCTTAAGTCACATTGACCGGTTTCCTACTTAACAATAATACTGTGCATGTGCGAGCAGCTTGCGGAAGCTGATTCTCATTGCTGCTGAATGAGCTGCAGCAGAGAGCCCGGTTTCCTGCAGGGCTGTGGATATTTGTACTAATAGAAGTTGCATAAGTCAATACAGACCAGACAAAAGTTGGCAGTGGGGGTCTAAAAAGTTGTTGATGGTTAGCAAGGCTGCAAGGCCAGAAGCAAAGGGAGAATTTGACCAGTTTAGCTAAGAGTACACTAAGTCATTTTTAAGTGCCCCATGATGACTTTTGCTTTGAGTTACAAATTAAACTGTGTGATGCACACTTGCATGAAAGTAGGCAACATCTAACAGGTAAGCTTTGCAGAGCTGAGTGTCCTTACAAAAACTATGTTTACTGTTGATAGACTGATTGATAGACGCACAGCGTAACTTAGATAAATCGAGAGTCAATAAATGACTAAATGTGAGGCCTTATTTAAATTTAACGTAGAACTAAAATCATGAGGTGTCTCTGTCCTTCAGAAAAGTTCAACACGCTTTTATTTATACACTATGACGATTCCTCTCTGTACAGTAAAGCTAAAACCAATCAAACCTTTATAAAAAAGTGTCACATGGCCAACAAACTCTCAGTGATGTGAGTTAGACAATCCCATCTCTCTGAGCTGCTGGAGTATAATCTTACAGTATGAGTGGGGTGTTTAAAAGCTGCGAAATGTTAAGATTTCCCTCGAAGTAGGAAATACAACAATGGCTTGGCAAGTTGGATGAGTGTGTTTTCATGAAAATATTTTTAAAATGGTCTCAGAGGTCTGATAAAAGTGTCCCATCTTACATTGGAGTGGATAAACACCAACCCCCTAGAAGAGCCCAGGTGACGTTAGAACCGAGAGCTGTAAACCCTTTGTGCTTTTCTACCTAAGCCTCCAGAGTGTGACCTCAAGGAACTCAAGACATTCTGTTAGTGAGACTCAGCACTGCTGCTCTCCTTGTTGTGTTGGGATTAGGCCTGGCTTCAGACATACCATAATTTCTCCTACATGTGTCTGTCTGGTATGTGGCATAGCAGACCAACTGGTGTGGTTTCCCTGGTAACGTGTTAAGTCAGTGGGCTGTGAATGGCGGGTTTGGTCCGGTTCCACACGGACGGACACACACTGGGGCGCACACACCGCCGGCCTTTCCGGGCTCCAGCGCAGGAGCACTGTAATGTCTCCACCGTCCAACCGAACCCACTGTTTGTGAGCGCCACTTGTCCAGCTGAGCGGCATTTTCTGAGTCTCACATGAGGGAGAGAGTAAGACAGATTAAGCCGGGATTTGGCTTTGTGTGCGAGTAAACAGAAGTCACTGGACACAATGAACAACAAGTCCATTCAGAAAAAAAAAGCAGTCTCTCTCGCTTTGAGAGGGAGCTGAGTGCAGGCGGGGAACAGCTGTTAGCAAAAAGAGGGCTTGCACTTATGCACTGCGGCTGCCGGGCAACACAACGGGCTGCACCAGCCAAGGCCTATTTGTGGCATAAAGCAGGCACAATGACCTCCCCACAAAATGAGCTGGACTGGAAAGTAGATGCTACTAAATGATGTGATGTGTTTCCCCCTGCTCTGAGGTCACAGAAACAAAAGAAGAGAAAGGAAATAAAGAAAAGTGGCAGTGAGCATTTGCCATCAGAAAATAAATGTTTGCTCAACGTCTTCACAAAAAGGTGGTTCCTGACAGATGTAGAGCTCATTACACTTAGTACATGTCCCTGTGGTGTCTGGCACAGCTTACTTACAACTTGACCACGAGGGCTCAAGTTTATCGTAAGTCAAAGTATGGACAGTGTGTTTTCATTTCACTCTTAATCAAGGCACCAAGTCTTTTAGCCGAAGGACGTAAGAGATCATGGTTTGTATTGAATTACAGCTTCTTTTCTTCTTCTTCTTCTTTTCAGAGAAACAAAGAGGCAATATTATTTTTTCAAATACGTCAAAGATGCATCCTGTTTGTGAGCAGGCGACACACTAATGTTATCATATTTCTTTCAAATAACACCACCACTCTGTCACACTTTGTATCAGATGCTACATCTTTAAGTACTATTTAGAGCGACCGCATTTAGATTGAAGAAACATCACAGACAGTAGGCATCCAAATCACCTATTCAAAAGTCAGAACAGGGCTCAAGTCCAAAAGCCTGCAAAAAACACACTAAGCCTGTTCTTTCTGCCTTTGTGCAGTCGTTTACGACAAATACAAATAACTTAAGACACCCGAATTTCTTCTTTTTGGAAATAAGTGCCGCCATACCTAACTCCAGTCTGACACAGACATCGTCTGCTGCCTTTTCAACAAACCCACAATCACCCAGCGTCTTAAAAGCTCGGAATAGCCCCGGGGACACGCGATTCTCTGAGACTTTAAAAGCCAGCCTCCATAAAAGATCCACATCGTGCATCCATACACTGCAACACGCCTGGCCTTGTACGGCCTGGTCGAACAACCTGCAAATTACTCCTGGATCTGGCCGTGACCCCATCCCAAACCCTGTCTGCCGGTTACTCGGAGCAACTTGATCTGAGACTGATAAGAACGTCTATAAAAAGGCTGCGAAACGGAGAGAGTGAAGGATTAGAAAAATGCTGGCAGGGACAGCCGACAAACATCACAAGCCGCAGGGAGCGGGAGAGAAACAAAGATCAGAGTGCAAACAACAGGAGGGTTACATAAAGACAGGGAAAACTGAGCTGAACGGAATTACAGAAGGCTACTGACATGACTCGTATCAATCTGTTTGGTAAAGTAGGCAGGAGCAGGTTTCTTTCAAGGTCTACATGTAGAAATGTATTTCATTGATTGATGCTTGAATCCTGACAGCAGACTTTAACATGAGAGCTCCTGACTGCCTGGTGTGCTCTTCTTCTGCTCCTGTTTTGTTGCTCGGCCTGTCTGTTATCACTCAAAAATGGGCAGGAGGCACGGGGAGGGTCTTATTAGACCGACAGCTTCTTTTGAGAGGCCTGATCTATGTCTTCTGGCCAGAGGGGCTGACCGCTGCTGGCCAGAAGCACCCCTCGCTTCACCCGACCCAAAAGGAATCAGTCGAAAACATGGCTCAAATACTTTTACAGCCGCTGTCTCAGTTGTAATTAGGAGGAATGCAGCTCGCGCTCACTCCATTTCAGCACCGGGCGTCCGGGCTCCAAACAAAGGAGACAAAACAGGAGATGAAAACATGATCCACGAGAGCAACTCACTCCACTGTCGTTCATGCCACATCAGTCTCTTAACTCCTCTGTCTTTCACGTCTACGAATACAAGAGCCGGTCGCCTCAAGGATGGAAGAAACTCAGTGACATCATGAGCACCGCTACCATCCATTCAGCTAAACAGGGTTCATCATTACTGGCTGCAGGGCCAGCCTTATCTCAAGGCACACAATACCAACAGGAGGCACAGGGAGTGGGATTATTTCTGCACATATTCCTTTTTTTTCCCTAATAGAAAGATGATTATGTAACCGTTTCCTTCCTGCCTCCTTTTCAATCTCAAGAAAAAGGGTTAGAGCGGGTGTCGTTTTTAGGCTGTACAAAAAAAGATGGATTTAAATGACTCTCTGTTTGAGTAGTGTTTTGAGGATTTGTGATTATCATTTAGTCCTGATATTCTTTGGTTTTGCAAAAGATAGAAATGAGTGAGAATGCTCAGAGATGCTACACATCCACGTTGCCATGGCACTTGCCTGTCTCTCCACTGTCTCTGCCTTGCTGTGATTTAAAGGCGCAAGGCTCAAAAGACAAATTGCTATTCGCATAAATGAAGTTTTAGTGCAGTGGTTTTATTTTGCTTTCATACACGGACATTCACGGCAGCATTTGGCAGTCTGTCCACAAGACGCCACTAGAATATGCAAAAACAACATCCAAAGTCGCGAGCTTCGGGGACGCACTCACCTGGCAGCCCCTCTTCTCGATCTCATTGATGCACTTGTTGATGAGCAGCGGGACCATCAGCCCCGTGCTCTCCCGCTCCACCACGCGCCACGCCTCCACGCCGAACACCTGCGGCTCACGCTCCGCGTCCGGCCCGCCGTCCAGCGAGTTCTGCCACTGCTCCATCAGGCTCAGCTTGACGTAGATGAGCCCCCGCGGCTCCAGCTTGACGGCCAGCTGGTGGGAGCGGATGACCCTGAAGAGCGTGGGCAGCAGCACCGTGCCGTGGCAGCACACGCGGTTGCGCTTGGGCGTGGGCTCCCAGCTGAACACCACCAGCTTCAGGTGCTGGGCGTTCTCCAGCTCGATGTTGAAGGTGTGGTCCATGTCCAGGAAGCTCGTCCGACACGTGAGGAGGGCGGTCCGGGCCTTGTTAACCGAGTCCACCTGGATGGCGCAGTACACGTCTCGGGAGTCCACGCGCGGGGGCTTGAGGTCCTCCGCGCCGTAGAAATGAAGACTCATGAGTCCGGAGATGTACTGGCTGCACTTGGGCTGCTCCGTGAAGCTGTAGTGGCGGAAGGCGTCGATGTCCAGCTCTGTGCCGTTGAGCCTGGAGCCCGCCGCCCCTCCCTCCGGGTCCTTGCCCTTAGCCCCCTTCCCCTCCGCCGAGCCGTGCTTCCCGGATTTGGCCACCAGCTCCGGCGAGTCGCCGTCGCTGAGGTAGCCGCCTTTGCTGGCCGACTTGGAGCCGCCGGCGCTCTTCTTCTTGTTGAAGCTGTGCTGCGTGGACACGCTGCTGTCCAGGTGGTAGCGGGAAATCACGTTACGGCTTGCCTGCCCGCCCCCCGACGGAGCTAGCGGAGGAGGGCCCGAGGCCTGGGCGGCGGCCTCAGGCCCACCACCGACCCGGAGGGAGTGGGCCCTGGGCTCCGCCTGGCCCCCCCCCACCACCGCTGCTGTTGAGGCTCTGGGTCCCTTTGACGCTGAGTTTCCGACTGAGCTCGGGGAGCTTCTTCATCTTCATGGAGATCTTCCGAACGGTGCGTGGAGACTTGATCTTGTCGGGGAAGGACCAGTTGATGGAGCCGCTCTTCTTGGCGGGGTTTGGGCTGGAGGGGGGGGAGAAGCGGACAGCATTGGGGAGGTCATAACCATCTAGAAGGCAAAGAACAGGAACAAACAAACTTGATTAAATTAGGACTCGGTCATGTTTTCATTGAAGGTTTTCCTCTCATTTCCAGCTTTCAGCCAGCCAGAGCTTTTTAATGTCAACATAATCAATGTTTTTTAAGACACCCTCCGCTGCCCTTCTTTGATACGAGGGTTGGACGGGATGTCCAGACGGACAGGAAAAAGGCGATTAAAGCCACAAGAAAGGCTTGCTGGAGCCATAATTTAAAGGTCTCTCAGGAAGGTTTCACGTCTTCATGGCCTATTCAGCAGTGATTCAGTTTGCTTACAACCCAGTAATCCCGCGACACATATATTATGTTGGCACTGCTTTGTATAAACACTTACACTTAAACATATAATATAGACTTTATATGTAAACGCAGACTGCATTTAGGATAATTAACAGCTCAAAGGAAAAGGGTTTGAAATGAGAAAAGTCTTCTCTTTGCTCAAGGTTTTCCAGTATGTAAAAAAAAAGTTATCCTCTTTTCTATTTTGTTTTTCATATGTGGATACCTCACAGCACCAGTCATGAGAGATGTAGGCAGGAAAGTATAACTCAGTAGGAAGACTGTGCTTCTTTAATTGGGCAAGACGCTAAAGAAAATACTGTTTTCTTTAGTTTGGGGCGGCGTAGTTACTCACATGATTAGTGTACTGAGTACCTCTATTGCTTTTGCATCCTCTGTTTCAGCTGTAAATGTACAGCTTTAGGTGTACATTCAAAAAATGTTTTGCTTCGAAACTGTGACTTTATCCAAGGGAAGAAAAGATTTTAGCCGTAGATAAAAATCGGTAGAAGGAGCCTGACCCTGTCAACATTACCAGCTATTTTGAGAAGGGACCTGCAGTGCTATTCTGGGCTGAGGGTCTGGAGAGTGAAAAGACGATGGTGCAACAGGATGGAGAGAAGGGTGCGATGGGGGACAGGATCAGGGCAGGGTGTAGCCAAGAGATGAGGGACAAAGGCAGTCCTTATACAGGCACTTGAGAGGTCTGGCTGGCCGGCTGGAAGGCTGGCAAGCTGGCTGGTGAATGTACAAATGAACACGGCTGTTCTCTCACATTCCTCATCAAACCATGTTTGGTTCCCTTTTAGTCAAGCTGAGTGGCCTTCCCTGTCAGGGCTTCCTGCCAGTAATAGACACAGAGGCGCTATGTAAAAGAGAGAAAATGGGTGGAGGGCAATAGAGGAGCAAATTTACCAAATAACATCTGGGGCGGGTTTGGGTACACAGAGACCAGATTCTTGGGAATACACACAACACAGCTAACTCATTATGAGGTCTAGGGGAGAAATGACTGGAACCATGAAGCAGAAACATGAAAAACATAAAAAAAAGTGCAAATAACTAGAGGGGGGTCATTTACAGTAACACTGTTAAACTAAAACCTGGAAAATAGAACATAGCAGCTCTATCATTCATTAACTCTGTATAATGCTATCATCTTGTGATTTATGATCCTGTGATCCCATTTTGCAAATCACAGGAACCATTTAACAGTGTTTCTTGTATGCGATAAAGGATCGTTTTATAAATGGCTTGTCATTGTTTGACACTGTGCCAAAACAAATTAGTTTATGAAAACAAGAAATTAAATTGCACCATAAATTAGACTGTATGTTGAATCATAATAATATCTCAAATATGCTTTATCATTTTTGTTTAATTTAAAAGTAGACTAAGCTAACAAATCAGGACATAAGCAACTGTTTTTATTTGTTTTCAAGTGCGAGACAGGCCGGCACAAAGTTAAGAAAGTCCTTGAAAATAACAGATTTTCAATGACTCTTGTTCCACCATTAGGAGGAGCAGATCTCTGAGAGACTCAACTGTATTGTATAAAAAACATGTTCCAGTAAACCAGCCTAAACCATTTGTCCAAATCTACTTATATCTCTCAATACCGCACCATGCCATTATATTTTCATATTTTACAAGTTTAATAAACTTTTCTTTCCATTTACTGGATTTCCTAAAACAGAGTAACATCCTCCAGCCCTCTGTGTTAGATCTGCCTCTGACAAAGTTAATGACTTGCATTGTTAATGACTGGCTCCACACACACATGTGTACAGGAGTGGGGGTCCTCTGTAGCCTTCGGCCTTGTGGCAGCAGCCAGAGGAGTAACACGACACCTCCCAAGCTGAGGTACAGGGGCGGTGGTTTGACACCCAAGCCTCCAGGGCCATGTTCCGGGGTCAGAAGGGCAAAAGGTCTGCATTCCGTTGGGTGACACCTGAGACTGGTTAATGCGTCCACCCCCAACACTTTGACTTGCACGTGCACACACCATATTACTGTTACACAAAGCCAGGGTGGATGTAAATATGCCCCCATGAAGAAGAACATACAGGCCCCCCCCCCCCCCCCCCACTGACTCTGCCACCCCCTCAGGCACCGGGCCACTGACAACTCCTAACAAAGTGCAGGAATTTATGACGCTGTCTTTTCGAAGTGCTGGCACCAGACAGGTGCAGGATGAGGGTGTGTGTGTCTGTGCACGTGAGCCACCAACCGATCCCTATCAATTATTTGTCCCAATGACCTCCTATCAGGCAACAAATAGCTCCTTTAACCAACACCCAGATGTTAATAATAGCTGAATGATCTGAGCTGTCAATCGATAAAACAGATATTAGGCGCCTCCTCCTCAAGAATGTGAGAGTGTGTGTCTGGGGTGGGTGTGAGAGACCGAAAACGGTTGAGCAAACCCTGATAAGCCTTGGGAGGGAGACAATAATCGGCTGTTACTGATTGGCCCTCTTAAATCCACTTGTATTCACTTGCATGTCTGTGTACACACGAGCATGTTGGACAAATGTGTGTTTAATGTAGAAACAGAAAGGACCGGGGTGTGCTGACAAACAAGAGGAGGGTAAATAAAAGTGTGAATGGCATGCTTGTCCTGTAGTTTCACTCCGTGAACTGAACCAGCCTTAGGCCGCAGGGTCTCCGGCGAGTTTAAATCACTTAATGCAAAGGCCTTCAGGGACGGCGGGAGCCTGGTCATTGCAGTACAATGGCTACAAAACCCCGGCTAATACATCTAAGAATGGAGTCCTTCTCTCTGGCATAACATGGCCTCCTGCCAAGGGGCTCCTCATGAAGCCTACGTCTCATACTGCTGCTGGCATTTCTGCCCTGCTTTAGCTCCACCAACTTAGTAGCTGCTAGCTCTGGTCCTCCAGCTGCCACACGGGCCCCGATGTACTGTCATGACCCAAATTATTCATAAAAAAGGATCTTAATAATAATATGAAGGAAAAGAACCACGAAAAGCTTATAAAATGTACTGGAAGCTGCTTGATAAAACAGCATGAAAATCAATTCGACCAATCAATTCAAAATGACCACCGAAAATTGTTCTGTTTTTCAGCTCCTTACGTTATCGGTCGATCAGAATGAACATTTGTTTAACTGGGAGCGAGATTCTCACTGCACAGTCAGGGACGGTACACGGCCACAGGACACTCAGTCACATCCAGGTGCTGATATGTGAGACTGAGATCTGCAGGTCAGGCTGGAATTAGCTTTCTAATCACGGGCTGCACACGTTGGGAGGCGATGCTGTCTCCCCTCATGTTGGCTCTCAGAGGCTCCACAGTCCTGCGCACCACAGAACTTTCACCATTTCTTGGCTGGGGCCTTCCTAAGTGAGGTTTGCATGTTCTATCCTGTGGATGCGTGCATTTTCTGCGGTTCCTACATCTTTCTCTCACAAGTTAAAAAACAAAGCAATCGATCTGGTTCAACAGATAATTTGTCTCCTGTAAAAGTGCTAGTGACGTGTCCGCTGTGCAGATAGTAGATAGCCTCAAAATCCCAATTTTTCTGAAAAAGTTAGCATATCTTATCATTTTAATGTATTACAATGCCATAGCAATATCATATACAAATATACCATTTTATTAATTTGAAAATATCATTAGGTGACTTAGGTGAAATACCCACTGTGTTGTTTCCAGAAAGAAGTTTTTCTTATCTTTTTATTTTTTGCACAACATTTTATCTAAGTTGCAGGAAAACCTGATTCTATGCCAGCCAACCTGGTATAACTGACAGGTGTAAAATGAGACTGGTAATACATTTATGACTTGTAATTGTTTAAATGGTTAAGTTCTACTCGGCTTTCGACAGCTGGTGAAAAATCACCATGTGAAAAACTATGTGACCTGAACTTTAACGTCAAGTTGAGGAATCTCTTTGGACATGAAGTGCTGCTCACACAGTGCTGCTGCTATGAGTTGTTGACTTCCTCCAGACTCAACCATGCAATCATCATCCAAGATTAGGTTCCAGGTTTGAACTCAGAAACTTGAACTCCCTGTAACTTTATCACCCCGGGCCGATTCTCATACGCTGCAGCCACTGTCATCAAAACAACTCCCAGAAATAGCTCTTATCCCATGTTGAGCGCTGGCCAAGTCAGATTCCCCCAAAAAGCCTCCAAAGGAACAACAGATTGGGAGCACACTGCTGAGATCACCACCCCCAAAGTCCATCAATCATTATGGTCCATACAAATAGAGCATTCAGATGGACAAAAAGTCAGTCAATAGGCAGCACACGAGGAGTCTGGAGTGTATCCGGTGAGCAAAAGAAAGCAGCCAGCCGGACAGAGGAAAACTATAGTCATAGAGAGTCATCTACATCTACACCGCCTCATTAATTCAGCAGATGCTCCTATTTATGGTCAGTCAATGATGAGCCTGTTCAATTTTGAATTCCACAGATAGAATGGAGTTTGCGTGTTCTCATTTTTATGGAGAACCAGAGGCAAGACAAAAAAGAAGGGATGAGGTTAGCGGAATGCAATGCTCTGGCTGCTCTCTTTGTTTTAAGGACTTTTCCGAAGCCTGAATCCAAAGCCATCACTCCTCAGGCACAGTGGTGAAAAGGAGAGGCCAGTTAAAGGCCCTCCCAACAACCTGATGCTGAGAGGAGACAGCTCGCTGCAGGTTTAAGCAAGGCTGCTGACAACAAACCCATCGGAGGCTCGGTTTAATACACAGTCATTACAATTTAATACGCACTTATGAGGAAGAAGTGCGCTTTTTGTGTTTTTAATACAAAAACATTGTCGGAAATAAGACAACCAAACTTGGAGCACTGGAAAGATCTTTTGAAGGAACTATTGAATATGCTGGTATTTGCTTTTCCCCCTCTACTGTCTGTACAGTAAGCACAAAACATGTTTTTGATAGCTGGAAATTGAAATAGACAGACTTTGTTTCAGAAAAAACGTTAAAAATATCTGCAAAGATAGCTGTTCCTGCCATTTCCACTTCATCTAACACCCTGTTGACCAGTTTCATATTACTGTGTGGATATGAGTTTTGTCAATCTTGTTTCAAGTTTGTCAAAATGTAATAATCATTTAAGTAATCAATGCTTCTTTAAAAAATAAATAAATAAGGAAAGGCTGTGGCTCACCCACAGACACACCATGTCCAGTAGCAAAATTAAATAAACTTCCTGAAACCACAACAATAATATTGTTTAAAAAAAGTCAATAAAAACTCGACTGCTGTTTCGAACACAACACAATAAAATCTTATCTTAAAATCCATGAAGCAATGTTTTAGTTTTTTTGAAACAGAGCAAATAGTTAAATTCAGCCAAAACGCCTTGTTAGTGGAATTGAAAGATGGGCCAGTGCGACTGCAGTGACCGCACACAGCAGGTTGTTGTCCTATTCATTGCTGCTGACCATCCCCCAACACTCCCCACCAGTCCAGAGGAGTGTGGCTCTGCAGACAGCACAAACCCTGTTAACAGCAGCCCCACTGCACACTCTGGATTCTGCAGGTGGAGGTAGCTTCCAGCTCAATCTGAAGGCAACATTGTGGCTACAGTGGCCTCTGTGCATCCCTTTTTCTCTAAATAACCGATAACGAGTGATTATGACACGTAGCCGGGGCCGGTTTCTCTCTCTCTCCCTCTCTTTTTTTTTGTTGGTGCAGTGGAGTGTGGGATGGCGTCACCAAACCCACGAGAATCAATTGCAAAGTCAACATACAGCAGGGAGGGAGGCAGTTCCGGAGCAAGAGGGAGCAGGATTTCACAGCACAGAGCGACGCTACCCTAGTTCTGCTGCTGATGGCCCACAGATTTCCACTACAGGACATTAATGAATGGATTACAAGTGAAGTGAGCACACAACTCTGATGAAAACTGATGAAAAAGAGAAGTTTCTGATCAGAATAGCTGAGAAAAGAAAGTGCCTCTATCTAAACCCTGCTGAACAAGCCACTCTAGCAAGCAGTCATGTGCTTACCCAGCAGGAATTGAACCCATGATACCAGAACACTTCATCCGGACGGCTAAATAGGTTTGAGGTCTCTCACATAGAACACCTAGAAATAGCACGAATTTAATTAGCTCAGTGCTGCGTGATTAGTGCCTTTCCTGGGCCGGTACAATGAGACTCATTGGTGACAGGTTTAATCCTAATCCCACGCTGAAAAAAGCTGTTTTATCAAGCCGTGAGTCAGGAGTCTGAAGCCAGTCAATGGGGGGAAAAGGTTTATCAGCTAATAAAAACACGGTATTTTGAGAGCAATCGAACACCTTCTCATTAAAACTATCCAAAATTATTTAACCTCACACAATTATTCTAAAATGTGGAAAAAATGGCAGTTTCAAGCCATTGCTGTCATCTGAACTCGTGGAGCCTGAAGCCCCTCTGCTGAAAAGCTCGTTTCAAGCCCACATAACGGCTCAAGCATTAGCCAAAGCATTCAGGCGGGCTCTGTGCTCACACAACTTGCATTTGCCGTTGCGTGCTACAGAAAAGTGTGGTAATTACAGGCTCATCTCGAGATGTGGCCAAAATGGCTCAAACTACCATGTTGCCACATCACAGGACAAAAGGTCGGAAGTTTGGAGAAAAACCTTTTTTTAAAAAGTCCAAGCCTCCTAAGAGACAGGCAGGCGTGCGCTGGCTGTCATCAGTCTGTCGTCGCTATCAGACATCAAGTGAATAAGAAGCAAAGAAAGGGAAATGATAGCTTTGCAGTTGATGTCAGTGATTTCTGGTTGACTTCTACAGATCACACATCTGTTGTTGTTTCAAGCAACTTCTGTCCCGCTTTAACGGGCCTAAAGACGGAGGGCTTCTAGCTCCGTTTGGAAAACCCTGAAGGTAAACTCATTGGCAGCGATCGCAGTCTTTTGTACAAAGCTGAAGCTACATGTAAATGATATTCTTTCCTCTCAGGGATGCCACTTCAGAATCGTTTCAGTCTAGTCCCCGTCTGAGTTGAGCTGATGAGGACACTGATATGGAGGGATATGATTAGACGGGCGTGGCTCCTGTCTGCTCTGATTAAAAACGACAGAAGAATAAAAGAGTCGCTGTGTTTGTTTAAAAATTTGTTGAATATCACCTGCAAGTTTACATATGTTCTCTTGGATCATCTGTTCTGCTTTATTACATGTTTATATGTGTAAATATATACATTCATTTCATCATATATCGTTCAGTCCTGGAAGAGCAAAGTGAAATAAGGAAAGTTTAGTGGGAACAAAGCCGTACAACATGTGGAATATAATTGAGAACTTACTTGACTCAGCTGAGGGGAAACTCTTAAGGCTTATAAAACAGTTATATTTGAGGGTGGAGCTAAATCTCGATGGAAACTTTGTCAACACTGGCGTTCAAGCTGTGACCACAAAAATCAACTCAGACTGACTGACATAGACTAGCAATCAGCCTACAAGCAACGGCTCAATCAACAGTAGTGAAAAAACGAATGACAAAAGTCCCTTTTTTCCCCCTTACCTGCCGGTTTGCTCGTGGAAGGGCCCGCCTCTTCCTGAGGTTTGCACGCCAGCATTTGTCTGTGCAGATGCGGTGCCTCTGTGGAATGTGCAGTATTCCCCTGAATCCCATCCGCTGAACCGCCGCAGAGGTTTTCCGCGGAGGCGTCCGGCCCACTTCCACCGGATCCTTCCAGGGGCCTGCCGGCCTGGCCAACCTCCCCTGCTCGGCTGGGCCTCCTCGGCGGGACGGGCAGCCAGACGGAGGGCCGGCGAGATGGCTCCGGCTCGTCGTCCTCGGGGATGGGGTTGTACCAGATCTCTCCCTCGTCGTCCGCGTCGTTCTCTTCGGCCGGGTCCATGCTCCGGGGATGGGGAGACACCTTCATTAGACCAATGCTGACCTAAAACAAGAGCATGTTCACAGAAAAAGTGTCAGGCTTTTTCCAGTGTTGGTTAAAGCAACTCGGAATCAACAGGCCTTATAGTCATTCAAAAGTTAGCGTTCCTTTAAGCTAACCTGAGGCAACTGCAGGCGGACTGGCCGAGTCGGAGCCCCCCCGGCGGGTCTGAGGTGGTCTGGTGAGGGACTGGGAGGAGGAGGTGTTTGATAGGGGCACGGGCCCCCCTCCTCCTCAGCTCCCAGCATCTCCTCCCTGGCGCAGTGATTCCTGGCCTGGGAGCTCTGCTGCAGCCAGTTGCGCTTCTTGGAGACGGTGATGGTGGTGATCTGCGGCCTCCATGACGAAGGCTCGCTCAACCTGCCCACCTCTCGGCCGTTGGCATTCTCAATGAAAGCTGGAGGTATAGTGGAGAGAAAGGCACGGTGAGTTCCAGCCGTACGGCAAGCAAAACTGGCGCAGAGAGAGAAGCCAGTCGTCACGTTGGTCATCGTGATTTAAAGTCACCACTGATGGGAAATGAATTACGAGAGCAGGTGTTCGATCTCAGGCCGCTCGTTTCGTGACAAGTTGAAGAAAACATCTGTATCGAGAAACCACGAGCAGGGAAGTCATGAAAAGGTCTTTTGCGCCAACAAGTTTTCCCTTTTAAATCTGTTTTCCCTCTCAGCTGTCTTGCAAAGTCACAAAAAAAACTTGTCTCAGCATTGCCTTATTCGGCTAATGCTTCTTTTATTACCTTTGGACGGACATCATCGTCTAGCTGATAAATCACATTTACCACAACTGCCTCCGGCCCTTTTTTCCCCTTTCACCTCAGCGACTTCACGTCAGAGTCAGGAACATGTGGGCTCAAAATTCAAAGGAAAGGCTGAGGGTTTTAGCCCAAATATATTCCATTAAAACAGCCTTTTTTAAATAAATCTATTAAACTACTTAGAAAGAAAACTGCGGGTATAAATAAGAAATATGGAGGCTGATTGGTGCAGCCAGAGACGAAAGAGGCAAAGTAAAAGAAATAGTGACATATACCGTCCCTTCACGTGCAAAAGAGATGCACAAATGAAATGTTACTTTGATTAGATAGTAAGAAATTCCAAGGATTGGGATAGGAGATAAGGAGAGATAAAATCAGCCGTGTCAGTGTGTGCGGCAGGCCTGCTCAAACTTGTACCGACTGTTTTGATCCCCAGCAGCTTTCAGACGAGCCCCTCCGCATGCTTTAATGACAACTTCTCCTCGCCTTGAGGAAACACATTTTCACACATTAGACCTTCCAGCAAATTACAGACATGGGGATATTTTCCCTTTACCAAAGAAAAAAAAAATCGACATTAGACACAAGTGTTCTAGTACGTGCACGCGAGTGACTGTGCAGTGAAAAAAAAAAGTGTGAGCGAAGCTAAATAAACCTTAAGGTTTAGCAAAGAGGTCTGAGAGAGCTGGGGTAAAGATTTACAGAAGTTTGATATTGAGGCCATTTCTTTTCTACTTGGTTGCTCTTAATGACAAAATCCTGAAAATAACACAAGGACCTACAGCTTTCCTGTGGTCTTAAACATACATCTTTTAAAATCAACTTTTGTCTTTTTAACCTAGAGTCTTTTGTTTTTCCAGGAACAACCACTCTCGCTATGATTACAATACTATGTTTTATTCATCTGATTCTCTAGAAAGATTCTTTTACAAAAAATCTGCTTTCGGCAGCGAGAAAAACACCTTCCTAATCTGAACGGTTCAAAAACAGCCAGGCTCCCCTGTCAGCTGCTTTGAGCTGGATAATAACAGCGAACTTGACAGGACGTCAACGCTTTTGGACGTCTCTGTTTGGTTTAATTTACAGAGGATTTCCAGTCAGAATCATGTTTGCCTGACCTGAACACAGGCATGTGTGCATTAGCCTGGATTAGAGGCGTTTGAGGGCCTGGAGCTCAGGAGTTTTTGATATGTTCCATTTGCAAAGAGAAAGCAGAAACCTACAGCATTTCTGGTGGTTTCTGGAGTCCCTTGAGTTACTGTGTGGGCTGGAGCTTCCAGGCTGTAATCATCTGCTATGGTTTGTTTTTATCTGTACAGGCCTGGCTGCTCCAAGTTACTCCTTCAACAATGAATGAGCTGTTTCTTTACTTTAATCACAAGGACGTACTAAAGGAAGTATATCCCAAGGGAACATATGTACCATTTGTATAAATGTCCAAAAGAGAGTAACTTTATAAAGTAAATGTAACACAAGCAACAGAAGTCAAATTATTCAAAAATTGTCTGAGGATGGTTGAGAACTCAATAACAAATAAAGCGACATATCTAACACCTCCTCCATTGATGAAAAATATGGGAAAAGGTACTAAGTGCATAAACAAATAAATCCCCAAACTGTGGAGCCGTAACACACAAGTAAAGAAGGAGAGGCAGCGGTGTGTGGAGCTGATGTCAACGTGCCGTCTTCTGGAAGGGGTCTTTCATAACTGGAAAAGGAAGCGTGTTCTGGCATGAACAGCATTCCAGACCACAGCTCCACATTTACAGCCTCATTGCCGTCTCCCTCCACTGTCACTCCCCCCAGAGGAGCAGCAGGCTCCCAAACAAACATCATGCCACCAGTCGGCCTGAAACAACAATTTATCAGCCTTTTTTACAATCAAGTATCAGTTCATTTATGCTCCTCTGCAGGGATTCATTTTGAAAAAGCAGATACTGAAGCTGATGAAAAAAAGAACTAACCAAGTACTTTTTTGTCTGGTTTCCTTTAAGAATCCTTTTTTTAAAGATTTTATGAGAAAAATAAAGTGTTGGAAGAAATATGTAGCTGATACACAGAGTCTCAAAAGGAAAAAGCCAAACAGAGCTCTATGAAATGAATACTGATGGATGGTGTCCAAAACTGAGTAGTTTCGGACACCAATCACTTCTTTTTGTAAATATCACCAGATTCTATATTACAAGTTCAGCAAGGGGTTTTGGGCACTGATTCATTTTCCTGTATTTCAAAATGAGTATTTTAAATCTGAACATTCGGATGATTTTCAGATTGCGCCACTGTTTAAGTGCTATGTTTTAGCTGTTTGTCTTATGCTTTAGTAAGTGGCCTTTATTTAAATGGATTCCAATGGGATTTTGTCTCATTAAAGAAATAAAGCATCAAAATCACTTTTCTTCTGCTAGGTTTAGTGTGAAAAACTCATGGAATTTGACGATATAAAAATGTATATAAATCTAAACCCAAAGTAGAGGACGAAATATCCCAGCTGGAGTCCACACAGTCTGTCTGCCTGTATCACAATGGTGTGAAGACCGGGTTCGGACAACTCACACCCCTGATCTGCTGCTAACAGATGGTCAGGCTCACCATCTTTGTCTTAAAACTGATGGAGGAGGACAGAAAGTTAGAGGTGGTAACGCCACAGTGAGGAGTGTCATCGAGGAAAAAAAAGGAAAGGTGTGGACCTGCGCCATGTGAGCCTGACGGTAAACTCAGCAGCATTCATTTCTAAATCCTGTGAGTAGCTGAAAGAGTTTGCTCCTCTAAAACAACAGGCTCAATCCACTTTCCCATAGGCTTTTAATTTCTCTCCTGAATTCCCTTTCATTAGCAGAGGCTCCTCTTTTGATAGGGGCAAAACACACACCAGCCAGTTTTCTCCACCGTACAGACACAACTTTGTTGTGTATACAGAGGTTGTGAGTCCCCCTCAGAGAGAATCTTTTGCTGTGTGCCATACATCCCCATTGAGGCTCATTCATATGCTAATGAGCATTCTCAGTGTAGATTTTTCTCTTTACACCGGGGCTGGGATGGGATCGCTCGGGGTTACATCACATGTCAACACTTGCATCCCACTGAGGCATCCTGGCAGCTCTGGCTATAATGTTAGCAACACTTCTTCCTCAAAATTTTGGCTTGACACCCAAATTCTTTTTTGTGTTGCAGCGTGTGTCAGTTTAAAATAGATTTTTTAGAAAAAAGGCACAACTAACAGACTAATTAGACCTTTAACAATGTGAATGAAATAAGAGTCACTGCAAATGCTTTGAAAAACAAAAAGAAAAAATGACATACCTAAAAATGGCCAACTGATACTGCTCAGTATTAATCAGCAGCATTCTAGTATTTGACTCATGCATCTTGCAAAATCATCCTAGTAAATGCCTCAAGTTTCTTATTTATCACCTGATACGCCTTTGGAGTGACATCCTCCATAAATCTGTCCAGAAATACGCACGCAAGACAAGACAAATCACTGCTCCTCCACCCTCAGTTATGTTTAGAAGAAATAGGAAGAATGAAAAAAATCAATGAAAAACAAAAAACAAAAACTCAGCAGCTAGGTTACCAGGTCTTTGGCAGAGAGCAGAAACCAGATGCCACAGTATTCTGACAGCATTTCAGAACAGTGTAGAGGTATCAAACTGCACCTGCACTCGCCAATCAGGCTGGAATTCACTAAATCAGCAAATCGGCCAGAATGAATGCTGTCAAAAAAGTAGCGGACTGTTGTGTAAACTTAACCCATGTCATGCTGAGGATTTCTGTACAGGACAATACGTTTGGGTGAAAAAAAAGTCAGATTCTCCTTAAAACAAATGACACTGAAAACATTGAATCAAAGATGCTCTGATTGTCTCTCATTTGAAAGGATTGAGCCTTTCCAAACCTAAAAAGGGAAAGACTTCCTTATCTTTGAGAAGTTGCTCGTAAATGCCTCATCAGTGTAGATCACTCCATTTCCTGGAACTATGGCTCAGCCACAACATAAACACACAACTCCTGAATTTATGACACCTGCGTGATGCATGCATGCTGCTCCGGTACACCGAAACACAACAAAACTCCAAAAATCCTCTACCTGCAAATACAAACACACACATTCACAGTGGAGATGTGCGCACACATGCCCGGCCGCACACCAGGGACAGATACTCAGTAGTGATATGGTTTTTCATGAACGGTTAAGGACAAATCGGGCCTCAGATGAATGGGATTCGGAGAGTATGTGTGTTTCTAAAGATGTCTATACACCTCTCCAACTAAGAGTGACCCATAAACTCAATGAGGAGGTCAAACCCAAACAATTCACTGCAGATTTTGAAAGCATTTAAAAAAAATCTAAATGGCTCTTTGTAGGGTGCTGAGAGGCCCACGGCAGCAAACCAAGCCAAGGTCTGACCTTAACAAATACTTAACCACCCTTGATTTTTTTCAGTCATGGCGAAGAATTAAGTGACACAACGCAAACAAGTTAAACAACAGGAATGGTATCTCAAAAATTCAACACAAAGTCCCTTTAAAATGCAAGCTACCATAGGGCTGTCAAGAGCAAATGAGTGGGGAGAAAGGAGACATGACAGCACAAACCCCCACCAACTCTAAAACAAACACACACACACACACACACACACACACACACACAGGCACATACACACTACTACCGCAGAAAATTAGAGCAGTCGTGTCTCCCCTGCTTTGGATTCCTCTGGCTACAGCTGTGGAAAAGTTCAGCGGGGATGGGGAGCAGAGGCGATGCTGAGCAAAGTGGGGAAAAAATGAATAGGAGCAATTCTTATGGAATGGCAAATGGAAACAAACTTCTACCAGGTTTTCGACCGGGGCAGAGCCATAAAGTTGGGATTCTAATAAGTGAGAAGATCATTCTATTATTTGTAGTTCAGTACATTGAAAGCCAATAACAGACAAATGACAGATGAACAATTTGCTGCAGTAAAGTAACCCACATACATGCAAACATTCCAGATAATATCAATCTCTTGACTTAGCTTTGGATACATTAAAAGGAAAAACCACTATTATCCAAATGGATTGTGATATTTTGACCCATAGAGCGAACCCGTTTCCACATCACACACAACTGTCACCATTACATTTTCAATAAAGTTTCTGATCAAGATCAGATCTACTTATTGTCTCGTTGCAGTTATACCAAAGCAGAATTATTCAAATCCATCTCTGATTATAGAATAATGTATCCAAAGTTACTTTGTTTTGAGGACAAAAACTGTCTTTCTCAGTTCTGGAAACAACATGGATGAGAAATCCATGTAATTCAACTTCCACATTTCCAAAACAAACAGCAAATTCGCTCTGTTGATAAGGATAACTTGACGGGGAGTCCAGAGCAGGTGCTAAACGGACCTTGTAGTGTGTCTGTTTTGCCCGCAGTGTGCATTTCAGCTCTCATCACATGCCGCCTGAGCATTTGAGTTTGACTCACAACACCTACAGATGCCCAAAGCACCACACAGATCCCAACAACGGGTCATCTCTTACTGTAAGTGGTTTCAAGTTACAGATGTTTTCATTATTTGACACCTCTTCGCAGCTAGAACGAGCAGACCAGAATTTCACACAGGGCTCAAAATCACAACAATTATTTCCGTAGAGACACAAACCCCGTCACCAACACCACAAAGACATCTCTAAGAGGAGAGTGAGTTAGTTGTTACTGAACTACACCGTGAGTGACCCCGCCACCCCCTGGATGTGCTATTAATTTTGTGTTAAAATGCACCTAAATTAGTGTGAAGAATAGAAAACCGCCACCGGGTTAGAGTGTCTTGAAAAGGAAAGCAGGAGGGCTGAGGTGTCTCGTCCCTTTGCTTTGCATCCAGAAGAGGAGGAGTGCGGAGTGGGCCGCCACCAGACGGAGTTTACTACCAGTGGAGGAGGATGACAATCAGACGGGAGGAAGAAGGGGGGAGAGGTCTCTGATTCAGAGCGTCCCCCTGGAGCGGAGGCCGCGCCGGCCGGCCTTCCTACCTGGTTGCTGCTGTTGTGGCGCCTTGATCGGAGGTGGCTTGGGCTTGACAGATTTGCTCCCTTGGCCGGATACCTGCAGCTTTGGTTTACCTCCTGCGGGGTTGGGCTGCGGGCGGGACCGGCTGGGGCTCCGGGGCGCCGGCGAGCCCTCGATGCGCTGCTTCATCTCGGACGACAGGAGGCGGCCCTTGTGCATCCACTCCTGCATCTTGTTGACGGTGACCCCGCGGGCTTTGCTGGCCTTTGCCTGAGCCGCCCGCCCCGGGGCCTCTGCCGGGCCGTCCTCACGCCCGGGGAACCGGGGCGCCGCCGCCGGCTCTGCGTTGCTGTCAGAGGAGCCCGTGAGGCTGTTGACGGAGCCGCCGCTCTCGTGGAGCTGCAGGCCGGGGTCCGCCGCCCCCGCCTTACCCGTCCCTGCGGCCTCACCCTCATCAAAGCCTCCCGCGTTTTGCGTCCCAGGTGCCTGGCTACAGGTCAAGCGCCTGCCTCGATACCTGATAGCCCCGTCGCTGGCAGAGCGCAGCAGCGTGGGCCTTTGGGTGACCGACAGGTGGGTCGTGCTTTTACTGCGGAGCCTGGCCTTTGACTGTAAATCCCCAGCATGGCAGAGCAGGAGAGAGTCCGTATCGGACCCCTGCTGAGGGCTGTGGTCCCCCCCGGAGGACCACGAGTCGCTGTCGATGTTTTTGACCGACAGCCTGGAGCAGAGGCTGTCCCTGGAGTGGCTACTGCAGGAGGAGGCGGCCTGCTGCTCGGCCAGGCCGCCACCAATCTGCTGGACATCGAGATTGATGTCGTTCATGGCATTGATGAGGAGATAATAAGCCTCTTGCAGCTGGTTCCTGAGTCGGTCCGTTTCCTGGGCGCTGTTGCTGTTGTCAACCTGCCCTTTACCCAGACCGGCTTCTGCTGCTTCAGACGCTCCATCTCCATCCGTTTTTGGTCTAACCACCTCATAGAAGGGCAGGATTTCATTATCATAATAGTCGTCGTCTTCACTATCTACGGGGTATCTGAGGGTCCCCTCTGTCCCGCACAGGGATGTCATTTTAAGCTTGCAAATCTGTAACTCGGTGGGGAAGAAAGTGGGGCTCTGCGGACCTCCGGCTATCCTTTTCGTGGGCCCTGCGTTGTCGGGCCCGTAACTCTCAAGACTTCTGATCAGCAGGCTCTCTTCGGCTTTCCTTGACACGCAGTTTGG
This sequence comes from Menidia beryllina, assembly GCA_013363375.1. Classification (NCBI taxonomy): domain Eukaryota; kingdom Metazoa; phylum Chordata; class Actinopteri; order Atheriniformes; family Atherinopsidae; genus Menidia; species Menidia beryllina. The sequence continues at coordinate 7,040,128 of JABUIW010000023.1, forward strand.
ATAGACGAGGGCCGCGCAACCCGGCAGATTGGCATCCAGGAAGGGCCCGCTGTCAAACTTCCAGTTGGCGTTGTTTTCCTGCACGGCCACGACAGCCCCCCCGCCGTCGGGGGCAGCGACCCCGGCGACGGCGGCCGGCTGACCGGCCCGCTGACCGGCCCGCGGGCGCGCGTAAACTTGCGTCTGGTACCGAACGCGGTTGGAATTGTCCCCGAATCCGATGGAATCCCCGACCCTGCACTGCCTCGGGACCGACACGACGTGTTTTCCCTGCACGTGCAGGACCCCCCCCGGGATTTTGCCAGCGGATCCGTTCCACCCGGGGCTGCCATCGTCAGCGATCCGCTCCAGGCGCGCGTCTCCCGGGAGCGGGACCCCCGGGACCCGGCCCCCGCCGGACCCCGGCTCCGGGGGCCGGGGTCCGGCCAGCTCCGCCGCGCGGCTCTCCGAGACTATGAGAACCCCCCCGGCTCCCACCATCGCCCCCTCGACGAAATTCTCGTACGTGCTCATTCTCTCCGCGGCGAAATCCAGCCCCGTGAGGAAAACCACCGGGCCAGCCTGCTCGGGGTCTCGCTGCGCCTGCAAAACTTTTTCTTTACCTTCTCGGCCCCCGTTCGCTGCGGCAGCACACGCGAATCCACCGCCGAGCGTCGCTCCTTTCTTGGACTTCTTCCCCCGGAGTTTCGCTAGTAAAGTCCTCCGCAGAGGATCGGCCATTCCTCTCCTTTGCCCCCCCCCCCCCCCCCCTCCCAAAAAAACCGGATCCTCTCTCAGCACGCTGGCTCCAGGGGTGCGGGACCCAGCGGGTTCTCCTCGCTCAAAGCTCGCCGGGCGGATGGGCTCCTCTCCATTCTCCGCTGTCACCTCCACTCTGCGGCCCCGCCGGTGCACTTCTGACTCACGGAGCTCAGTTGCACCACCTCTCTTTCTCTCTCTCTCTCCCACCACCGCACTGGACTCACTTTTCCTCCCTCCTTCTCCTTTTTTCCCTCTTCTCTTCCCTCCCCTCTAGCGCCTCTCTCGTATGTGAAACTCAGATATTTGGAATATTTTTGGCTCAAACTTCAGAGAGCCTGAGCAAACGTTAAGGTCACTGCTCAGGGATTCGATATATTCATTTGAATTGTTGGTGGGATGAAGGGGAGCCTAGTTCCACAAGTGATATGACACCCAGTAGCCTGCCTGGCATCACTTGTGACGGCACACTGGCTCTGAGGACACCAAGGAGCTGGATAATCGCTTATTCAGTCAGTCAGATTGATAGATAAATCAGTATCTTCTAAACTTCCAAATACACGTTATTTAATTTTGAATTATACAAGTACCAGAGTGATTTCTTCAGCTGTTTTTGGCATAATAAAAGCAGATATGCCCCATACAATGCCTAAACTCTTAGTTAAGTTAACGTTGCAAAGGCATTTCCGGTTTGTCAGTCCTTACATTTGCTGTTCTTGGTCTACTTTAGATATTTAAAAGCATGGAATTTTGGCTTGAGGTTAAAAGAAAAAAAAGCACATGACTGATCACATAAGGGAGTCTAGAGCAAAACTTTCCTTTGATGAAAAATTAAAGTCAGTAGAAAGCATTACCATATCCTCACACAAAGAATGATGTATTATTCTACAGAAAAAAAGAAACTTGTGTATATATCACACAATCTTACATCCTTTGACAAATAAAGTTCTCAAATTCTACATTTTCTTATAAATGGTAGTTATGCTACGTGTAACTGTGAAGTGCAATGGTAACATCCAATCACAACACTACTCAGGTTAAATGGAACATATGGCTTCTGAATTATCTACAGAGTAATGAGAAAGGGCAGAATGTTTCACTTATCTGCAATGCCAATCATAACGTTGAGATTATTTCTTAGAAAGTGAAGTGATATGTGTATTTTTTCCTGCTGTACTTCCTTTTAAAGTCCTCCATCACAGAAGAAACCTGAATAAAACTCCTGTACTTTGACTTGTTAGCTGCAAACGAACAAGGCCGCTTGGAGCCGTTCGAGTCCACTCGCTTGTCTTTTCCGCTCAACATTTGGAAGAACACTGAACTGAGAAGCAGGTGATAGTATGTGAAGTGTAAATGTGGTTGCTCCACCAAAATTCGGCACATATTTGTGCCTGAAATGTGAATTCAATTCAGCTGGGGAGCGGTGAGCCAAGACTGGAGATTACCACTTTCACTGGTAGCTGTGAAGGCATTTCCGCAAACAGCACGACAACAATCCTCAACATGGGGGGGGAAATGTGCTCAACCCTCCGCTGGGAAAGAGAGAGAGGGCGAGAAACGTTTGTCTCAGAAGGCAACAATGAGGACGATGGTCATTAACTACCCACGCTTCATCATCATTGACTCTTTCCAAATGATAATGATTTTGTCTGTCGTGACGAATTAGTCAACTTGTTGTTTCATTTTCATTATTACACGTACAAAGGCTATCTCTTATCCCCTTTGATGACAGCGCCGAGCTCCGAGCGCGGCCTGCCCGGTGATGGATCACTGCCAATTACCGGAGGGACACTTTTCTCTGGAGTGTATCAGGAGTAATCCTCTCTTTTCTGACCTCGCCTCTCACCCCTGTCCCCGCCCGCAGCACAGCTCCGGCAGGGAAAGAAATGAAACATGCTTCGCTCGAACCTTAAGCTGTTTGTTTGCTCTAGCCTCTACTTGGAATGTGCAAAAGGATGAGCTGCTGAAAAGCTGCGGTGGGTGTACGAGTGCACATGCGCACACTAAACCTCTCCCAGTAAGGCCCACGTGTGCTCCAACATGGTGAAAACACTCGCTGAATCTTTATCCGCTACCAGCCTGCCCTTACAACCTGGCCTTTCTTTTTTGAGAGTACAACATCTACCCGTGATTGGGGGAACTCGGTTTATCACTGGGCCATTCATCCTGCAGGGCCCCTTGCAATCGGCCCCCATCACTACCACCACCACCACCCCCGGTAAAACATGATAAGCATCTGTTATTGCCCTGCAGGAGCCGTGTAGAGTCTGACGCCTTGTCCTGCTTCCCCGACTGACTGACTAGACCCTGTCTGGGCAGTTATTCACAGGTCAAAACCTGCAGGCTGCATAGTGTGTGTGTTGGTGTGTGAAAGAAAAGAAAAGAAAAGAAAAAGGGAAAGCGGGAGACAAGAAGGAACTAGGATTGAGAGGACAGATGGAGCAAGAAGAGGCTATTTTGAAACTGAAGATACTTTTTGTCCCCCTGATTGGTAATTAAAAAAAAAAAGCATTAGTAAAAAATCCTTCTAGGTAGCTGAACCTATTCCATAAAGTTCAACTGTTTTCCACAAATTGTTTAGAACTCACCATTGACCCATGCCACTACAGCGGGGGGGCATTTGTGGCAAGTGTCCTTTAAACAATCTATTTAATCAGTCCGAGGACTTGATAAACACTCAGCAAAATATACAATCCTCATCCATGAAGACTTTCAACTCATTCTTGTGAGGTGAAGAATGGACAGCGCAGCAGAAAATGGCTCAGCTTGTCTCTTTTTCTTTTCCTCCCCCCATCCATCAGTCATTTGTGCTCTTTGTGAAGGCAGGAGCAGAACATCTGCTTGGCTGGCCTCCTTTCAGATGGCTTGGTCAGAGAGTGTACAGGCAAGAAAGCCAAGTGTGTGCCTGTGTGAGAAAGAGAGAGGCCGAAAGAGGAAAATAAAAAGGAATCGGCGTGTGTGAGTGTGTGTGCGTGCACGGTTGTGCGTGCGTTCGAGTGTGCGTTGGGATTGTGGGTTTTGCAGCTGTTGGTGCTCTCCTCCTGATGGCTGTCCATTGTTCCCTCTCCCTCTCTCTGTCCCGGCTTGTTTATGGGTTTTTTTCCTTTTTTTCCCCCTCAAAGCACACCGCAGCTAAATTTATGCCCGCGGACACAAGCCTTTCTTAGGATATAAATTAGGTTGGAGGATCCTTGACAGAGTGGCTTTGCCCACAGCCTGCAGCTGTAATATCCATACCGTGACATTCTTATCATTCACTTGCATTTTACAACTGGAAATACATCTAACTTCTTCTGTACTGCATTTGCCTATTATCGACTCCAGAGTGCTGCTCGTGTTCTTTTTTTTTCTGCAGACAACTCATCTATGTGTTTGACTTCATTTCAGTTTTTGAGTTAATTACAGACAGCTTTATATTCAGAAGTTGGTCTGTGAGGGACATACAGTTTAAACAGAGGTATGAGGGCATTAGGAAGATACCAAGGGTAACATGTGAGAAACATTAAATCAACCTGAATAAGACATTATATTGTATCTGTGTAATCAGACCGAAGTCAAACATCGTAAACTAAATAACCTCCACATAATAATCAAGCTGCAATAAAAAGGGCCTTTGTCAGTGGAATGATTAGCAAACACCGGTCTTTATTGTCTTTTAATATCCTCTAATTCAGAACCTTGTTAAGCTCCTATCTCAATTTTCCCGCCGGGGATAAATAAAGTAATTCTGATTCTGATTCACTACATAAAATGAACAGTACAGCTGGGATATTTACCTAAATACTCTCTTTGAATGCATTTGAAATGTTGTGCTCAGTTTCAGTGTTGGTGAAACAACAAGTGTTGCATAAAAACAGATAAATAAAAATGACAATAATTAAAGCTCCTTTGGTCACAGGATTTTTAAATACATATTTTTTTCTGGGGTGCTAGATTGATTTTAAGGGGCTTTAAACAGAGAAGCACATTAATGGATATGAAAAGGCTCAGGCTAATTTAACGACTGTTTTGTTGTACACACACACACCTCAACTGGACATCAAAGCCCTAGCTACAATTTCTTTTGTCAGTTTTCAATGCTGCATAACTCTTTGTCTTGGTAAATGACAGGACAAGGGTCAAGACAACAAGATTCACGCAGATTGTGTGTCCTCCATTCCGGACCCACTGAGCTCCACGGGCTGACTTAGACAGCGCTTCATATCGTTATCAAGAGACAACCTCCGGCATGTTTATTGTGACAGAAGGTCAGACTTCTCGCCGTGCACCGCCGGTCTCTGTCAACAAGGAGGTTATGATCCTCTCTGGGAGCACGGCGTCTCTGTTATCACGGTCGTATTGTCAGTAACTGTACGTGGTTCTGCTTTGATGTTTCCAACTGGGCCAGCACTTTTGAGGCTGCAGTCATCTGATGCATTCAGATGAAATTTGACGAATTTGACGAGTTTGTATAGTAGAAAGGTGCAAAATAAACCCTTAATACTTGCTTGGTCCGCATGGGACAGAACCTTTGGTCATTTGTTCTTAATCACTGTGTGCAGCTACCGTATACGGTAATCATTGCTTTGTCTGAACGTAAAGCCGAATGTACGTCACAAATGTTCTTGGATGGTAAAGTGATGGAACTCTTGAGGTCTTCAAAGAAACAGGAATGCTTGGAAATATTCAGCTGCAATCAGTGGCCGGGACCACAACCTTATAGCAATTTGAAATATTAAGTTTCTCTCAGACCATCGTACGGAAACTTCCACCCCTCACTCACCCTGAGGCCAAAAGTGAGAGGAACCAGGCCCGCTCCGGGCACAAAAGCACGATTCTAGCAGAATAACACAAATCTAAGATATTATACGAGTACGCTACATTTCTGAGCTGGGAGAAAAGCAGAAATGTTAGGTGAGATGAATATGTTTGCTTTCTGCTCCAGAGAATTGTTCCTGCTGAACATCTGTTTCACATGATCTGTCAGACTGCTGATGTGGAAGAACCACTGTTTGCCTGCAGACACCAGCCAAGAATGAGGGAAGCTGTTGACATGGAACCAGCATCCTCCACCTCCAGCAGTGAAGAGGAGGGTGTCAGGAAATTCAGATCAACCGGAGTTTGGCTCAGTGTATGGAAACATCTGACTGGCCACCACTTTGGTCCAAGCTAAGATGGATAAATATACAAGACTTTATTTGACAGTTTCAGGACTGATAGATAATAAATTTAGCTACAGACACTTTGTTTATTTTTGTACTTTTTATGATCTCCTGACGTGTTATGGAGCAAAATCAAGTCAAAATATGGATTCCGTTTGTTCTTTTTTTTTGCAGCAAAGCTACAGTCTTGTCATACAGTTGTTTAATAATCAAAATGTTCACGCTTGTATTGCTGATCGTTTCTATTTTTTCATCAAAGAAGATGGAGGAAAAAAGTGTCTGTTCCGTTGTCTCGAGGTGCCCCATTGCCAAAGACTGCAGCCATAACTAAATTTGCCTACAGGCTGTAACATTGTGCTGACTGTGTAACAATGTCCTTTGTCAAATAGCAGCAGCTGTTGGCAGGCAGCTGAGTAAAAGTCCCTGAACACTCAGTGGCTATCATGAGGTCTTGACCTTTCAGTAAATGTGTCAATGTCATAAAAGATAACTGTGACTGACATTTTTCATCGCCCTAAGAGGACCAGGAACGAGCCATTGGTTAAATCGATGCCTTGTAATTTAGCTAATAAGTCGCAGAAGTTTCTCATTTGGATAAGTGACCACAATTTTACGGATGTAATTTGATCCTGAAAATTTGTTTTCAGATTGTCAGTTTTCTCTGTTATATCACCACTAACTGCTTGTTTTGAGTGTAAGAGAAGAATAAAATTTTTCAAGAAGATAAGGTCAGCCATGTGTAACATCTAGTGGGATAGAAAAATGCTTTCGTCTGGTAACAGGATCTCCGTTACACAAAGAGGCTACAGTCAAAGAATGCAACAGATACCATATCAAAGAAAATAACAATTCAACACCACAAACACATAGCTCTAAGGACAAGCCACTGCAAACCATCCATCTGGGAATTTTCCAGCTACTAGACTGACAAGGAGATGATTAATTCTCACAGTGACCTTACTGGTCATTGCTCACACAGTCGATCTGGTGAGAAGACTTATTTGTTCGTAAATATGGCTGATAAAAATCAGCCCGCTGCTGTCGCACATTACCAGGTACACATTTCAGACAAGGCCAGGCACATACCTGGGGGCTGGAATTTTATCAGAAGCATATTTACCACCACTTCATGTCAACCAACGATGACAGATAGGGCAGGAATTCCTCTGATCACTAAACTGTTTCAAAGTAGAAACTTTTTCGGTGCTCAGAAAACCATTATATTTACTCCAGCAGCCACAAAAATGTAAAGAATGCAGGTACATACATGCAGTATCAGGACAGTAATGACTTAAGCATTTCTTAACGTGTTCTTTTTTCATGAGATTTATCTTTTTGGGACTTCAAAACAAATACTAGGACTTAAATGACAAAACATCCTTCTCCTCCATAACTGTTACTGCAGTACTTCACCTTAATATTTTACTGAAGAATAAAGAGACCTGCTAGAAGAAACACAATGTCCAAAGGGTGTTTATTTTGTTTATTTCAGCACAGTGCTGAGAATTGCAAAATACCCCCCCAAAAAACAGTCTTCATGAAACATTTGTCTAAGATATGATGAGAAACTTCCAGACTTAAAATCAGTGTCCTATTTCACAGAGACACTAAACACAAATAAAGATATAGACTCCCAACTTCACAACAAATACTGAGGGACCTCTAGAGCAACTAAAGTGGGACACCTGGTGCCCATCAGAAGGAAGGACGAGTGTTTTTCTCATTTCAACAGATTTACAGTTATTTTAGGTCTTTGTTTAAAAGAGTTTCCTGGGATCAACACACTCATACATGCAGGAGATTTATTACAATGTAACAACAAACCACAGATAAGTTACAACAGCCAAACGTCACAGTGATTCAATATCATTAAGCCAACTAAGCAACCTTTCTGTTCAGCCTGTCACATCAGAGTGAACCCAGATTCAGACCCAAATACTTCTGTAGTTTTGGCTTCCATTCTTATTAATGTTACCAACATCTGCGACATCCAAGCCAATAAAGCAAAGATCTCACACATGAAAGCAACTCTCTGTTTGGTGTTGTTCTGGTTTTTTCTGCATCGAATACAGCAGTGTTCATGGATTTTGATCCACATGGTTCTGGCAGAGGGCAGGTGTTTAAATTCATTAGCGAACTTGGTTAATTTGTGCCCAAAATTGTTGCAGTTTCCAGCCTGAATCTTTTATATTACAAAAGTTTTTCAAACAACATTTGAAAACAAAAACGTCTCCACAAATCATTTGTCAACATGTGGGTAAAATGAGCATGTATGTTTGTGGCATGCCACATTTATGTTGATGTAAAACCCCAAAACCACAAACTAAGTGTGCTTCACTCAATCTTTTGCCTGAGGATCCTTTTCTCCTCCTCCACAAAGTTCTTGTCAGAGGTGGCTTGTCCCAATTCCCTCTTCCTCTTCTCCTTCTGCTGGAATGTCTCCACTCTGCGTTTCTTGGATGATACACCAGATTTTTGTGACTCCTCATCTGAAATTAGGAGAAGATGTTAGTTGGTTGTTTCGGGGGTTTAGAGGAGGAATACAGGGAGAGTGGAAAATAATGGCTTTTAAATTCTCATTATGAAACAGCTGAACTATAAGAAAAAAAGATCCACTAGAAAGCTCGTGTTTTAGCTTGTGCTTCTTCTACAATACAACGGCTTCCAAAAGAGTTATTCCTTCAGCATGAAAAGACTAGTACGTAAAGTTAGATAAAGCTATCTTGATTGAAAAACCCTTGTGAAAGGCCTCTGGTCCTACTTACATTGAAACATAATTCACAAACCTTTGTGTAGCCAGTCACACTGCTCAGAATGGCAGTTCATAAATCTGATTTGTTGAAGATATGTTCAAATGAGCCAACAGGTACCTCTACCGGTTGAAAACTACCACTCAATTTAAAAGAGAGATTAAAGACCAACTGCTCTGCTTAGCTAACCCTTTGTTACTTAGGCTGGAAGATTTTTTATGCACACATATATGTCCTTAAAACACCAGTTTGAATTGTAAAGCTGGGACCCTGAAGGACTTACCTGAGTCAGAGAGCTGCTCCTCTGCGGGCAGGAACCGGGCTTTGCCAGTGTAGGCCTGTGGAGCATCTGCGCCGTTGTCCTCGTACACATTGGACCACTTTATTGCCATGTCCATTCCTGGAGGCGGCCCCTTCTTCTTCTCCGGCTCTGCAGTGTAACTCTCGGGGGGTGGCACAGCGTTGGTCTTCCATGGTTTAAATTCTCGGACAGGCTTCAAGACATGGGGAGGGACGGCAGTGGGGTTAATAAAAGTGAAAATTTACAAGGTGGAAAATCTTCAATAAGACATTTTACTTGTTCAATAAGACCTCAAACTGACTAGCAAACAAGCAGAAATTAGTTCTAATTTCATGTCTGATGCCCAGCAAGAAGAGTTGTAAGCATCATCAGCCAGATGAGTGCTGGTTTGATCCAGATTTCTGTCACAAGGCAGGGCAATGGACATTTATTTGTATAGCACATTTTGTGTACAAGACAATTCAAACCTAAATCAACATGTTTTTGGCTAAGTTCACGTTACAACAGGTTTTGTTCTTCACTTGTAAGATATATTGTGTTTTTGAGCGAAAGTACTGTGTTTTGTTTTGTTTTTACAGATTCCTATCATATATCATCGTTTCCATAGACCAGCTGTGAGTGATTATAATCACCAATTATTCCAGCACGAGATTTCTCAGGTGTTGCTAATAAATTGCTAATAGCTGTAACGTATGAGGAAGAGTAACAGCACTAAATCTGGTGGATCCTTGCTAGATTTGCCTAAAGTACATATTTGGTCTTTTTGTTGAGCCCCAGTAACGTCGTAGATGTATTTTATGTAGACGTTTACTCTCTTCTCGTACCTCTTCCGGGGCTTTGACCGCCAGACTGTCCCAGTCTATCTGCTTGTTCAGGGGATTGTAGAGAAAAGTGGGCTTGGACACGGAGTTGAACACCTCGTCAGGTTTGGGTAAAGGAGCTCCTCCACCGGCTGTTTGCTTGGCCGTCTGCTGGGATGCCTGTGATCCGCTTCCTTGCGCCTCTGACTCCGCTTTCCTCTTTCTACCGCCTCCCTCTTCGTCCGAGTCGCTGCTACTGTCGCTCAAATCGTCATAACTTGTAAAGAAACCCAAAGAGCCCAATTTCTTTTCCTCAGTCATTTTGTAAGAATTGCGAGTTCTGATTCTAGAAAGACCCCGTTTAACTTAAGGAACGGGAAAAATCAGAAGAAATGTTTTTTAAAAATTACAGCTAGTAGCACTACTCCATTTTGAAAAAGCCTCCAAAACAGTCGCAAAACCGCTGTTAAGCGTCGCGACGAATGCCGTAAAGCCATTTAATTAAAGGGGCAGGGTGACTACAAGACAAGTAAACTGTTTAGGAAGGCTCAATGGTTTTTAAGAACTCTTCGTGTGCTTATTTTTCTTTTAAGTTAAGCAAAACCACTCTCTCTCTGTTAAATTTATAGCTTTATCTCTCAATCAGTCAGGGATGAACAGCTCACGTGTGTACCAAAAATATATTTTATGCATAGGGTTGAAAACTAATTATTTCTACGTCATTAAATATAAAACGCTATGGTAGTCCAGAATTTCCACACACAATTAAAGCCAACATTTTTCATAAAACCCCGTTTTCCTTTCTAAGTGAAGTCTTAAATTGACGTTATTAAAAATAACAATAGTAATCCAATCTCTACACATCTGAAACCCTCCACACAATCCCATGTCTTAACTTTTTTGTTGATTAAAGAAAGGAATTCAAAATCCACATATTTAGACTGGACTTGGCATTCAAGTAAATTAAACCAAAACACGTTTTTTTGTTTTTTGTGTGTGTTTTTGTTAGCTGTTTTCTTTTTCTTTTGTTTTTACTAGCTTACAATTTGCAGATCAATGTAACATGCAAACATGTAGAATAACACATTTACAGACACAGTACATGTTGTAAAGACCTTCCAACAACAACAACAACCTTGTAAACGACAACCTTAAGAAAGTGTTGGATTTTAGTCTTAAATTACATTCATCACATTTGTTGCACTTAGACTCTATGGCCCCTAGAGGGCAATAAAAACCTCCTAATGGTCAGGGCAATCAGGAGCTTAAAGTAGGACTGTGTCAAAGGAGTCTATCTGAATGTACCTATTTCCTCTCATTGTGTGCCTGAGCAAGGAGTATAACCAAATAAGTTGTTATAAATACAATTCTGCCAACAAAGTAAAAAAAAAAAAACACTCACAACCCCCCCATAACATTTATATCAGACAACAGTTTGATTTTGTCCTGCTGCTTCATGCAAAAATAGGTTGCCATGACAAAACGTTGGCTGAATTGGCTAAATAAAAACTTCAAGCCCCACTTTTAAAATACTGTTTTCCACCTTTATGTCTAAAGTTCCCACCAGAAACTAAACTGTGAGAGTTTGATTCTCACACACAAATGAATTCATTACATGCTCACACGTTTGTATCGATCGTGTCCTGCTGGTCAAATTTAGCAGCTACATCATCATGACCTTAGACACATAGACGTATACTTTTGTTGTTAGGGTTTATAAACATTAATATGTATTGATATTGACAAGTTTATATTCAAATTGTGTACTCAGTAGAAAACTAAACAATCCAGCTACATTTAGAATAGTGTTTTTCTGACACCTGTAGTTCAACTGTGGTAAATGCAACTACAATTAAGCAAGAAAAATCTTTCTTTTATTTCTTGTCATTAAAAATAAATGCTTCAAAAATGCATCACTGCCGTGACTGTGTGAATCTAACGACAAACTTAAAGTTAATTTCCAGGGGAGGCAGATTTTTTGACTACAATTTTTTCAGTGTGCACATAAGGACAGGGACAAAGGAAAACAGACTGTTCTCTGGAAAAAACAAAACAAAAAAACCCCCCAGGAAAAATCATGAAGATATCGATTTAATTTATTTACATATTAATTTCACCACTTTTGTGCAGTATAGCCTCGTCATAAAGCACCAGCTATTCAAAAAAAGAAAAACTCCAGCGTTGCAACCTTTAATTCTAAAAAGAGCAATTCTCATAGACTTATGTAGCTATGTTTACAACATACAGATGTTCTGCATTACAATGAATTTAACTCAAACTCAACACATCCCCCAAACATCCTAACCACAACTTCGACCACCTGCTTATTCTGAAAGGTTAAGAACTCCCCCCTTCTCTGAGCTTTTCCTCTGATGATTGAGAGGCATTCAGGGAACCTCAAGTCTGTTTAGGGTTTTCTGGAGTCAGCTAGACTAAGAGGTGCCAGGCTTTGCCCTAATGCTCAGGTCAAACACCTACTGCAGTGCTCATTCTCGACAAGTTAGCATAAATCTACCAGATATACTACCGACAGTTTTTCCCTCAGTCATTAATCTCTGACTTGTTTATTCTCTGTGCTAAATAATGATAATACAAATGCTTCAAACAAGATGCCTTTAAATTCTCTTGGGGTTAATTGTAGATAGAAGATTTACTGAGAGTTAAATCCATACATATCTCCTGGGTGAAAGAGTAATGTGAAGGAAGATTTTTGGATATTCCTCTATATGGTTATAAGAAATGTATTGTGCTTCACCTTGTGCAAGCTCTTAAAACTTCTGTTTCGGAAAATGCAAATAAACTCTTGAATGTGCTTCATAGCTTATATATCTTTTGTCTATAGTCTGTATGTAGCTCTGACATTTCAAGTGTTTACATAATTTGACCAAAGAAAACCATTCAATGAATTTCATACTACATTGTTCATCCCACCAACTCCTCCAAAATGTGTAGGTTTAATGTGATTTGACTGAGTCCAAATTCCACAGATTGTACATTGTTATTTTTTTTAGCTTTCCTTACCTGCTGCACATTGAGAGAGTCAATAGATATGTGACTAAAGAAGTATGATGTTTCTCAGCCTCAGGACAAATGTGGCAGATTAAGACTGGAAATAGTTGAAACATGTAACCTTTTTGTCTTTGATTCTATGGAGACATCAGCACCACCCACCACAGCTGACTTCCTGAGCTAGGCATGTGTGAAGCTTATCTAAATCATATTCCTGGCTTCTGATCCTCTTAAGGATGCAGGTGCTCTGAAAATGATTAGATAGGAATAATACGATCCTACAACTTGTGCAATCAGTTCTTCTTGCATACTTTTTTTCCTCTCACATCCTCACTGTGCCTGGTCATGATGTGAGAAATTCCACAAGGAGATGAAAAACCACACCTCTCTATGTCTGTGCTTAATCTCGCCACTCGCAATATCTTGGATGTCTCTAATTCAGCGGCTTATGTCAGGTCAGAACATATCTCCTTCAGAGCAGCAGTGGGTGGTTTGTTTTCTGGTGGATGTCCTCTCTAACTCTTTCACCTGCAAACATCATTTAAAAAAAAAAACCTGAAAAAAAATAAGCTGTGCAAGACATTATCAAGTCATCTAAAATATTTTATCTGATATTCGGTTAAACGCTTTAGATTTCTTTAAATGTAAGCCTGATCATTCTGAGCATATTCTGAATTCCTTTAAGGTAAACAAGTCCACTTGCCGAACATCCTCAAAGTGGTTTGGTCATGAGCAAGTAAAAGGTGTTTATTTCTGTCTTTATACTCATTTTTTCATTTTTGTCTTGAATGAGCCTTTAAAGAAACTAACTAAAAGAGAAACAGACTATTAAAGTTGTTGCAACATCTGGTTGATGCCACCGACCTTTGACACAAAGCACGGCTGATGTAGTGGGATGACATAGATGTTAGATTTGTGGCCTTAACAAGGTTAATGGATAGAACAGACACATCATATCATGGCCTGTATTCAGTTCACATGGTTCCTTTCTCTTCTGGGGTGAAAAAAACGTGGCACATCTGTTTTAGTTGGATGTTGGGGCAAGACATTCATGTTTAAACATGTATTTTACATTAATTCATGCTGAATATATTCTTAGATTTGCAGATATAGCATATATCTTAGCTCTTTCCACCATGAACATGTTTCTATTCGGTTTATTTTTCCCTCCCTTAGGTTTTCTTTGCTTCTAATTCCTTTCCATTCCTTCTTTTTTGGTATTCACAGCTCCTAATCTCACACTGGCACACACACGGACACATACACACATAGCCTCCACCATTATGTTTTCACTGGTCACTTAACACTCAGTGCAGTTTCAGACGGGAGAGGTGGCATTCTTCAGCTCATTACATTAACTTAAGGCGGTGTTTACACCACGGCCTGCCGGGGCTCGTGGCTGGAGGCCGGAACAGGATCCAACCAATGTGGCAAGAAGAGTAAAATAGAGAACGGGAGCGTGAAAGAAAAAGAATTGGAAAAGAAGAAGGTCTTGTTCAGAAAAGGTGTGGGAGATCTGGGTCAAAAGGACAGTCAACGGGTGAGTGGGGTGGGTGTTGGGGGTGATCATCCTCATCACATGTTCCACGGTGTCCTGCAGTGTGCATGGCTGTGGACTAAACACACAGAGCAGACTCAACCCTGTGCCCTTCCTGGGGCTTTGATTCTCTTAGCTTTCCCTCCTCTGAAACCTCCAGAACATGTCATTACAAACACCACACACACACTTTTTTATTTTAACATTCTGAGTGTGAGAGGCAGAAGAAGTATGCAGCAGGTTGTCTTTTGCACAGCTTCACATTTGAGGATGAGTGTCATGATGATAAATGTAGACGCATGAGAACTGCGCTGGCAGGCATTGATTATCTCCATGTTCTACTGCTTGGGAACTGGAAGAGGGAAAAAAAACTCCACAGGAGATATAATTGAACTTCAGCTCAAAATAACAAACATTCATCATCTTAGCTGCATTCACAGCTTGTCATCTTGTAGAAAATGTTCTACATCTGTCTTTTGTTGTGTTTTTTTGTACCACTTTCATGCTGCCGTTGTGCCATTCATTATAGTTTGGAATCTCTTCTCTAAGACAGTTCTGTATGCAATAGTGCTTCGCATTTACATCTTTTGCAGCTTGATGATTGATTTTACTGTTTTCTTAGATTTTTTTACGTCTCACTTTTTTTAAAAGTCTCTGACCACAATGAGCTGTTTAGTTTCCAGATGTATTTATTCTTTAATAATGATAATGCTTTAATCTTTTTTTGTTAAAAGAAGGGAAAAATAAAGAGTCTGAACTTGATAATTTGTCTTTTTAAGTAATGAGAGAAAAACAGAAACTCAAAGGAATTAAATATTACGGCTTGTGTCTCTTATATTTTTACCAATGAGATTCAAGATTATCTGCAAAGCACATCGGTCACCCCACTGAAAAGCCTCTCAGTCTGTATGTTCTGCACATGTCACAAAAGAATGCTTTGAGCCGAGGCCAGCAACATCTTCTTTTCAACTGAATAATTCAAATGGCCCCATTTTGTTCTGTCTGCCAATCACATCTTCAAGTAGGAGAGGGGAACTGATTATCAGAGGTGGAAGGCGGGCGACTACATTAGGAGATCTGAAACCATAGAAATACCTGTGTTCATTCCTATCATTTTCAGTCAGGCAGTCTCAAAACACTGTCAATGAATGCCTTCGATTCAGTCCTCAGTGGTTGCCTGCATAAGTTATCAATGACCTCTCAAATCCAAGAAACTGATTTAAACATAAACATATGACTGCCGAAAAGAAAAAGATTATTTTCAGTTTTTTGGGAAATAATGGCTCTGTGGCAGAAAAGATTACTTCCTGCACAATGGTTTGTTGTCTCTGGCGTCTTGATTTGCATCTGTAAATAAAGACATTAACTGTTTTTCTACAATCATGGTCAACTTCACAGTGGTTGACTTTTTTCCTCAAGTTAAAAATGTTCTCAGAATGTCAATGAGACCAGCTGTGTACTCCCCTCAGACCAGAGCAATGAAAAGGATTTTGAGAGAAAACTCAAAGCTAACCAGACTTAAGGAGGGCCATGTCTGGTGAGACGGGAAAATGTCTGGGAAAATGTAAGTTTCTCTTATTTAAGACACAACAAAAAAATAAAGAGTGAACATAGTAATCAGTTCAGTAATAGAACAGCAGCAAGCTGCTCCAGAGCCAGGGGAAGACGATGAAAGGATTAAGAAGAGTGAAAGAAAGAAAAAGGAAAAATAACCCTCATATTTCCAAAGTTAATAATAGGTTCATGGCATCATTGGAGGTCCTCCAGCAGTCTGGCCCCCCAGCAGGATAATTGGATGGATGGGATAGTTAAAGGTTACCTGAGCAGCACATTCTATATCAAAAAGTAACAATTTTGAACCTGATCCACAGAGGAATAAACTCACAGATGAATTCTGTCATTCTACTACTGGATACTCACACAGAACTACATTCTGAGCAAAGTGCTCTGTTTATGGGAATTATAGTGTCTTATAGTGTCTTTAAAGCTAAATCATGTATGTCTTGACATAGTAATGATAATGCACACAGCCATCTCCCCAAAACTGCATGATAATGCTGTGCCATCGACCACTTCTGCTGAGGGAGATTTGGCTTTGCATGTAGCAAGTGCTTCTTTATATACCAGCTTTACCCTGCAGGGGTCATGGGAGGAAAGTGGCTTAACCCTGTAGTCATTTGGCAAGAGGCAGTTTAAAAGTTCTGAACAGAGCACTGACTTGAAAACTCTGTGGATTTATATAAGATTATATGGTTTAAGACTCTATGCAATGCAGGGTTTACATTTACACAACTCTGATATTTAATGGTTAAGTTCGAGAAGAAGGAGGAGTTCATCAGAGCCAGTGGGAGTAGCAGCTTTCCATGCACTCTTTAAATCTGGAATAAATAACTAAATATCATGCTTATTTTACGTAAAAGGCATCATGCACACCTCAGAAAAAGTCTTAATTCTGGATTACGTTGAATCGATAGTGAAATAGGAATTTGGCTATGTTTGTATGTAAGAGGATCACACATGGAGATAGTTTGAAGCCCTTGAATGTTCAGACTGTTGTCTCACACTGTCCTCTGTCGAGTTAAAGATACAATAACTCGATTTTGCCATTAGGAACAAGGATGGGCATTTAAATCCTGTAGTTGAGTTGTTTTCACAGCCCAACTCAGTTCAGCTGAAAGTTATGCATTATACATTTGTAGCTACTGATGGTGTCATTTAACAATTTTTGGTCTTTTGCATTACTGTGTCGTAACCATGGTGGCCTCTAGCGGTTGCCTTTGGTAATAAACTGTGCATGTCTGTTTCACAACGGGCACATTGGGCTGATCCACTCCACCAAGGATGCACCCCTAGATACTACAACCCTGATATAAGATCGATGTCTTCTTCTCATTTAGAAACTTACCTTATAAGTTTCCCACTCCAAAAATTTATTTTAAGCACTTAGAAGTCATCGTTCAGCTCCCACACTGTTAACGTGCTAACCTTGCTTTCTGTGCTGTTTGTTCATACCCCGGTGCAGTCCTGCTGTAGGTCTTGTGTCTGATGGGGCATGAATAAAATGGATTGGAGGCAAATTTCACACCTTGGGGGCAGCTCGGTAGGGGGTTGGCAAGCGGTTTGATGTACAAGGTGCACCTGGCTGAGAGCAGAGGTCCCCCAGCCTCCATGGTTTACACATCAAAGAAATAATCCCTGCTCTATCCAGTCACACACCCCTCCAATGCTGTCTCCTTCTTCAAGTTTTCAAAATGTTTAATCGGTCTAGCTTGGTGTTTGACAGTCAGCAAAGTGCTCTCCATGAAACCCTCTCCACCCTCACTCCTGCACACATGTTTGAACTACCTGTTTCCCCTGATGGGCATGGTGAACCCTGAAGCCCTAACTGTTGGATTTTCTGACTCATTGGCTCTGCTCAGTCATGTGGAGCAGTCTGCAGATTCCTTCCAGCCAAGTTCATCAACACAGCCAATGGCTCCAATTGTGAAGTGATAAGAGAATGGAGGTTCCAGCCATTAGAGCCCGCTGTGAATTTGTTTAGTGTTAAATGAGATGAGAAGGAGGAGGAAAGAGAGGAGGGGTGGAGAGAAAAGAGGAGAGCTAACTAAGGCGAGCAGGTGGGTTGGAGATGTTTTCAGAAATGGGCAGTAGGGCAGCATCTCACTCTAATGAAGCACAGCTCATTTAACACAGTTCAGCGGAGTAGCTACAGAAGTGTTAATTCCCATGAGTGATGTGACTATTCATCTCTGCAACAGGTGTGTGTTTGACCCTGGCTCTGATGTACAGATGGTGTCCCGCTGACCAAGACTGTGAAAAGAATAATGATGTGCAATATGGAAAGGACCCTTTTAACACTGACATTCTCTGTGTTCATTCCTCATCTCAGGAGTGTGGTTCTCATCACATGCTGCAAGATATTAGCTATATGGATGTAATTAAATCAAAACAACATTTTGTTGAAATTTTTAAAGATTAACATTAATTACAGAAAAATCTCAAAGTGCTTGTAACGTTTTAAAAGTTATGAATTGTTTGGTGTTACCAGATGATAAACCAACAAATAACATATCCAAATATTTAGAGACGTATTTTTCTCTAAAATGACATATTTTAAAATGCATTGATAAAGCTCGGTTGAAAAAGAACTGTCAAGCACAGACACACAAGAATTTTGTTTTGGAAAATATCCATCTATGTATGGATCAGTCTGACTGTGCCCCACACCACTGTTAAGGAATGTATTTCGGAATCATAATGTTCCAAACACCCAGCAGATTCCTGTCTAACTTATGCATTGAAACTGTTTAATCTACACATGGAAAACATTGGCAGAGACCACTTTGTTTGTTTCTTTTCTTCATTTTGCATCTTTCCGTGTAAGTTTATACTGTTCAAATCGGTTTTTAAAGCCAAAATAGAGGATAGACACATGCTTATTGTGTCAAAGTAATAGGAAAAGTCATGGTATGGTTTGGTTTAATCATCCTTCGAGGTTAAAAATATTTTTCTCTGTGTGATTAATGTAACTAGAAAATTTCTGAAGAAATTTTGGAGGGGGGCCACCCGCTGCCCGTCCGGGAACAGGTCGGCCAATCCATATTTGGGCTCTCTGTAATGTGGGCTCGCGCCTATGAGAGGGCCTGAGGTGATGGAGGGACCCGGCTGAGCTCTGGGGCCCGCTGACTGAATGCGGATGGGGTGGGCAGGTCGGGGGTCGCGTTGGCTGAAAGCTGAGAAAAAGACCTACGCAACGAGGTATGACATGGCCCCGGTCCGGTTCCGACCCGGTTGGGTCCTATCCCTAGAACCAGAACCAGAACCGGGCTCTGACTAAAGCCCTCTAAGCGGGCTTCGCCCGCCTTGAACCAGGAGTATGACATGGCCCCGGTCCGGTTCCGACCCGGTTGGGTCCTATCCCTAGAACCAGAACCAGAACCGGGCTCTGACTAAAGCCCTCTGCCATGGTAACAGGAATAACGTATTTCTTAAAAAAATCACTGAGAGCGGGCTACGCCCGCTTTTTGCCAGTATCACTGTCTTAGTTAAATCTTTCTATAAGCAGAAGCACAGCTCATAGAGCCCTGCAGAGAGCCACAGGGCTGCTGTGGGTCTCTGGTGGTCGCCACGGCGACGGCAGCCTGGTGCCAATTCTGAACATTCTAAACTGCCACACCTGTGACTCATCACTCTCTGTCAGACCTAACTGACAGATGGATCAAAAGTATCCTCCGAACGGCTGTACGCTGTTCGAAAACTATATCACTAAACTGGAAAATTCTTGGACCGTGAGTGCCTACAGAGTTTAAGGTCGAATCCAATGTATTTTATTTTCGGCTGCTCCCAGCGGTTATTTTTTTATGGCAATTTCAAAATGAGGGTCGTTTTGGTTCTGGCCCAAAAAAATCTCTCCTTTCTTCCATTCAAATCCTATTAGAGAGAGTAGGGAAAGTCTGGACTCTGGGCCCGATTGCCGGAAAACCGTAAGGCCGAGGTCAAAAGCGGGCACATCGGGCGAAAGAGGACAGCCGCGGCTACGTTTTGAGGCCATTTTGGCGCCGCTCGGCCCCACGGTTTGGTCGCAAGGGGCAATAGTTTGACTTTTTTTAGGTGAAAGTCCCCCACAGCCAGCTCAGAGGCTTTAACGAGCATAGCTAGAGTGTGGGGAAAATTCTATGATTTTGTGATTTTCACTAAAACGTCAACAGCGATTGCGGGCAAACGGTGCGAGATCTGGCCTCGTGGCTCCGATATGGCGGAGGCCCGTCTTTCGTGTCCCGTTCAATGTTCGAACGACGTCTCTCGGACGTCGTGGGCCAGAGCGATGAGGCCCTGACGGGCCTCATCTTTCGGGCATGTTTTGTGCCCGTTTGTCGGCGTCTCCCATGCATTTCCTATGGCAAATGTCAATTCAGCATTTTTTCGGTTTTTTGGCGTTTATTCGAAAACGCCTGGTCCTTTGAGAAAGTTTTTAAATAGCACGCATCCCGTGGTCGGGCCGGACGCGCGTGCCGGTTTTGGGCCCGATCCGCGGAACCGTGCGCGACGAGTTACGCGCCGAAAATCGTGACGGAAGCGGGAGAATAATAAGTGACGGAATAAGTATTTCGAAGAGTAATACGTGGGCCTTGGCCAGGCGTGGCCCCCCTAATAACTATTCAATTTAAACATGTAAGAAAACATGTCAGTCTCATGGTTCTTTACTCAAAGTTTCACAGGGTCCCTCTGTTGGGCATTTGAAGTAAGAACTCAGAAATGCTTGCTAAAGACTGCTTTCCAAAGCAAGACACAGTCCAGCACCCAAGTCACTTCAGAGGATTAGCAAAGCAGCACAATTTTTGTGGAATGGGCATTTAAGCACTTGGTGCTGATGTAAGTGTTTCATACAGTAAGTAGCAGCTGTAACAAATTCCACACTGATTTAGTGGAGCTCTTGCTTTTTCTTTTTGGCTTAGCTTGCTTAAACTTAGAGCAAATCAGAGTCAAGTACAGTTTAAACAACAGACCCGATTTGTGAACTGGGTCAAATTACTGCAAACATTAAATATCTTCCACCTATTTGGGATACTTAAAAGTTTCTGTATTGGTTCACCCACTCTGAGGCCTCCAGTGTTCACAAACAGGCACAATCTTTGTCTTGGCAACACAGTTAATTTTGTTTGGAAGAAAAACAACAGAGCTTTTATAGATGTGGCCTTGTGAAAGGGGAAGATCAAGTGTCCCAGTCTCTGCGCCATAAATAAATGCAGTGGAATCAGTATGGACAAGTTGCTGGAGTATCTGGAATGATGTCATGGTTACATGTTTTAAACAGGCTGAGCAACCCAACACATACAGGAAATTAATGTTAAGATATTAGCTCCAAGTATCAAGAAGATGACCCATAATAGTTTGTTTTTCTTCTTTTTCTATCACTCACGATTTATTTGCAACCTATTATAACTTAAAGACAATCATGCTGTTCCATTGTAGTGCCTTCCCCACAATTTAGCTTTCTTCCCCCTGCACTGTTCTGGAGAGAATGCGGTCTGTGTATAAAACCACCAGCAGGCACTCAGCAACACGCAGAGCACAGATAATCGTTGGATGCCTTTACAGCCAAAGGCTGCTCCGTTGAAGAAAATTGTTCACAGATTGCTGTCTTAATCAACAAAAAGTTTTTTTCCTTTTTCCATTCAAATCATGTTTGGACTTAATATGTGACTTCATCTAAGTTTCCTTTGAGTGTGGCCATCCTGAGACAGAGTAACTGAGTTTTATCTTCACTGTGGCTCTTTGTGTCCTGTCCACGAAGACCTGCCACACTGAAATTCCCTTTGGGCATTTGACTATATGACATATTCATACCTGTTATATCCAAAGTCTTGGCATGTTTGGGTTTCCACGTTGTCCAGTTTCCAGCAGAGCCAGCCAGCTTATAAAGGCAGGACGTCAAGCTGTTGCTGACCTCTGGTTTGTTTAAGGTTGGACAAGTTCGATAACTTTGTTATTCATATTTTATACGTGCTGCACTACATGTTCCAAGGTTTTTTGATTACAGAAATTGCTGGAGAAAGAATTATGTCACATTTGATTAGAGAAAAACAAATCGTCAAAGTGGGCCACAAGAACTGAACATTTGGTCATGGACCAGCTGCGTCTTTTGGGCAAACACATGAGAATCACCAAAGATGCCTGTCATGCTTGTCTTGTTGCATATTTTCGGTCATCCATCGGCTATACTGTAGTCAGTGATGTTAAAGGAACAGACTGAGTCATCTGGGCATGCAATTACTCAACATCCTCCATATGATTTTGAGTTTCTCTCCATAAAAGTAAAGATCTGTGCTCCATGTAGAAAAGGAGATTTATTAATTTTGCAGTAGTTGATGTATCGTTCAGAGTAAAGATTAACCTAAAAAGTCATTTGTTTAAAAAAAGAACATTTTCTGGCTCATCTAAAGCTGGCACATGGTGTATTTAACAAAGAATTAGAAGCCTGTAGAAGATGGACACACGTTTTCTATGTCCATGAAAACATAAGAGATTAATGTGTATGAGCAATATAGGTTTATTTCCTTTTGTTTGAATGCAGCTGCTTATATTAAAAAATAGTTTAACACATTTCTTTAGAATAATAATGTATTTCTAGTAATTGTAGGGCTGTATTTTACATTAAAAAACTTGCATCAGGAAACAACTATGGAGGGATTTGCTGCAGGCCAGCCATACAAAAGCCATAATCCTGATAGCAAACACATGAGGCAGCGGTGATTGTCCATCTGTGACTGCAGCATGGCTTTTTAACCTGTGATCTGGCTGACAGGTGGCACAGCTTTGGCTGAGCAGACAGCAAAGCTTTTTGGGCCGGAAGTCTGAGCTATTTTTACCTTGATAACATTATCCTTTGACTTGGGGCAGCTGATGAATAGGCAACTATCTCTGTCTCAACCAAACCTGACATATAAGGAACAAAAAGTCATATAAGTTCACTATAAAATATATTTCTATTACCTTAACTAGGTTACTTTACTGTACCTTTTCTGCATCAGTTATATATGCTGCTGCAAACTCACACAGAAACAGGGAGCAATTATCTAACAGAACACATTGTTTTTTAGTCTTTGTTCTCCCATGAAATAGTCTGTTTTCACTGTTTTTGGTTAAAGCCTCAGTGCACGTGCGAGGCATTTATGAGGCTGATGTCTCATGCACAGCTGAAGAGTGAAGTGAAAGGTGTCTTACATACAGAAAGAACGACCCTAATCACCAACAGTGTCATAAATATAACGGATTCCCTTAAGTGAGTCATCCCCATTTTACAGGAGCTTTCGTCCATTCAATGTATATAGATTCATTGGGAAAGTTCATTTATAGAAAGGAACTTACCATTTTAGATATTAGCTTTTTGTTCATTATGATGTTTACAGCTAAGTCACGGTCAGAGAAAATTTAAAAATCAAAGAGTATAAGACAGCCATCTTTTTCAAACTCAAATGATTTAAACACCGCACAATGATAAAAAAATATATTGAATGACAAATGGGTAGACTGTTTATTGTAGACATTTTGTGGAAATAATTGTGTGAACCCCCTCCTAAGATATGATCATACGATGAGTGATAGTGGACAGATGAGCAGATGTCTGGTTGGGGGTTGACCTGTGAGGTAAAGCAGGCCTATGGTCAGAGCAGACATGCGAAATATTTCTGCTCCTCTTAAAGTGCGGGAAAGGCAGCAGCAAGTTGGTGTGAACTCTTTTCTTGGTCGGAAACTTCCGGCTGTGAACGAAGGGCATGCATTGCCGAATACAGCTGCCACTAACACCACACCATGGCTTCAGTTTCTGTCCCCGTGCAGTCACAACAGCACCTGAACAATCTCCTCTGACAACTTCTGTCTGCACTCAGCAATAAACAAAATCTGCTTTTCAAGTATCAGTTTGAGTCAAATGTTTGGAAACCACATTTCATATTCCTCCACACATTTCCAGATTCAAGTGGCACACATGATATTTTGCAAACACTTGTTGAATTTTTAATACGATTGAGCTGGCACGAGTTAGACAACCAAAGTCATATTTCATATGCAGAAATAAAAGGTATATCACCCTTGTCGTTTAACTCATGGTGACTGAAGGTATTTATCTGAATGTCTGATACAGGAATTGCGCTGCAAAGTATTTTAATATCTGTCAGAAACAGGATCTTGATGCGTGATGGATGAGCGACAATCCGCAAGGCAATATTTCATTGACTGAGACTCTTTCGTGATTATTCAACACATAATCTTTGCATAAAGACTATCATCGACAGCCCTGGCTGCTCTTCACACAGAGAATATTTGGTATTGGATCAGACTCCTCGCAGACTTAATGGTATGACTCGAGATAAGAATGAACTTGCCTTTCAAGCTGTCCTCTCAACCCTCTAACAAATTTAATGGGATTTTGCATGAGAAACATAGTAGTTAGCAAGAATAAAGCCAGTCTCTGTTCTAAAGCCAGTTCCTTAGAAAATTCATGCCAGATAGAGGATCAGCCCCAGAGATGAAAGTGAGGTCAAGGTGGCTTTTTGCCTCAAACTCCCTAAATCAGGCTTACTCTGTGGCACCTCCTCTCTCTTCCCAAAGTCAGAGCAACCACATCTGAGGTGATTATGGGTCATTTTGATGTAGACACACTTTATGTATCAGTTTAAAGGTTAATAGGACTTGTATACACCTCATTTGAGGAGATGATGCTGTTGGATCACTTCACAATGTCTTAGAGCAGATGAATATTTTTCTGTGGTTCTGTTGCACTTCTTGCACACTTGGCACAAAGCTGTACATTTTGTTTTTTAAGCATGTAAAGTTTATCAGGTCCATAATAAAAGGAGAACATTGAGAAGCAAGGGGAAGCTTTGCAACGACTATATCTTTGGGCAGGTAGTCATACATCGTCAGTCTTACAGGTGATGAGAAAAAAACTTTAAATTCCTGATTGAGTATTCAAAGTACTCTTTGTTGTGTCAGTTTTTATTATATTTTTTCTGTTTGCTTCATTTGTTGTTAGGACTTTAGCTGTCCTGTAGAGTATTGGAGTGTTTAGAGCGAGTTTGGAGAGGGAGGTATTTGTGTATATAAAGTCCTTACAATTTACACCTCTTGTCAGGATGAAAACATCCAATGATGTCCAGAAAGATCGCTGAATACCACCACGATAAACATCAGGTGAGATCAAGACAAACTGTGAGTATTACGAGAGCAAAAAATATTAAAAATATTTAGTTTGCAGGTCCAACAGACTTGATTGTATTAATACTTTTAGTAGTGAAGCATGAGCTTCAGCAGAGGTCTGTGGAGATCTAAAAACCTGTCTAATGAATCATATTCTCAGCAGTGTTTCAAGCTCATTTTTGATTAAAATAAACTTGACAGTTGCTTGGGGTGACTTACCAAATTCCACTTGGAGAACATAAGGAAAAACACTGATCTGAGATGTCATAGACATCTCTTTTTGTAGAACTCAACTGTCAAATTCCTAAAACTATCATGCTATGGAGCTGTGGAGGTTAATCTAAAAAACGGTGACTATTCAGAATTAAAGAATACTGAGTACAGCTAAAGATGGAGAGATCCTACTTAAGTGTGCAAGAACTACAGTGGTTTACCAATCAGTACATGACTGAAGTGAACACATCAAAGAATGCTGGCGTTACTTTTGAATACATCTCTGAATGTCCTGGAGGTGGCCCAGCTATACCCAAACTTTAAACCCCATTTGCATGTAGCAGACTCTCCAGCCAATCTGAGATAGAGAATCCAACGGTGAGAGTGGAAAAAACTTCCAGGTGTGCACTCTGTAGAGACATTGATGACTGTTAGCTGTAACATAATGCAGATTCAAACTAACAAGCCCACTCAGTTAAGCCATCTCCATTCATGTTTTTTCTGTCATGATGTTTGTTGCCCTCAGGTCACCCTTTGGATGGAAAAGCAATCTGAAATCTTTTATGCGGCCTGAAAAAATAACAGGTGATTTTTAGAGCAATTAAGAAGCTGGGGAGGATCACTGATTACTTCCACAGGTAAACTGTGGAGGTTTTTATTTATGTTTCCTTGCTCCTTCCAGGCATGTATTTCTGTTGGGGTATAATCAAATGCAAATGCAGGCACTGCACTGGTTTCTTATGACGCTTAATAGACAGTGTAGGGAAACCATCAATTATTAAACTTGAGCAATTTATGATCCCACTACATTTGATTTCAGTTGGATGTCATGGGTTTTCAGAAGTTTACAAATGAGATGGTTTTGTGGGCTGAGCAGACTTCTGTTTAGCATGTGCCAAACTAACTACTGACATGCAAACCTTTTTTTGGTGCAGGCACACAGTTAAAATTGAAAGCAACCTTTTTCTGGTGAATCTTAGCAACAGAACACAGTCTTAAACATGTTCAGGCTAAAAGAAAATTGGAAAATTAACCTGTTTTCTGCCAATGTTTTGGGAAATTGCTCTAATGAACCATTAAGGAACCAGGCACGGCTTCAAGAGCCATTCCTGTAAAAACTATTGATGGCATTTACGAGGCTTTACAACTAAATTAAAAGCCAAACACGAAGAAGCACCTCCCCGTGCAGTGTGTGTGTTCCTTCACCGTGTTTTTCTCCACCCCTCGTGACCCCACAGAGACTTTCACTTTCCCTGCACACTCCCAAACTTCCTCCCTGCCTAAACATCCCCTTCACCCTGGACTCCCCTGGCCCCTCTCTCCCCATTTTCTTGTGATCCCTCAAGCACTGCAAACCACTACTTTGCGTACACAGTCAAACACACACATGCCCCTAGATGAAGCATTGTGTCAGCTATCAAGAGCTCTGTATTTCAGCATCTGTTAAGCACTCTCCCATCTGTTGCCCACCCTCTCCCCGCTCTGCAAAATTATAGCCCTACAAGCCGGTGACACGCACACAAGACAGAAATTACACAGGGCCATGTCTGCTAATTAGAGACAGAGGTAGGTTAGGATCTCGTCAGTCTGCAGGTAGTCAGTTGTCAACCTGGATATACCGACGCACGCCAACCCTCCCCCACCCACATTCATGGCAAACACTCGCTGATGAGATGTTTACCTAATGAGGCACACTTAACCTTCTGTGTCTGCAGCATTTAGTAGAAAAGTATGTGCTCTGAGCCTGAAAAGCCACTCATATTGAGTCTAACAGCTTGTTACTGGACAATGTTTATTTTACACTCGGCTACTGACATAGTTTCTTCTCTCTTTCTTTTCTTCTCTTCAATCAGCTTGGCTGACTTTATGCTTTTGGTCCCACGAGGCTGCAAGTCACCACACTCTCCGCGTTTACAAGCTGCAACTGTATCGTGAAAAGTTAACCTGAAAGGTAATATGCACTCTCACCAGCACATTTGGATTCAGGCCTCCCAATAGAAAGCTCTGGAGCCTAAATCCCTGAAGAGACAGGAGTGTGCAGACACTGATATGCACTGTACAAGCAGCTGCTAGGACTGGGGCCAGCAACAATGCAGCGTCCAAAAGTACCGACTCCATTGCACTGCCAGCTAAAGCAAAATATCAATCCTTTACACATGAAACATGGGCGACAGGATCAGGAAAGGCTTTTTTTTCAATAAAAAATAGTTTCATAGCTATGAATTATTTATTAACACTTTTATTAGCTACTGTATGTTTCAGCATCACAAAGATGGGTGAGAACAGACACAAGCTGCACGTGAATTATGTAAGACTTGATCATATGGAAAGAATTTGTCTGTGACCACATGCTGCAGTAATCAGAATCATATCTGACCTTTGTTTCTCGTCTAAAACTCTATCAGCATCTAAGAGCACATGTTGAGATCTACAGTTCATTACACAACCCTTGACATTTCACTGGCTGTGTAATAAAACAGCTGGACGGGAAATACCACTTAAGGAGGGTTAATGTACGTCATTCTGCTTTTGCCCATTCTTCACCAAAGTCATCTGAGTGATGATCTGATTCTTAATACAAGACAGCAGTCACTACCTTGGCCTGTGCGTCTTGCTGCTCTGTGCTCACTGGAGCGATTAGTGCACATCTGGACTTGAGAAAAAAGAAATAATTAATCTTGAAAGCTTTGCTGTCAATAGCGGCATATTTTTGAGGGTATATTTTGTAGGATAAAACAGTAAATACTTTTATGGGACCTTTGGACTGCAAGAGAAGGCACATCTTTATCAAGATGTCCCTCTACAGGACGATGTCTATCTTTAAAAAAAAAAGTTATCCTAAACGAATGAAAAATGAACAACTGATCTTGGACAAATGAAAAAAAAGCTTTACTTCTCTGAGGAAAATATCACTTAAGTGTTGTCAGTTCTTTGCAACAACATAATTATGTCCCCAATTAATTCAAGATGTTGATTCTTTTCAAAGAATCAACATCACAACATTTTTGTTTCCAGGAAGTAGAAGAAAACATCTGGCTGAAGCATTACTGTCCTGAGATGCGGGCTGATGACAAAGCCAGAGAAATGAATGCATCCCATGCTTCCTCTGAGCAGACAAATGTCTTTGATGAAGAAAAGAGTTTGACCCACTGTTGCAGACATGGACAGACTTTGTACCATAAAGGCTCTACTACTACTACCTACCTCTACTAGCTACTACCCCAGCACAACAAAGTCTTCATTTTTGTAAGCATTATAACATGTCTCGTTTTTATGTCAGTTTGACCTCTTTAACATCTCTCCATTTGTAGGTATTGTAACTTTTTTAATCTTTCTTATTTCTTTTAGTTGTTTTAATTCTGTTTTGTTTATATACCATCAGTTGCTACAAATGAACCTTTTTGGTTCCATTTCAGTCTTAAAGACCTTATAAGTTCAATTTTGCAGAACTCTATGCCTTCACTGTAGCTGTCATTTAACTTATTTTTAGGTTGACAAGCCACGTGAGTTTCACCTGGGACTAGAGACAGGAACTGCTCTGTCTCTTTGTAGCATCCCCCTGTTCCCTAAACTGGAAACCATATGGAGTGCCTCACTATCCAGACTAAACTGAGCCTGTACAGCTTAGAGGAGGATGCTGGGGTGTGTGGGGGGAGGGGGAGCGGTATTGGACATGGAACCCTAAGAGATGTCTTTTGTTGGAAGCAAGTTGGAACCAGATTGTTTGGAGAAATCAGTGTTTTTGATTACAGAATTAAATGATGTAAGTTAGGGTGGAAATGCTGCGAGAGTTTATAGTTACAATGACACAAATGTCCAAATATGGTTAATGCCAGAGGATTCTTTTATTCACTGCTAGAGTTCAGACAACCAATAAATGTCTACAGAGGAATTAGATGGGAAATTTGAACCTTTGATACAACTTAAGACACAGATGATAAACCTTTTAGTTAATCTATTTTTAAAACAATGTTTTCAGACACCAAATCTGAAATTGTGTAGGATTATTCACATAACTATCTGTAATTAAACAAACATCAGTGTTTAAAAGCTGTAAAACTACTCCCAATTTTGAGCTTCTTAGGGTACTTAAGGTTATCGTATTTTTGTATTAAAATAAACTGTTGCAAGTAGTCCCATGCCCATCATGAATGCAATTTTTGCAAGAGTAGGACCTTCAGGCAGATGTGCCTGTCATCAGGAAACATTGAACTAAATTAACTTTTCTGGTCGTCATTAGTAACATCCTATCTAGATAGTATGAGTTAAACGTTTTTTTTGTGCAAGGTTGCTCATGCTACTCTTTACAATAAACGCGTGCAGTGAGTATACTGTAAGCATATTTTCTCTGGACTCTCTTTAGAGAAATCCAGTGGACAACAGGCACCCAAAGAACATAAGCCAAAACTGTATCTGTGATGTCACGAGCCAGTAACTAGTGAAATTTAACACCACCAGCTGGTTGGAGTTGTGATGGGGTGAATACGGGTCCACTTGCATCAGTGCAAGTCCAGGCACATAGCAGAAACCACCGCCTGGAGGTAAAGACGCACAGGAGAGAATCGGTTGTCGTGCAGGAGACCAAGACAAAGCCTCATTCTCTGTATTCTGCAGAGCAGACACCTTATCTCTAACACAGAGCAACTTTTTTGTCGTCGAGCAACCTCTTTTTTGGTGCAAACTGTTGTGCGTCTCCACTTTGAATATATAGACACCGACTAACTGCGCGCCACAGAGCGCACAAGATCCTCGACTTCAGTTTTTTAAAGAGGGAGAGATCTCTCCTCCGGATTGGAGTGCGATGAGGGAATTCTGATGTGGCAGTAGGCTTCTTCTCCGTCCATTTTTTGGCTGTTACCAAAGGGCTAGCCCATGTGCAGGTATCCCCTAGAGTGTGATTCTGTTTTCACCCAGATCTCTGCTGCCTGGACAAATGCATACAAATGCATTTAGGAGCTCAACGGACAAGGAGTGGACACGTTTCCGCGGCAGTAACGTAAGTGGACGTTTGGTGGCCATGCAGTGGCCACTGTGTGCGCACATATGCATGCTTTCAACTGTCCCTGAAACATTTAATCTTTTTTGGGAAACAGCAACAAGGGTTATTTCTGTTTAGATCCTTTGGCTTCTCTTCCTGACAGGGGTGTAAGATGATTGAAATAGTCCAAGTGCTACAGGTTGTTGCCATCAAAAGCTGGCTGATACTATAAGCTGTTAGTTAACTCAAGATAAGTGGAGTTTAGTCGTGGAATCATTGGTCTCAGTTATTAATGTTTCCTCGGAGGCATAACCTGTTTGACACAGCTTTTAGTTGATCTTTTTCTCTTCAAATTGTGGATCACCTTCAGTGTGAAGTGAACAAACCCAGTCATTGCTGTCCAGCCTAACCAAACACATCTGTAACTGATCACTTTTTTTAAGACATGTGTATTCGAAGGTTGAAAGATGTGAATATTTGACACACAATTTCAGTTTCATACTTGACAGATGAAGCCTTGGCTTTGAAGTCAGCACGTGAACATGATCTGCAGAAAAACCATGTGTCTGCAGCAACGTTTCAATTGCAAAACAATAAGTTGAAAACGAAACACTGAAGCAACTTAGACAGAATGAAAGAGTAAGTCAGCAAGTGACAAGTCCTTTAATACTGTCCTGGCATATAAACCTTCAAGCAGCTTTCAATGGCTCGAGTCACATTTATAGACTTCTGTTGAAGAATTTGGGCTTGAAGTAACAACAAAAAACAGAAAGGAACTTTAAACCTAAACATTCCACATGGAAGTGTGTGTTATTGACATTTAGCATCCAGGTTTTGTTGTCCTGTTAAATTCAACTTCCCTGAGGAAGTGCAATGTGCAATGTGCACATCCTCAAAGGCTTTTTAATAAAAAATGTATTCTTTCTGGTCAGAAATTAGCTCCAGTTGTCTGCATTTTAGTATCCATCCCCTCCAGATTTGATCTAAAGAATATGTGTTTTCTCAATTGAAAACAAAGCAGATAACTGTGGAAAACTGTAGATAAAGGGAAATCCATTCATTTGTCCTTAAAAAGTAGAATGAGAGAAAGCAAAGCTGACTGAGAGCAAATGCAGCTTCCTCTGAGTCTACAGACAACTTCAGTATGTATGCATCAATGGTCAACTTCTGAGCTGCAGACAATCGCTTATTGTTGAGGGCAGCGCTGCCTCCTTGCTGAAAGCATTTGGACCATGTACCACCTAAAGCAGCAGATTTCTGTAGCGTTGATGGTCTTCTGCTTAAACTTCAACACCAACAAGTCGGTAGTACGATTGAAGGTTCACGAGATAGCTCCTTCATTTCGTTGCATGAAGATTGGAAAATGGAGCTTTCTACGAAGTTATCTCCATTTTTCCTTTTTTCTAGTCTGTTTGTTTGTTTGTTTGTTTTGGACATGATGCAGAGATGTTTCAATATACAGTATGAAAGCACTGAAGCTATGGTCGAAGTAGACTGTGTGGAAGCATCTCACCAGCAAGGTGTCTTTACAGAAACAAAGAGCTTGTTATCCAGAACAATCCACAACCGTTCCACAACAATTGTAATCACATTAAATATTACCATTAGCAAAAGGGTCATATCTTAATGACTCCTTTTGCAGCTACATACTAATCCTCTTTGCATTGGTGGCTGCGGGGACACTTTGCCCATCCCTGTGCTGAGTGCCTATTTAACCTACTCACATCTGCAACAGGAAAAGGGCAAACCAATAAAGACCTGTGGAAGTTTACTCACAGCTCTTTGTCTGTTCACTGTCTTGTGAACTAAGTCAATCTTTGCTCTAGTCTGCAGTGACCCCTTAACTCCAGGTTCCACTGAGTGGGCTGACAAATGAGCATGGTGCGTTGCACGATAACACGACTTGCTGCTTCTTATACATTGCATGTAAAATTGGTTTTCTTTATGAAATGCTTTGAGCTTTTTTGACACTGTTAGTCTTTCAAGCTTCGGCAAGTAAATGTCGATATGCCTTTTTGTTTTGCTTTTGGCCATTTGGAGATGACAAGTCCACTCATAATGAGGTGTTACTTGCCAGGACACAGATACTAATGCTGAAGCGCAGCCAGCAG
Organism: Menidia beryllina; assembly: GCA_013363375.1. Classification (NCBI taxonomy): domain Eukaryota; kingdom Metazoa; phylum Chordata; class Actinopteri; order Atheriniformes; family Atherinopsidae; genus Menidia; species Menidia beryllina. Next base: position 7,072,404 of record JABUIW010000023.1, read on the forward strand.
TTACAGATACTGGCAGCAGATCAGTTGCTTCCTCATGTCCAAGAATGTTTTTGTTGTGAATGAGAAGCAAAGCAAACAGGAACAGACTGCTTATTTGCAATAGACAGTATTTGTCCTTGAATGAAGTACGTTCATAGAGTTTTTGTGAAATGGGTTTACTTTTGACTTAAGCTTTGACCTAAGTCACTTTTTTAATAAAAGGGTATACAGTATAACAGTTGGCTCATGCACCAAAGGGCATCTCTATTAACCTCAGTATTCTGAGTAATGACTCGAGCTAGCAGCTCTTTTCCAAAGGGAAGAACAGTTGTTGTGCTGATATCCTGAAACAAACATAATATGTCAGACTAAAATGAATCTGTTGAGGTGCTTCCAGTTTCATTTGTTTGATGAACCATTATGTTTCTACAAATCAACATGACCTTGATTTTGTGCCAAAAAAATACAAAGAAGATCAAGTGTTGGCTTTGTCATTTTTCACCTAATGTTAGATTAGAAAGAGTTTTATATATTCTGTCCTATAATTCTTAATAAGTGTAAGATTTCAAACGGTTTGAGTAGATTGACAGCTTTGTGTCCTACCAGTAGATTTACTTGGGAGGAAGCCTTCCAAATTAGATGTATATTTGAATGCTACTGCTCCAAAGTTCACCTCCTTACAGCAATAAACCTAAGACAATGGTTTCCTTTTTCATATGAAAACTATCAATAGAAATTATGAGTTGTTCATATTTGCAAACCTAATTGAGCACTTCGCCTCTCCATGTACCTCTGAGCCTGTTTCTGGCTTGAATGAACCATTGTTTGGGATCCAAGCTAATTTTGAAGTAGGGGAGGGGCAAGATCTGTTAAAGCTGAACCGATTCACTGCAGAGGGGGGCTCTAAGTGGTGATTATTTATAGTTTTTGACATGACACCCACGCCCCACATAGTGGTATTTCCCTTAGTCAACAGAGCTCAGCTTGGGAAGCTTTGTCCTGATTTTTGCCTTTTTTTCCATGAACTCTTTTTAGAAGCATTTCATAGTGTATAGTCACTTATACAAGATTTTACCTTTAATTGTTTGAAGGGAAAATATGAATGTAAATGCTGCCAGTTAGTTGGTTTCAGTCTTTTTTTTTTTATTATGCAACCCCCCCCATATATATATTGACTCACAATGCCACACAGGGACAGGGGGACAGAAATCTGGAAATGTAAGTCTAAAGGTGCCAGAAAATTACCACCACTTATACGTGCGTCACTAGAAATGTGCTGAAGTAACAGCTTTAGTTCGTATGACGGGATAGCCTCAGGGATACTTTAAATAGCTCTCAAAGAGAGAGTCTGAGAGGGCAAAAAATGCTCTCTGAATCGGCAGCAGAGGTTCCACACACTGAATTTATTGGTTAGAAGTTATATTTAGCTTTTCTTTTCCTACTAAAAGCTGCTAACCTTTAAGAGGCATTTGAATGTCAAGTGAATTTACTGTATTGATTTATCCAGAGCTGATTTCTCTGAGTAGCTTTTTCGCTGTTTTGGGGATGTATCAGTGTTCCTAGCTGTGGAATGTCGCGCCACCACTCTCAATGGGGAACAGGTGACACACAACGCTCATGTTGTTTCTGCTTGAAGTCCCCCCCCCCCATTTCTGTTTGACTCCTATTTTCTTCGCTCTCACGATATTATGCTCTTGTCCCGTTTTAATTATGTCTCTTCTCTTCGACTCTTCAGGGCCCCATTAATCAGGGAAAACAAATATGGCTGTCTGTCTGAGCTTTTCCCCTCACTTGAAACTTTTTTTGCTGCATTCATACAGGACACAGTGACCATGAACTGGAGGCATGTCTTCAGTGTCATGCTGCCATCGCACATGCTGTGTTCTGCCATCACACATAACAGTCTCTGAAGGTTTAAGGAGTAACAACACACCGTGATTGACAGTGTTCTTTTTAGTCTTACACAGCTGCATATTGAAATAGCAGGACTACTGTCTCCCTGTGTGTTTTGAACAGCCTTAAGACTGTGTCTGTGCGGAAAATGATGGCTCTAGTTCCCGATCCACTTTAAGTTGTGTAAGCAGCTGTTTCTGGTTAAGTGATTGATTTGGTCTAAATATAAAGCAGTAGGCTTTGAACCTTTATTGCACATAATGATGTAAGATATGTGGGTTGATTATTCCATCAGGAAGGCATAAAGGAAGTATGATTTCATGTAAATCTGTTTTTGTTTTCGTCAGGTTTGCAAAGTTAATAATTTATAATTATATCAATATAAGATATACATAAGAATGGTGATTATATATAATAAAGAATGCTCAACACATTCAATGTTTTTTTGCAATTTCAAAAGTAGTAATGATGAAGTGTCGTATAAAACTAGGGGGATAGTGAAAGCTCTGATTTTGGAGTGAATTTCTTTAAAAGATATATCACTAATAATTTATAGTCTGTCTCTGAGCTAAAAATACGAAACATGAATATCAATGGAATAATGAAGAATATTTTTCAGCACTTATATTGTATTTACAGCTATTGTCTTTAGGTTATTTTTCATGTATATGCGCCATACTCTAGATCTATTTATATTTATTAATCTCAAAGGTCTGTCCTGTGTCTCTACCTCTGTGGTGGGTAGTGCCATCTAGAGGTTAGGTCAGTGAGGGTCAAGACAGAGGAAAAATAGTGAATGAATAACAGAGAAGGATCATAGCTTGCACTATGCCAAATAGATCCTTATGCCTGATTTGATCATTTTAAGTTGCTGATATGTAAACATGTGTGGTGTGTCTCAGTCAAGATGGCAACTTGAGATTGAAAATGTTTTAGATTTAGCAGTTATTTAACTGTTGTGTAAATTAAATCCAGAGCTTCCCAGAAAAACATGAATCCTTTTAAGATTTTTCACATCATTTAGGGAATAAATATCCATGGTGCAGATAGCTCTTTATAACTTCTAAACTTCTTTAAGGCTCAGTACTTGTGTGTTTAAATCTTAGTTTTTTTTGTAACAGCTTTATTGAAGCATGCCCTCATTTATAGTGTTAAGTTGTTATTTAGTAACTATGTTGGAGACAAAATCTATCATTGTCTGGAAACAATAAAACGTGACACAGTTATGCTCTCTGCTTGGCTTTTGAACCATATTGCCAGTCATTAAAATGTCAAAGTTGAGTGCCTTAAGACAGTATAAGTTGTATTTTTAAAATTTCCTTATTTTTTTTTCGCATTCTGTAACAGCTTGTTTTTTCCCAGCATTGATTGTTGGTATTTTTCTTTCAATTAACCAATCAAAATATGTCTTGGCTGATTTCTTATTCAGTAAGTTTCAAACGTCAAAGGGAATAATGAGACATCACAATGTGTTGTATTGTAGCAGCCGTATCAATCAGGCATGGAGATTGAATAACACATTTTATTGTGATTGTATTTCATGATATGAGATATATTATAGGCAGGATCAGTCATAAGCAGAGCCTCCTCACAAACTAGATCCCTCTGGCTGGACTGCACTGCCCATGTGCATTAGTGAACAGCCTGCCAACCTGACTACCCCAGTATTATATAAGGAACACATAGTAAAGATGTAATTATCATGGCTACAAGTGGCAGACTTGACTAAGATGCATTCAAATAGGGGGCTAATATGTAATCGACCACGACCGCTGAAGGTTAATCTGATGACTGCTGTGACTCCCAAGTTCGTTTATGTTCCTCTATATACTATAAAAGTAATCTGTAAAGATAAGCATCTAATATGCTGATCAGTCACAACTTTATGCAACAGGAGAGTAAAAGCTATGTAAGATTTCTTTGAAGATATTTTTGCATGTCATTTGAAATTATTATCAGGGATGCTCAGTTATTTTTGTTGTTTTGTTTTTTGATCAGTTGTTCCTCATGGTCTTGGTGAAAAAGTGTATTGTTTAATTAAAAAAACAACCTGATGGGCAAAACATCTTTATCGTTATCGTCTTATCACCAGAAGTCAATCACGAGGATGATATATTCAGAGCTTTGCGATTCATTTAAGTCAGGTGTGCTGGAACAAGACAAACATGCAGCACGGTGTGCCCTGAGGACAAGGGTTGGAAAGCAATGTATTAAAGGATTATTCTGCAAATAACTGATCGGTCAAACCATTGACTTTGATCAGATCTGTGTGTAACTGCCTCTGAGACAAGTGAGAAGAGACAAGTATGTCTTAGATGGGTGAAAAAATCTAATCAGCCTTTAAAAATTAGTAGAACATTTGATGATTTTTTAAATCTTAATCAGTCATTAAAACATATGTATCACTGAGCTACTCTGAACTGCTTGCTCCTGTTCCATTTCTCAGTTTTTACTACATCTGGCGTAATATTTGGCCAAGTGATTTGCTCATCTTCTCAATGTTATCACAGTCCTCTGTGTGTGCAGCAGATGATTAGCATGTTGAAATTTAGCATATTGAAAACTGTACGAGAATACATTTGCTCATAGAAACATTTGTTTGAAGCTAGTTTTGTAGTTTCGGTATACATTCCCTTTCTAACCTAATTCCCTAGCAGCATAATTCTATTATCCTTTTTGTTTAGTTTTTCTCAAGAAAGTTTAGCATTTTCCGTGTGGTGACACAACAGAAAAAAGTAGATGAATACGTGTTCTGATTTTAAGGGACAAAGTTCTTAGCTGCGAAATTGCACAGAAATCATTAACATTTGACATTTAGAATATTTACTTGCCCCCAAAAATGAATTTATTCTTGTTTTGTATATCCTCTAGGTGGAACATTTTCCTGCTCCTGTCAGTATGCTCAGCAGTACTCTCTGGAGAAGAAGACTACTTTGCTCAAGGTAAACAGCAGAGTGCTAATGCACTTTAAGAGTATTGTTGTTATCGCCACTGTTTTACGACGTAGTAATGTATATGTCTATACTATCTCTCTCATACTATCTCTCTCATACAATTAGGCTCTACTGCCTAGGTGTGAAAAAGAAAACATGGATGGAAGTGGTGAAAATAAAAACAAAAACTTTCCTCACTTGCGATGGGTATTTTATGTTTAAGTTTCATACTCTTCAGAGTTAATTGAAACCTGTCTTAGATATACTTTATTCAGCTTAGTTCCAGAGATAAAAGAAATTGCTGGAGAGAAACTCTTACAGTTTCTTACTAGCAGGTGTACTCTGCCATTTTTGTTGTACCGGTATGTCTCTACTACTTCCTCTACATGTAAACAGCTACTAACAATACAGCCTCAATTGCTACCCTCGAGCTAAACTGCTGCCTGTTCTGTCTAATTAGCCTTACTGTTTTTGCTGCTTTTTGAAAAGCAAGTTTTGCTCTGCTGGTGAATGGAAACTCAACTAATGTCACGCTTCCTGCAGTTAAGAAGTTGTTTGTTGAACACACCTGATTTACACATCCTGTATAAATTCTGTTCTGTGCTACAGCTAGATCTAATGTTAAACTCATAATTGTTCATATTTTACAACTATCACATGTTTGTATGTTGTTAAAGTTTTCACTGACAGAGTAAACAACTTCAAAGTCTCATTCTCCTTTCTCCATCTTGCATCATCATGTACTCCGCTAACTACTGTAAAGTTGATAATTGCCCTCCAAGAAGAATCAATCTATCATAATGAGGGGTGTAGGAATGCACATGAGTGCTGGAGCAGCTTGTCTTAACATATGAGACAGGTGAATTGGAATCTAGGTGGATGTTACCTCAGGCCAAGTATGTCAAGGACATCTTAGTGTGTGCTTAGATCAACTGTGATAGATGGTTTTTGTATCTGAGCTGCAGTACAAAGAGCCATGTGAAGCCACATCCACGATAATGTTCTGTGTATCTACTTTCCCTGATTTTTTTCCTTTGTCTTCCGTACTATATGTTCTTTACTCCATTCAAAAGAAGACACTTTACTCTTGTCCAAAAGGTTCAACCTCCTCTAGCAGCTCAGAGTTTATATACATGTTTAAAAATTCCAAATATGCTGTTATGTATCTAAACTCCTGCATTTACATAGGTTCCATTTGTAGATTGCAATTTTTTAAACTGTGACTTGTCATTTTCTGGAGTCTGATCATATGAGGCGTGATTCTCTTATTTTAAAACTTTTTTACTTTAAAACATCATTCATGATGGCATAAATACACATAAATTTGATTTTGGCTTGATCCGTGTGGATGTTTTCCTTTTGGACCCTTTAGTATCCAGCACAGAAGAAGCCCTTTTTGTCGTTTGTTTGCTTGTTTTCTTTAATATTGGCTCTAACCTCGATGACTGAAAATACACTGATGCCATATTGCTGCAGGTTCTTCCTGTCTTTAGCTTGGGTTTTCATGCCAAATTGTGATGCTCCCACTTAGCATACTTCTCTCTGTTGCAGTAAATGTAAAAGGCTCAGGAGGCGGTTTCTGTATGGTTTTAATAACACATTTCCAGGGCAGAGATATTTAATGAGCCCTGGTGCATTTTTCTCCTTTATCTAAAATGAATGGTCATCTCTTTGGTATTATTGACGTTGAACAATGGATTCTTCTGTGTGTGCCCGACTGCAAGTTTGTTTTTCTGATATGATGTCTTGCCATTATTTGTAATCTTAACTTATTATGGTGGTGCTGTTGGCAAAAACCAGCCATGAGAGAACAGAGTTATAAGAGGGGAGTTGATGTATCAGCCATATTTTATTTAGAATTAGTTTCAACATTTAACAGTAGCTAGAATTAAGTTAATCAATATTGTGTGGTACTGATACCTTGTAACGTCATGCAAATATGATTGTACCACCTCCAACATACTGAACAGCCTAGTCCCTGAACTTTTCTCTCTGTGTGGAGGCAAGTAAAGATTGTAATTTTTTTCCTCATCACAGAAAAACCTTTTCACTGTTTATTTCTAATTCATTTATTTTACAAAACCAAAGCATATCTTACCACATTTAGGTAAAACTGTATTGTTCCTGTTGACAAGGGTTTAAATGTGATCCTTGGAGATTTGTTTTTATTGTGATGTGTAATTGAAACACATCCTATTTCAATTTCTTTTGTGGATTGAAAACTGAAAAATTGAAATCAAAATGACAGCTTGAGTTCAACTGGAGTATGGAGACACTGAATCTGAAATGAGCAAGATGATGTCAGTGACTAACACAGGCTGATTATTGGTAGAAATCTATAAAGGAAGTGCTTTAAAATATGATTGAATATTTACCTTCTTCTCTCAGCTTGACAACATGGGTAATGATCACTGTGTTTTCAAACTTTAGCTTGATGCTTCTTACCCCTCCATTGTTTAACAAAGCAGAAATGATGTCACCATTATCCATCTGAAACTGTTTAAACAGTGTTAAGGCTTATTGCCACTTCTGGTGCCAGACTGCCTCTTTTGTTTTTTCGACTTTTGATCCAGCTCTAAATAATGTATGGACTTCTTACAAATTCAGATGGGGTATTACTCCATCGTCATTTTACAACTTCAGACCAAGTTCCCATATCAGATTTGATTTGACACATGTTTCCACAAAAACATCCTGAAAATAAGTACAAAGTTATTGCTCATTTGTTGGTTGTCCAGCTTTAGAATTTGAAACTTACCGTTGTCTCTTGTCTCACAGGAGTGGACATCCTCTATCGATTGGGGCTCACAGCTCAAAGCAGCACGGACAATCCTTACGAGAGGACAAGCTCATCTCCGACCACTTACACCAATGTTCCTTCAACTTCGAATGTCCAAAGTTCTGGATATGGAGTGTTACTCGACTCAAGCTCCCTCTATGAGGCTCCAGCAAGCAGTCTGTTCCCTGCAGAATTTGGCAACGAGTTTTCGGTTGTGATTAGCCTAAGCTCCTGGCGAGCAAATAATGCTTTTCTTTTTAGTGTTAAAGATGGCCAGGACAGACTGCGTTTTGGCATTCAACTGCTACCACGAAGAGTAGTTGTTTATACTTCAGAGAAAGCCTCCGTTTACTTCAACTACAACTGGGAGGATGGTGGCCAGCATCCATTTGCGGTTGGTGTTCGTGCGCGTTCGGTGTCCTTCTATGCGGATTGTGGTGCAGTGCAGCAGCAAGAGCAGACCCTGGGGAGATCCCAAACACTGGGGGAATCTGGGGGTCTATTCACTTTGGGGAGGATGAACTCAAAGGCGGCGCCCTTCAGCGGTCGAGTCTGCCAACTAGATATCTATCCCTCGGCCCAGGCTGCTGCCCACTACTGCAGCTATCTTAAAAAGCAGTGCCGGCTGGCCGACACTTACCGATCGACATTGCCACGTCCTGGTTTGGATATTGAGGCAAGTGATCCACCTTCTAACCCATTGTCAAAGACCCCTCTTACAGAAGCAGCTACTCGCACCCCTTTCAAAGTTTCAGGAGCTGATGAAGTGTCCCCAAGTAGTTCAAGGACACAGCATTCAACTCTGAGCCCATCTGTACAACCACATCTGAGGGAACAAAGCTACACTCCTACATTGGATCATTTAGCCTATTCTGCCACATTTTCCCCTCAGCCTGACAGGCCCACTTTAGCTCCTTCAGATGAACAAGCAGGTCTGGGTCTTGCCCAGAGCACAACTACCACCAAGACCAAAAATGTGCTCGCACAAGGTGACAGACCCCGAGAGGACACAGATCTCTCTCAGAACAGCACAGAGGAAGAAAGCAGCTTTGAGAGTCAGAAGGCTCCAGATTCCTCCCAAGGCCTGATCTATTCAGTCGGGGAAAGTCAAGTGAAGGAAAGACTCAGGAACAGCTCTATCACCAATTCTCAGAGTCATCACATCCCAGAGATTCATCTAAGAGCCAACGGCACCACTCTGTACAGGGAGAATCAAGTGGAGACTTCAGAACTGCATGATTTGGATGGCAGCTATGATGATGTAGACATGGGAGGATATGATTATGAGGGGCCAGACTTCTTTTATGACTATGAAGATGGCTTACGTGGACCCAAAGGAGAGCCAGGTCCTCCGGTAAGTTACTGAATATATGAGCGACGAGCTATGAGGACACATAAAGCATAGAGCTTAGATATAAATCAGCCTATTCCTTCAGTCAAAAGCAAATATGTCTCTTGAAAATATGCACAGAAAGTAAAATATATATTTGTTTTTGTTACGATGTAGTGGTTTTAAGGTGATACTTTGTTCAGTGTTCTAAACTCATTTTTCTTTGCTGAAGTGCAATAAATAACACTACTTTTTATCATGGGCTAGGATTTGAAATATAGCCTGCCAAGAGAATTGGCATCGTCTAGCCCGATTGTGCAAGCCTCCTTCCATGAAATTCCTGCCTCAAAACCTGCTCATATAGTTGACAAGTATTACATATGTTTCCAAGAGTATGGTTTGTTACATGTTTTTGTGTGATCTGTTTTAACTTGAATGTGACTCATTCGTTTTCCAGTATTGGTTAGTCCAACAGGCTTGTTAGAGCAATTGGATGTCCCTGCAGAATTTAACTGGGGGGTGTGTGGTTCCAGGTGATAGGCAATTTGAATGTGCTGTTGACCACTATAACAGCTGAGTTACTGTAACTCCTAGTGCCTTTTAGGGAAACTTTGGCAACTTCTAAGGAAAGAGTTCCAAATTTCCCAGTAAGGGCAGGGTCTACTTGTTTGCTTTGTATAAGCACATTCAGGTCACGTGGAAGCATGTTATAGTCACGCAACACAGAAATGTGTGAATTAAATTCCATCTCTGTGAATTTGCCGGAGTGATGTGGCTACTCCTATGTGGGGCTTCAGATGCTCACAGGTTCTGTCTTTGTAAAATGTGTGACAGGTATTAGCAGGAAAGTTTGCCATCGAAAAACTGCACTAGCTTCATAACCATCTTTACCTGAACACAGTTTCAAATGTCTCTACAGTGACGTTATTCCAAAGAGTGATTCAAGACAATCTTTTGTTACTGATGAACTTTCACTGACCACAAAACTCCCAATTTCATGGACTGGCATCAACTTCTATTCCGACAGAGAAAGCTACTTCAGGCAGGCAACTCATGCTGCTCTGCTGCCTCCCATGTGATCTGTCACACACTCTCCATTCACATTTTTAAAGCCTGACACTCATAGAAAGCCTAAAAATGTTCTTTTTTGGTACAATGATTGGGATTATCTATTGACACTTTGGATGAATCATCTGCTTTTTGGAAAAGATAGCAAATTCCACTAATTGTATTATTCACAGGTGTAAACAAACCTGGGCTTGAACTGCTGGTGTTTTTGACAGGTGGTCAATACACCAACAACGTTGAATAACCATTCAGAAAAACGGAAAGAAAAACAAACTCTGGACTGTAAGAAGGGCTCTCCCGTATCTCCGAGTTCAAGCACAAAACATTTTAAGTAACAAATCAAATGATACATCAAATATGCAGAGTTTGTCACATTACATAAAAATCAGGTATGTCATCTGACATATGAGATTTTTTAAAAATATACAAAAATGAACAGTGTCTTTTCCCTGAGATGCTGAAGTGCATCCTTTGGAGATCCTGTTTAAGAAAAAAAAAAGGACTATATCTGAATTTATGGGGGTATTCTTTTAAGCAGAATGTGCAGCCTTTTCCCCTGCGTGTGCCTCATATGTCCTACCCTTAAGCTTTTAGTTTTAATTGTTCAGGACAACCGCATGTGTGTGTGTGTGTTTGTGCATGCAAGTGCTCTTTGGAATGAGAAAAATGTTAGCATTTCCTCCACTGCTTCTGTTAAGAAGACTTCCACATAGAGAGAGAGAGACGTGATCTTTATCAGAGGTCAGTTTTATCTAGACGAAAGGCTTCACCTTTCCACTCGCCACTGACTTTGGTTACGTTTATTTTGTGGTTATTCACATGATTTATTGCGACTTCCAGCGGTTTCAAATGTGGTACCTAACACTCAAAGTTCTTTTAAACAGTCAAAGTTATACAATTAGAACTGGAAAAAAAAACTTCACACAAAAAATACAATTAATTCCTTTTCAGCGTAACCTGCAATCTACTTCCTTGATGTTGTTGATAGGTCACAAACAGTGGAAGAAAAATCTGATTAAGGCACCCTTAGTCAAAGTAATGCTGTTAATTAACATGCCTGATTAATATTTGAGTTTGCTGATAAGAAAATTCACCATGAATACGTGTTTGAATTCAGGATTCAATTGTGGTGGTTATTCTGAGCCTACAGAATGCAGAAAGTAATCTTTTCGCCTGGTCCTTTGCATTTATTTTTGGGATGTTCCTCTAAAGATCCTAGCACTTCACTTACATTTTTATGTAACCACGAAGGTGACCGTATGTTATAGCAATGAGATGGAAAACATGTCGAAGAAACCCTTTTAGTAAGGCAATTAGCTACACACAATAGAGAACTTATCAAAGCCATGCATGAGTAATAGCATACTGTGCATTGTGCATTGTTAATGTCACACTGTGCTCCAAATCTTCAGTGATTCATTCTGTCCGTCATCTTTCCAGAACGCAGACTTCTCAGTTGACTGTTGGAAAGAGTTGACCCCCGTCTTGGCAACACATTTAAAGCATGTGAATGTTATCATTTTGCTGTGTGAATGTCTTGGTTTCTCTCAGCACTTTTGTTGTGACCAAACACTGGTGTGCTCACAGTTTCCATGTGTCTGTGTGTGGGAGTTGAGATGAACAAACAGCTGTCTATTAATACGTCCCTCAGTTCCCATTCGCTGCACTGATAAATAATCTAGATGGGCCATGACTCCTATCAAATGCTCTTGCTACTGTTGAAAAACTAAACTGTGAGGAAAAAGTAAAATACTTGTTCTGAACCAAACCTCCGAATATTGTGGCAGTTCCACCCTGATGATGTCCAGTAATGGAGAGAGATTTTACCTTGTGTATAATCTTCAGTCTTTCTCGCCAAGTGATGTGGACGTTTTAGTCACTCCTTAAAAGCAGCTGCTGGGGCGTTCTTTACACAAGAAAGATTGGTGCATCATAATCATACGCTGTTTGTTCACAGAAGTTGTATTAGAAAGGCACGACTCCCACATTTTAAGTAATGTATAGATGGAGAAAATGTTCATTGACATAACACATAAAATTGTATGACAACACAACTATACACTTAAATCTATGTAACTGCACTACATGGACCTGCTTAAGCATGAAAGCTGCTCTAACTATGTGACAATCTTTCTCTTTAGTAAGGTTGTGTGTAGCCCTTATGAATAGTCTGTGATTCTACAGGTTGCTATTAGATTGAAGAGACCCTACAGGCAAGATAAAGCTAAACAGCCATCAGAATAGCACACATTTCACCATCAAAAACATTAAAGCCTCAGAGATTTCATACTGGGTTTAGTGAATGCTATACTGAGTATTTTTCGCTCTTGTCACTTCCACATCAGGCTCTTACACAGACCAGGTCCTTGTAGCGCTGTTCATGTTGGCCTAAGTCGCTGCAACCTGGATTCTTTAGGAGAAGACTAGAAATGGTATTATGAGCTGGATGTTTAATTTCCGAAAAATGTAGTGACAAAGGAACTGAGTGCCTGAAACCTGAGTGAAAAGCTGTAAGAAGTCGGAAATCTATTGTTCAGGCTTCATGATTTTTCACTCGGAATTTATGACCAGATGTTTCATAACTGGAGGCTGAAGTATGCTGAAGTAACAGGTTGAACTTGTTTTAATTGTTCTTTATTATTTTGCACTAAGAAAAATAAACCAAAAACAAAAAATTCAAATGTATGGAACATTTGGTTTATATAAGTGTTTGGAATATATACAATATAATATTTTTTACATGAGAACAACTTATTTTTGAGCTTCATAGAAAATTATATGCTCATTATTAAACATTTTCAAAAGTGACTTTTATTCACCAAAACATGCCATATGTTTGTTAGATACATTTTGTGATAGATGATTACATAACAAATAATGTGCTTTTTCAACTGTCTTGCTAAATGCTGTTGGTATCTGTTTCCTCTGGAAAATGTAACCTGAGCCTCCTGCTAGTTTTGTTAATAGAGCTTTTAGTAAAAAACACTTGGTTCTTTTCTTTGAACTTCTTTGCTCTTACATAAATATAGCACGTGCTCATCATTGAAGGGCCCACGACAGTGAACTACATGTTATTGCTTGTTATTAACCTACCCAATCTCTCTTTTCTTTTCCCTACCCTCCCTCTCTCTGTGTGTCTTTACAACATTCCCTGTCTCTCTCTATCCATCTGCCTCTTTGGTTTAGGGTCCTCCTGGCCCCCCTGGTTTACCTGGTCCTCCAGGAAAGAGAGGTTTGAGGGTAAGTAATCAATATATGTAGAGATGTGTAGATATGTAGAGGGTTATGCTGTTATATGGGTGGGATTTGTTATGTGGGAGCAGTTTACTGTTGTGTGAATGTAATATGGTTGAAAAATAGCTGGAATGGGAAGGCATACTAGCATAATAGTTAGGAAATTGGCTCTTAAGAGTACCCATGAAGTCAAATATGACGCTTATGTTGTTGGTGTGTCATTTTTTGACCAGCAATTTAAAAAAGTATCTTTTTCAATGTTTATTTTCCTGTTAAAAAGAGAAGTGTCAATAAGTAATTTGCTGGTCTTAAATCAATGATGGCAGTTACCAAAGAAAAGTCACGTGTGTTTTGTGTTTAGTGCAAGCCTTACCTAAAACGGAAGCAAGAAAAGGTATATTACAGGGAGGTCTTTGTTTTTAGGATGTGGAAAACATTACAACAAGTTTGTCAGACTGTTTGGAGTAAATGAACATAGTGATCCTGTGGACATATTCAGGACCGGATACGTCTGCAGTCTGATGTAAAGAGTAGTCTTGAGGCAACTGCCAAGTCTGTCATGATGCAATGGTACTATCATGTCACAAGCCCTGAAGGCACGGTGGAGCAGCACAAGGCAAATTTTAACAACGTGATGTTTTATTTGTAAGGGGGAAGGTATAAGCTACCCTTCTTGTCTTTAATCTTCATTGTACACCGACTTAAACTTTATGAATAATAATCTCAAGTGATATACAGGACCGTGCTGTAATTGTTATTATAAAGACAGAATAGTTGGTTGGATGTCCACGCATTTCATGCCATTTAAGTAGTTTACAGTTCTATTTTATGGTTCGGAAAACTTTTTCAAACCTTACTGTCTTTGTCAACACAAATGCAGCGCTTAACAGTAAATATGTCACAGTGACTTTCCAGCCTGTATGGATGTTCTTGGTCATTAGCAAATTGCTCAGTGACATCCCTATGGTTTCAAGTAATGTTAAGAACCATTTATTATCGTGGTCAGATGATGCTACGCTGTTATCTGGAGCTCCTTTACTAGCATCCCCTCTGTGCCAGTAGATTATTTCCAGTCTGATGGCGGGGGCGGGTTGTTAATCTGAATCTGATCATCTGTGCTGCTCCGTCTCACAGACAGCTTGAAAAGTATGCTGGAAGGCTGAAAAGATGGTAGACAGAAAAAAAGGCAGCGTGCAGTAAAACATGTTTCCTACTAAAATGCTTGGAAAGCATTAACACGATCTCAACCCCATAGGCCATGTCATAAAGTGGAAACAGAGAGAGGTTTCAGATACTTGTGTGTTGGGAAGATGAGAGCAGTGCGCTTTGTGTTAGAATTTAAGTAGATGTTTTTTAGCGTTTAGAATTTAAGTAGATGTTTTCTAGCATTGAGTGTTTGTTTGCCTGTGTGGGTTCTCTCTGGTTACTCCAGCTTACATACAGCTTTTTATCACAAGTACATCCTTATTTTACCTCTTTCAGAAATGTCTGGGAAGGAGACCCTACATTATCTATTTCTAATTATGACAATTCATTTGTTTTACTTTCCAGGGTCCACCTGGTCCGCAAGGAAATCTAGGACAGCCTGGACCACCGGGGCCCAAGGTGAGTGGCAGTCTTTAGGAGGTGAAATATTTAAGCTCACTAGTGTCAGATCGAGACTAAAAAAGGACTCAGTCGCAGAGATTTTGGGCAAAACTTGGATTTTAATGGGAACAAAGGATGCGCTCGCAGGGATTGGACAACAAGGCAAAAAGTACAAAATAATAAACAGTCTCAAAACGAGGCAGACAAAGCCATGAACAAAGTACAAAATAATAATTTCTCTTGGAGGCAGAAGAAAACTGTGGACAAAGTATAAATTAATAACACTGAATAACAACGATGCAAAAAGCTACTACTAAACAAAAATAATACTCAGGAGGAAAAACTATGGACACAAAATAATAATCGCTAAATATGAGGAAAAGGCAAGGAAGGTTCAAGGCAAGGATTTTGACCTGAAAATGAGGGGATGTACCTTTCAAAATAAAACAGGAAATGACAAGACCAAGCCATGACAGAACACAAAACAATCTCCCAGGCGTGACAACGAGAGTATCTGGACATAAACTGACAAAAACTAATCTAAGAAACATTACACATTCCACATTACACTTGTGGGTTATGTCGCAGATGCTTTCCACACTTTCTCAATTATCTTGTTTGTACAGTGCAGGCTCAATTTTTGATAAGTCAATCTCATTTTGCATCCTGTCAGACAAGTAACTATTTGCAAAGAACTTTTTCCCCTCCTCACCTTTCAGGTCTTGATGGGCTCAAACAGGTTAATTAGGCACTTTGCAGGAAACTTACAGATCTTAAATTGTGTCCTATTAAGACTTTTATTGTAGTGATGTCCCCACATCACTGACTTGTGCTATGAGTACTCCAGACTGGTGGAAATTGTCTCTGCTGCTGATAAAGTTTTATGATACAGCAAATGGTATCAATTAGAAGGACTGACGTGATCGTCATGCTGTTCCTGAAAGAGAACAGAGTATGTGCAAATGGAATTGAACCAAACACGGCCAGATGTGGGCAAGCAATAAAGAGCAATTGTATTGTCACAGTGTAGAAGAGACCCAGGGCTGTTGATGACCTAAACTGTATACCTTTTTCCTGCATCGTTGTGTCTCTGTTTTAGTCACTTCACATAATTGCTCCAGTCCCAACTCTTCCAGCATGGGACCAGATACATAGGTACAACTTGGTGAGGATGTGGGTTACCTCATTCAGATGTTTGTGAGAACTGTATTCCTGAATGACTGCCACAAAGTGGCCGCATACACCAGGCAATCAGTGGAATGCCCCGCTGTAGAAGGAGAAACAGGAAAAACATTGTCCCACTCGTCCTGTTTCATCAAAGCGAAACAGTAATTATGAGGCAGTTTTTTTCAAAACCAACACATCCTAAATCTATACTTTCTAGGTAAGATATTGACTTTATACATGGAAGTGCTTGATGTTTAGACTACTGAAAGAGAAGAGTGAGATGAATTTGTTCTGCATCCGCTCTGAACAGGCTCATTCATTGTGAACAGCTGACAGAGGTTCATTGATTGGCTATTGTAAAAGATTTGGCAACAAGTTCTGGTCTTCTAAACTATACACCCACATTCATGCAGACAAAACCTAAGTTTGTCCAATACCGTAGAGACTGCAATGGTGAGTCAGACTTCTCTGAAACTCTCTCTGGAGGAGGAAAAGGGATTGGAAGACTCCGTCTTAGTTGGGGAAACCATCTGTTGTTGAAATGTGTTTGGTTTCTAGGACACACAGTGATGAATATTCAGTAGTAAATTAAGTTTAACACAGCTAATATACATTAAGCACTGTGTAAAATGGGATGACTTGTTTATGTTCTTCACGCTCTGTCGACTGTTCCCATCAAACAAGAAGGAACTCGGCGTTTATGCTGTGGCAGAATTTCTGCCCACCCACTGCTAAACCCCTACACGCTTCACTAGTTATGAGTCAAAACGTTGGTAATGTAATGCTCAAAGTGTAGGCAGACAGGAGTTGTTGGAAGTGGTTATGGACAGCTGCAGAATGTAATAAAAAGTGTAAAGCCTTGTTGTTGTTGTTTCCAAAGTGGACTCATCAAACAAATTTTAAAACCGTCATATTAGTCATAAACTATTGTGTTTGCAATGGTTGGTTGGAGAATTTGATTGACCTCTTTCATTCAGTTCTATTCAGTTTTTTTACATACACGTTTGAAGCTCATCTCATGTCTGTTTACAATTCAGCTAAGAGACAGCTCAAAGTTCCATTACAATAAACATGTAAACTCTATGTCATTTTATTTAACGGTTGAGTTAGTAAGATCAGCAAAGAAATTCTGAAAACAATTCCTTACACAACAGCTGTACATTTAGCCCACCGTCTGTGTTTGGGCTTTGCGAAATGAGCTTATTTCACAGTTCTCCCTATAAGATTTAATGTACAGTTTCATACTGTATTGTATTCCATACATTCAAATTCCTTACAACTCTCTGACTTTTTTATCTTGTTTTTGTGCAAGGGCTCAAAGGGAGACCCTGGGCTGTCTCCAGGTCAGGCTCCACCAGGCAAAAAGGTAAAAGGTCCTTTCTTTTTACCATTGGGATAATTGATTTGATCAAAAATATTTTTTGATGTTGGAGGAAAACATACTGCATACGAATATAGAAATTTTAGGAATGCATTTTTTATCTATTCTGCATATTCCAAAAGTGATTACTGTTCACTAAATTAAAGAATATATTTTTTTTAAGTTTGGCTTTTTTTCTTCTTCCTGCTAACTTAATTCATTAGCTTAACCCACTTTTGTGCATTTATTTGCATTCCTTTAACCACAAAATTGCATGGTTCCATCAGAGATGTTTTCTCTTAATCTTCATCCTTTTCAAAATTTCTTTTAATCTTAATCCCATTAATATTTTTTTGGGATAGGCACTGCTAAATATCTTGAACTAATTATGATCTAAAATAATCATTTCTACTCAAGATTAAACATTTTTTAATTCTCTTTTTGTACTCACAGAAATCCCCATTAAAAAATCTGTTTGTATTTATGTGTGTGCGTGTTGGTATGTGTGTCACATCAACACATTTACAAGTAACAAACCTTGTTCTCTTCTTCAAAGTGTATTGGGATGGAACAAATGTACCCCACATGGAAAGCTATTCTTAGCTCAGAGTCTGATTTACTGTCTTTTACACAAATCATATGAATCATTGTGCTGTTGCTGATTAAAATGTGGGTCAAAGTTAGATTTAAGTTCTCTAAATATCAGTGAAGCTTCTTCTCTTGTTTCGTGCAGGCTACATTTAGCCTTTTGTGTAGCCAGCGCCATTTCTCTATTGTGTTTTGCAGATGGAAACTCTTTTTCCCCTCTTTTTGATTGTCTGTAAAAGCAAACTGTGTCTTTTCCATTCAGACTTTTACCCCACATGCTCTCTGACTTTTTTCAGAGACAGCCAAACATTTCTCTGCATGTAGGTATGATGAGGCGCATCCATTTTGAAATAAATAAAGTGGATGGTAGACACTGCCTAAGGAAAAAATGTGCTATTGAAATGCCATTCTCAATAACTCATGAATCACTTCTTAATGAAATGTTTCTTTATTTTTGAACAATTATTGCACTGTTAATCAATTGTATAAGACAAAAGAGAAAAGAGTAAATGAAAATGATTTGAATGTAGTTGGTGTTATGGTATCTATACAATTTATTGCTTTAACTTTGTACAGAACTTTGTATTTTTTTTATGTTTTCTGTGTTGTTTCTCTAATTCCATTAACAATATTGTGCTGCCACTCTCTTTTACTTTTCATCAGGGAGACATTGGGCTGCCTGGTTTCCCTGGACCGGATGGATTTCAAGGCCCACTGGTAAGGGAAATGATCTTACGACTCACTATATATTAGAAACTGCTCATGGTAATTAGATTATTAAATTTAAGAGCCTATTTTACTTTTAATCTCAATGTATTTCTCTTTCATCCTCAGTAGCAAAATGTGTCTTTAAATCTCCAGTTTACTTCATAAAAGGAAATGTGTCATTTATACTTTATTTAGAACTTTTTTAGCTGCTGTTTTCTTCCTTCCAATTTACCCCATGGCTTAGATATGCATAAAATACTTTATCTTTACACTTCTTGAATGTGTGTTGCTGCTTCTCTGCCTCAGTCTAAACTTCAAAGCAGGCTTGTAGGATATAGGACCAACATGTTTAAACCTGATGCTGAGGTCCAGGTCAAAGGTTTTCTAAAAAGAGGAAAAGCACCCAGCCCAGGGGCAGTGATATAGACTTCTTTTATTATACTTTAAGATTATATTCTAAGATCTCTGGCATTTATGTTATGCCTAGCAGTGTGGTTATCACATGGCCATACATCATATACATGTAAACAAATCCAAATTATTTTTTGTTAATCTGTAACTTCTTTTGGATTGATAAAGTACCTTCATTCTCAGTTCTGTGTCCACACAACTGTACTGAAACTCTTAGAATGGTCTCCACATATCTGGCCTTAACCCTGTCTCCCTGGAGGCCACACGAGTGTTTGCAGTTTCTGAACCTAATATACCCAACACATGAACTTCATCAAGTGTTTTTTTAGGAAATGACTGACTCAAGGCCTGCACTTCTTGCCCCCATGTGGGCTTTTTTATTGAGTGTGAAGGTTCATGTGTCACTTCCTCAGAAGAGACTCAATGGCACTTTTTGAAGGTCTCCAACAAGCACATGATTTATTGAACAATAAATCTTGATGAGAGTAGATTTAAAAACTGAATTTTAGCTTCTTCATGACATAGATTAAATGTAAAATAGATTGAAATGGTAGTTGTGCTTGTGGTTAGCCCAATACTGTCCAAAATCACATGCCTGGGTTCCAGTTTTAACCATGATCTTGTACTAACAACAAAGGTTTGTCTGCACAAGGAGTAACAAGAACAAAAGGATCAAACCTGATGAATGATGTGATCATCTTACTTCCCTGATTGCACCACTGTAAAGCTTTTTTAATGATTATTTTGACAACTGGTCTCAATGTTGTCCTACCGACTTTTAGAGCTTTTTGTATGTCAAGTGTTGCCCATCGCTGCATTGGTACGGACAACAATGCACTCAGAACTATAATTGCTTTATTTCATTTGCAAGGGTCCTAAAGGTTATCCAGGCCCACCCGGACCACCAGGGGAACAAGTAAGTAATTGTTCATGTAAGCAAAGGAATACTTTCAACCAAACGTTACAGCTCAGAAACATTTAGAAACCAAGCATGTTCACAAAAGTCCTACAAATAGATGCTACAAGCTGTGAAAGTTGCCCAGTTCAGTGGTGATGCTGACACCACTGAACCTAAACCTAACTTCCTTTTTAATTCAGTGTTAAAGAAATTTATCAGAATGAATGTATAATGTATATATTAATGTTAATTGATGTATAAGGACCATCTTGTGTCTGATTTGCTATTTACCATGATAGAAAGTGTATATATCACTAAATATATATGCACAAGAACACACAGCTTGTTTCACAAAGGATGAAACCTTTACCTGCCCCCCCTGTCAGTGTTTCTTTTTATCCTTTGTGCACCCTCTTACCTTGATGGAAACACTCTCTAGCCAAGTGCTAAGAAGTAATGAACCCCAATAGAGTTGGTTGAAAAAGGGAGACATTGAGGGAGTAGGTGGGTTGGAGTTTTGCAGAAAGCTACAGTTAGTTGACAGAATTGTCTGGAATGAACAGTGCTTGCTTTATTCCTGCAGGCTGTTCCGATGGAAGTCTGTGTTTCTCCTCTTTCACTTTATCCATCCACCTAATCTCCCCATTCACTGTTCATTCACTTTGTCTCTATCCCCACTCTCTCTCCTTGCTGCAGGGCGTACAGGGACCTCCTGGAGAAGCTGGATCTGCAGGTTACCCTGGCAGGCAGGTGCAGTGAAAAACACAAACATAATTTCTCTCTCAATGCTTAATTCTTTTGCCAAAAAGAATATACAGTGACATAGACAATACACTTTGGTCTGTGCTTTTCCTTCCACAATGCAGATGGTGTTTAATTAAATTGGTATATCTGTTGGCATCAGGATTTTTCTATAGCTCTTCAGGGTTTTGGCTATTTCACTTTTGCTTCCCCATCCTCAACAAAATATCTTTCTTTCAGGGTTCGGCTGGCCCACAAGGTCGTCCCGGGCCTAAAGGTGTCCGTGTAAGTAAAAGAGGCTTTGTGCTCTCACTCTGTCCTTCTTTCCTTCAGAAGCACTGGACTGAACACCTGATTTGATGCAGGGATTAAGACAATGATAACCCTTTACTGTAGCTTTGCTCCAGAGGGATTCATCAGGATCCGACTTGTATATCTGACAAAGTGCCATATGGGAGTCTGCTTGTGGGGGCTAGTATGACTTTGGGTTGTCCCTTTGAAGGCTGACTCATTCTTCTAACTATGGGTCATTCCCAAGAAAGGAATGCCCCAAAACAAGAGAACAGAGGAAGGAAAGAGGAGGGAAGAGAAACAGATGGGATAAAGTATGGAAGCAAAGGGAAGGGGGTCAAATGAGCTGGTGAGAGAAGGGACTTTTTGTGGAGCATTGCAACTCGGAGAAAGAGGATAGCTGGGATTACCATGTCAGGTTGGGGCTGGCTAATGAGAAGGAGTCACACAGTCAGACACGACTCTGATATGGTTGAAGTGTGTGTGTGTGTGAGCAAGAAAGGAGAGAAGTTAGGAGACAGATGCACAAATGACTCATACATGGTTGCTAAATCCCAAACCAGCTCATAAAAACAGTTAAATGCAGGGAAATGTGATGCAGTGTTTACTACACGATTGTAAAGGCCTTGCGGCACATTAATCCGAACAGAATTTGGTAACCTTATCAGTTTTGTTTTGGACCTTTTCTCAGCTAAGCAGCTAAGAACTGGCATATTAAATATGAAGATTTCTCGATTCTAGGGTTTCATTGGTCCTCCTGGTGTTGCAGGGCCACCAGGGCCTGAAGGAGAGAAAGTGAGTCCTCTTTACTATCTAATGCTAATGCTATTTCTAATCAAAAGGCTTTCTTTCACCCCAGGCCAGTTTGTTATGTTAACCCAATAAACATAATGTTACATAAAGCGCATTCTATTTTTTTATTCAATCGTCTACCCATATTTTTAAAGAATTACAACATTTCACTACAAATTGTATTCACCTAACTACTTTGTTTCCTTGATTCTAGGGCATTCCTGGTCCTGTTGGAAAAGCTGGCCCCAAAGGGAGACATGTAATATTCAATATGTTGTGATTTTAGGTTTTGATTTTTGGATTTCAAATTTTTGTTAAGATCAGATCTTCATATCAGAAAACCTGTCTACATGAGTCCTGAAGATAATCTAAAAGACATTACTTTGCTCCTGTGAATGTGTTAAATCAGGGAAACACTGGTTAATTAGTCCATAGAGAGAAAGATTAAGTGGGGATTACTGCGTACAAAACAAAATACAAATTTACTAAATCGAGAGACTGTTAGGTAAAGATGCAGAATAATGGAATTTCTGGGTTGGACCTTGATGCTGTGAAGATTGAATGTTTTTAAAAACAAAGCTTCCTTCGCTCGGCTGAGTTTGCCAAGTGGCAAAAGTCCCAGCGTCTGTTTTACTTAACATTGTTAGGCATAACAAGACTTGTACAGGCTTGTTTTATTAATTATTCCCCAGTTTATCTTCCTGACTATGAAAAGTAATCAGGGATCAAATTTTCTTACACGAATTAAAGACTGGATGCCATGACAGAAAAACACAGGAGTTAATGTAGAATGAACAAAATAATGAATTAAAAACATGTAGAGCTATTTATTTGTGGTACTGAGAGCAATTAGAGGGAAGAAATGCAGGCCCCAAAACGTATATATTGAAATCGGATGTCTTTTTCCCACAGGGTGTGGTGGGCGATGCAGGGGAGAGAGGCGTTCCTGGACCAGATGGAAATGAGGTGAGAATTGTGTGCTGCTTGGCAGAATCTGTTGTATTCTTATCTTTGTTAATTCATTTTCCATTTCATGAAGTAATATTAGGTATCTGTTTCCACATCAAATCTCAGTTTTGTGGTCATATTTCACTGTTTACAGCTTCATCAGTTAGTATCTTAATGTTCAGTTGTTTAAACTTAAACCATTTGGATGCATCTATATTGCAGAACATAATTTGTATTTGTTTCCTTAGGAATGAGCAGTCTAGGTTATCAGACATAAAAGTTTTGCATGCAGAAAGTTTTTCTAACTTTCTAAGGGAAGTTGCTGTAAATGTTGTGTCTGGAGAACTGAAGATGTTGCTTTGATGTTCCCCAGGGCCCTGCTGGAGGGATTGGCATCAGCGGCTTTCCTGGTCTGAGAGTGAGTCTGGACTTTTGACATATTTTGTTTGCAATGTTATATTTCCCATTTCCCATTCTTTTGATATGTGTGTGTGTGTTGAGATGATGGGAAAGGGCCAAACATACTTTGTTGCAGAAACTGCTCCAGAGACTATTTTCAGTGCTTTGGCAGGTTTCTTGATGTTTGATTGCCTGGAAATGTGTAATTATTTTCATGACCACAGCTTGTAAAACACATTTGTGAACATATTTGGTGTGGAGCTTATACTGTATACTCTGTTCAGAGCCAAAGTCCAAGCCAGTTTTCTTTTAGTTTAGTCACCAAAGAAAGGATCAAGTTTCTTAATGGTAGCTAAATTCTCATTGTTTATAATTGTTGATACATACTTGATTGTGAAAAGCCATTCCATGCATGTTTAGCTTTTGGAGCTCAACCCACTAAATCCAGTTTAGACACAAACGGGATAAACCTCCATCCCCCCCCCCCCCCCCCCTACACATTGTAGAGACACCAAGGAACACATCATACATGTGTTTGAGTGGTCAGAGTACCCAGAGAGTAAATATACAGAACATGTTAATGCCACACAAGAAGACACTAGCTGGGATTCAAACATTACTGTGTGGTGATGGAGCTTACTGGTACTCTGCAGTAAAAAATGACTGGTTGGAACAGAAATGTGTTTTGTCATCCAAATTGTGTTAATCCAGCTAAACCTTCAGCATGTAATCATTTCATTAGTCTCAATGCGAGCCAGGTGTTTTGCTTCTACTTATGTTATGATTTGTGGTAGAAAGATGAGAACCCATATGCAGATTAGTAGACTGGAGGACATTGTAATAGTTTTACAATAGCAAAAAAAACAAAAACAAGTCTGGACAGACTAACAAATGGTTTCAGAGGGTTGTAATGGCATGGATCTGACAAGGACTGAGACTAAACAAGCTAGAAATGTATACTGACGGGAGCATATGAGGAAGCAATTGCAGCAGCTGGGGCTGATTAAGTGGAGACAGGTGTGTAACGAACCTGAGAACCAAACGAGGGAACTGAGGATAACAGGGAGTAATGACCTCTGAACGGGATTCTAACATGATATTAACTGTGTGCTCAAACAAAAATCCCAACTTAGAACAAAGTGAGAACCAAGAAACCAAGAATGAAATCAAGGACAAACATAGTAGAACTGAGCTTTAGGAAGGGTTTAACTATAGAAATGATCAGAAACTCAAATGACAAGAAAGCTCGAGCACAGGTAACCATGGTGAAAGTACAAACTAAAAGCAAAAAAAAAAAAACCCTGTAACAATTTGCCTAAAAAGAAGCATATTTAAAAGCTCAATTGTAGAATATACTTGAGTCAATAAATCCAAATCCATGGTTTGCTTGCTTCGAAGTACTAATCACACATATTGGATAGAAGAACAGTAATCCACTGAAATGGCTCATTGAGGGGCTGCATGGCGGTGTTGGTAAGAACAGAGCAAGAAGCCTTTTAGCTCACAGCAATATGAGTCGTGGTTCCCTTTTGTGAGGAGAAGAGGCAGTGCGGAGACACAAAAACAAAGTAATTTAACACCAGCAGTGTCAGTCACCTACCGGCATGCTGTGTCGGGAGAAAACACTCACAGCCCTAAATGGTACCACCTGCATTCTCCTTCTGTTGCATTACCCAGTGAGGAAAAATCCAGACAGTCGTAGACGTAATGGAGAACAACCTCTTTTTTTCCCCTTTTTTTTCCTTTTTTTTCTTTTTACTGCGGTGTAATATTGTTGGACTTCACAGAAACCTCTTAAACATCCAGATGTTCATGTCAGCCAAACTGATACAACTGTATATGGCACGTTTCTTCCCACGTTGCCATTCTTCTGATCTTCATTTACACTTTTGTTTGTTGACTTTGCAAAATTGGATTTTTGGGGTTTTAAGCGATGGCTGAAAGGAAGAAAACATACACAGAGGATGAGGAGCAAATTTGACTGAAACTTAGTTACATTCTTAGTACATGTGTAACACATGACCCAGAGCTGAACGCAGTACACAATTTGAACATTTGATAACGACTACAGATTCAGCTCTTATGAATGTGTGAGTAGCTTGAGTGCACAAAAGATTTACAGCACCATTTTGTGGCAGAAAAGCTTTGATCTTTTCATAAATGGAATAATCTTACCAAAGGCAGATCAATATTAAAACCTTGTGTGGCCAAGTACAAGGCCTTTCTCTTTCCTCTTTTTATATTTTCATCCGCCCTCAAGCCTTCTTTCATGGATACTATGAGAGAATGAAACAATGTTTTGAATAGGTTATGTGGAAAAATTAGATAGTGTCAGGACCATTAGATTTTGGTTTAAATTGACTGCCAAAACGTCTGACATTGTCGGTTGCCTGTGCTTTTAGAGGTTTCTTGCTGTAACTTTGTTACCAGTTGTAATTGTAATGTTTCTAAGTGCGATGATGGTGTGTGGCTAACACTAAGGTAAATAATAATAGGATCTGGCTTTTATGTGAAAAGGTAGACCTGAAATAATGGTAATTAGACTTTTATTTGATGTTTGATCGGGTTTTCCTGAGGTTACAAAGGTCTCGTTAATCCAAAAAGTACAGAACACAAGACACATTAGTGGGAAGGAAACTGCCCTGAAGGGGCCTGAGGTAGAGGTACAACAGCTCTGTATTACACTGTTTTGCATTTTGGTTGCTTGACATTTCTGTTAGCCTTTGATGCAGCTTACTGATTGTTATGTAACTGCAGTTGCATCGATTAAAAAAAAAAATGAAGATAGCATTAGCAGGAAATTAGTGTTTAAGCAGTTTGACACAGCAAAAAAAAAGCAATCCATTGATGGGATCACCAACACAGAAAGATTTGGAGATTCACAGAAGATACAATTTATTGCTAATTTCATGGTCTACGAGAAGAACACTTTTCAGAAGTCTTGCGTAACAATATTTCCTTAGAACAAAATATATCCTAAGTTTGGGATTGTTTCATAGGAAAGAAAGACCAGATTCAACTTTGTCAAAGAATACTTTTAAAAAGCTAGACAAACTTAAAGGTTCACTTGCTGAGGAAAAACAAAAGGATGTAGGAGTCAAGAAAGAAAAACAATGAATGACAGCTGCAGTGAAGTGCTGACAGCATTACACAAGAGGAAACGTCTGTATCTGCTGAGGTTTGCAATTCTTGACTGTTTTGATCATTCAAAGTTTCCACATCAATTATATTTGGAGGGGATCTTTTTAAAGCTATTTAAATCATTCTATTCAGATCGAAAATGTGGGTTTTACTCTCATCATACTTTATGTCCAGACTTTACCTTTTTTGCACATATTTGAATGGTAACTGGGTAAAAGCTCAGATCCGTGCAAAACAACTGGTTACAATGTAAGATCCTCGTAGCTCTGTTGAAAGATTGTGACAAAAAGGAATGCTCTGTGCGGGAAATCACAGATGTTCATGCCAAAATCATGTCCACAAGGGATAGGAAATATTTAGAGAAAGACATATTTGTCAATGTCATGAAATAGCCCTGGGCTGGCATCAGAAACATCTTCAATGACTTTTTGATGTGTAATTTCCATTGTGTCTTTTTTTTCCCACAGGGGGACCCAGGACCTGAGGGACCACGAGGACTACCTGGTATGGTGGGACCTCAGGTAGGCTATGTGTTGGCAGCTGCATATGTTTTTAATTTTGTATCTGTAAAATTTCTTTAATCAAAGTCATAATTAGTAAGGATGATATATTCATTTGTGAAAACAATTTTATATTAAAAAGTAAGTAAACAAACTCTTCGCAGTGTTAGGTGCCATCAGCATCCTTCTTTGTCACAACTGTCTTACTTCCTTCTTCTTTTTGCTGCAGGGTCCAGCAGGACGAGTTGGTCTGCCTGGATTGAAAGGTGATAAGGTGACCTAAATATTTATATTATTGCAGTGTATATTTGAATAATGTGTTAGTAATGCAGTTTCTTTAAACTGACCTCGGTAACCCTGTTGATACGGAGTCACAAATAAAAACCTCTGATCAATAAGTTGGTCATTTCCTGAAATGAAATTACTTTTGCATCAAGTAAAGGATGGTTTGTTGCAGGGTGCAAAATAAATAAAATGAAAACAACCTGAAAATCATACACAAACATATAGTATAACTAACAAAACAAGTGAATTTTGCAAGTCAACAAGAGGGTTGGTCACATAGTGTGTGGTCATTTGAATTAAAATGATCTTTTCAGTTTTTGTCATCCTGTCAGCTTATATTCAAAATTAATCTCTCAGTTGTTTACGATCTACACATCCCAATATAAAGTTCTATGTCAATGTTGTCATGTTCTGATGAATGTGGCAGGGCCGTGCTGTTATATCTATGTGTGATACTATGAAATCTAGGGTGAAGTGGGACAAAGGGGTGATCCAGGAGAGATGGGCTACCAGGGTGATAAGGTAGGTGAAGAAAAGATGATATTACAGAAATAACCAGTTAATACATGAATACAGTTCATACATTTTTTGTCATCAAAAAACTACACTAACGTTTTCTCTAGCCCAAACAAATGTTCTATATTTATGTATATATTTCTATATAATTTGATATATAAGTGATTAAATAGAACAGTTCCCAATGCTGAAAATTGCCTGGTGTTGACATGAAAGCTAATGTTCAGACATGAATCATATGATGTCATCAATTTAAGCTTTTTCATATTTTTTATATAGCTTTGTAATTATATGTAATTATAAGCATGGGGAGAGGCACTCTGTTTTATAAAAATTGACACTTTCAGTGGGCGCGTAACACTACTGAAAGAGTATTATGGTAATATCTTTTAGGGCGCTGCTGGTGCTGCTGGTCCTACTGGGCCTCGAGGGAAACCAGGGCCACCGGTATGTTTGTTTGAGTACATATGATACATGCATGTAAAGGAAAATGTGCTTATTTAAACAGTTGCATGCTTATGTGGTTTTGTACAATTTTTTAAGTATTTTTCTTTAGCTTTTTTGGGCTAGGGCAAGAAAACAGAGAACCACAAGACTGTCTTAATCTCTAATGGGACAACTTGAAATCATTATGTTTGGAGATAAAGATAACAGATCAAGAAACATGGAAGAAACACTGAAAATTTAATTTGAGGGACATCCTGAACAAGTATTTTAGTAAGTAATCACAATAAGGGCTATGTTCAGTGTGATGAAAAAAAAGGTAGAAAACTTCTTCACTTCCAGTATGAAGACTTGATAAGTGATAAGACTTTCAACAACACAATGATGGTGATACAGTGGAGTTTGATTTATTTGATCAACAACGATGGCCTCAGTTTATATTCTGTGTCCAATTCACTGTATTTACGAATATAAAAGAAATAGCTAGAGAAATGAGTAATTTGAACATCTGTCACAAAGGCCTAAAGCAAAAGACCCACAAGGCCTGTGAAACAGACGAGTGACAGATGTGAGAAACATTTTTTAAAACACTTTGTGTCTGGATTGCCTTCAGCTACCAGGGACTGCCAAATATGAAGTGAGATAAAGAGAACATTGAGGAGGGTTAAACAGCTCATGACTGACAGAGAAGAATTAAGCTTTAAAGCCGACCAACATTTAAAGAGAACAAAGAATATCACTTTTAGATTGGTCTGAGCTCTTGCCTTTCAGGAAAATCTTGCTCCTGCCCTTAGCTCGTCCTTCTCGAATAGTCAAGAAGGAAATTTAATGCCACCCTGCGATGTTTTGAAGATAATAACTTTATTTGCGTTTAGAAAAGAAATTCATAGCATGCATTGTCAATAAGACAAAAAATATTATCATACAATCGCATATAGAAAAGATATGAATAATTCTTACCCATCTTTGTCTTTTGAATGTATTTCTGTCAGGGTAAAATTGGAGACGTGGGGGCACAAGGACCACCTGGGCCTCCAGGACCAGAGGTAGGAAATGCATAGATGTTTCAACAGAATCTTTAACTTGGTGCTCATATGTAACACAACACTGAATTGTTACGGTTTGTAAAAATCACATTTTAAACTCAGATTCCCGCCTACGCTACATTCTGAAGTACAAAATCATTTGAAATTTAGTGTTAAACACAATATTTAGATTGGAGCCTCCCCAATCTAAAGCCTATCCCAGCTGACAATGGGTGAGAGGTGGGGTACAACCATGGACAGGGCACCAGTCTGCATTTAGACAGTACAATAACATCACCAGCCTTTTACCATCTCAAAAACATTGCTAGAATCAGAGGGATAGTGTGTAAACCAGACCTAAAACCAGACTGCTCACTGGGCTCTCTAAACGAGCTGTAAGACAGCTGCAGAACATCCAGAATGTGGCTGCTAGAGTTCGGACCAGAACCAGGAAATATGACCATATCGGTCCAGCGCTCAGGTCTCTGCACTGGCTCACTGTCATTCAGAGAATAGACTTTAGAACAGCTCTGCTTGTGTATAAGTCTCTTCATGGTCAAGCGCACAAATTACATTTATGAACATGTAAAAGCCGTATGAACCAGCTCGGACTCTGAAAACTTCCGGTTTTGGTCTCCTGCTAGTGCCCAGAGTCAGAACTAAACAAGTAGAGGCTTCATTTAAGTCTCATGCTCCTAAAATCTGGAACAGTCTTCCAGAAGAGGTGAGACAGGCCTCGACTCTAACAATGTTCTGTGTAACTGTGCATATAAAAACTAAATCTATTTTATCTGCACCTTTCACTTTGGATCTAACTTAATTTATTTTGTTGGTTCATTTTCTTTCTTTGTTTTTATGCCTTTGAATTCTTTGTGAATCGCTTTGAATTTTCTTATACATGAAGTGTGCTATACACATAAACTTACCTTGCCTTACAAATATTTTGTGCTAAATGTTATTTGCTATGCCACAATCTTCCACTAATCTATACTTAGTATCACCACTGCTAAATCATTGCTTGTAGGACAACTTGCTGTAATGATGGGGTTTTTATGGCAGGCGTGCCTAAAGGTATGCAGCCTCCATCAGCACTTTGGCAATCCATTACTACTCCTTACAAAATGCAGAATGCCTTCACTTATTTTTCAAGGCCTCGCTTCTATGTTACACCAACACATATCCAAGCCAGATTTAAACTGGCTTTATAGTTTGAGCATGATATAATGATATTTTCTCCTGATTTACATGCATAACATTAATGTACAATGATAGTAATTTGCCATCTGATTTTGGAAGGGATTTCCTGGAGACATTGGAGTTCCGGGGCCCAATGGCCCTCCTGGACCCAAGGTAGCATCTCTCTACCATCTCTCTTTTATTCGTCTTTTCGATCACGCAGTCTTTCAAATAGATTCCTTTGTCTGTGTTTAAGGGCTTGCAGGGTGCAAGAGGTCCTCAAGGCCCACCAGGGCCTAAAGGAACAGAGGTGAGATCATTTAACACCCAAATTAATTCTATACATTTGAACAGTACTTGATTCACTGTCAGAACATGGTGGAAAATATGGCTCATAAAAGGGTTTCCATGTCATCAATAGAGTAAAGCAAGATTTATTAACATAGTGCTTCTCATAGTCATATCTCAATCAGTTGCAACTCAGATCAGAGAGGAGTTTTTTCCCCCTGTGATATCTCTCAGGGCATGTTCCACCAGGTGAAGTCATGATTAACCATTCAATGCTTCTGAAAACAAGACCAAACGTTTTTTCCAGTCTTGGAAAAAAGAACAGAAGCGTTTGGAAAGTGTACAACACGCACATTTGTTTGATACTGAAACTTGCAGTGCTGAGTTGGAACACAATCCAGAAGTTGGCTAGTGAGTTAAGAGACAATGTGTGGTATGAAAAAACATAGAGGTGGAAACATAAACCACACTTACCGATGTGCAATACAGCAGTGACACATCACTGACAGCTGCAGTCAATGGAATGGAAATTAGCACCTTTCTTTTAAATATGTTCACATTCGGTTGCTATAGAGTATGCCTACTCTACACATTTTATCACGTAAATCCTGATTCGACACCAGGTTTTTATCTAGCTGTAGTTTTAAGTGTTTATGTGTGTATTTTTTGATAAATAAATGTTGTGTTTCTATAGGGTGATGAAGGACCACTCGGCCCACCAGGCGGCATAGGCCCAATTGTAAGACTTCAAAATGTCACCTTCTAAACATATTCAAATACATAGAGACTTACATGTGGGATCATATATTTTTTGTCATCAAAGAAAAAAGAAAATTGGTTGAACCATTACGGAAGTACTGGGTTCAAATTTCATAAGCACCTCCGTTTTTGTTATCACTGCTTGTAGGGGAGACCTGGAAGGAAAGGCTACATCGGAGAACCTGGTCCTGAGGGTTTAAAAGTGAGTCTTTTCTTATATTAGACTTATTCAAGTAACATCCAGTTTTGGAACTTTCTCAACTTGTGCTTTCAGCATTTAAATATTAAGAATACCAACAACATCGACTTGGTCTTGGTTGTGATTAGTCGATCACAGCCTCACTGATTGTACTTATTCTTAAATAATTTTAATGGTTTAACAGCTTCAGTGCCAGTTATTCATAAGAAGACTTGCTTTTTATAAAAAGAGTTTTGCATTTAATCACAAGCACATATACATTGTCAATGTATGGAAATGATTAGGAGGCTATTATTCTGAATTATGAATCACAGCTTATGTCACAATGCTACTGTCTCCAGTTTCCTATCCCACTAATTTTCTACTCGCTGCTGTAATTATGGTTTTAATTAGATCAATGTTTTTTTTCCAAGGCCATCATCTTTAAGTATGCAGAACCCTTAATTATTCACAGACCCATGCTGATAATGTGTGTGTTTCTTTTAAAGGTTTTAGAATTCTGTGAGTAGAATATCTGTGGTCTATTCAATAACAACAGTTAATCAGTACACTGTTTGATATTTACTGCTTGAAGGGGGAGAAAGGGGACATTGGAAGCATTGGAAAAATTGGACCTCAGGTAAGTCAATTCCATAGTTTGAAAGGCACTCACATTTATTTGGATGGACTGGAAGCTTGTGATTAGATCCCTTTGAGTGTGTGTCAGTGGAAAGCAGTGGGGAACTTGCTTATTTCTTTCTGTTTTTTGGCCCATCTTTATTGATAAGAAAGAAAGTTTGGATCAAAAACCTTGTTGTGATGTCATTAAGGAAGAACAGTTATTTATGACTTATAGACATGAGTCATACACTCAAAAGTCTGCTGTTGCCTTGATTTGTATCTCATAGCATGTGCTGTTAATGTATGAAAACAGCTGAATGTCAGAAGAAGAAAAAAAGCAAAGAAAAACGTTAATTTCAGTTCCTCAAATGCCGTTTTATGTCTGCCAAAACATTTGTGTGCGGGCTGCAAAAATAGCAGTGCTATATCTCTGACATGCTTCAGTCAATGCTTTTGTAGCAACCGTACCCTGAAGAGGGGCAGGGATATGTTTCCTCTTTGTGAAATCCTCAGGAAAACAACTGCTCTGAACATTTAAAGTATGCCTTTCCCTCACGGAGGCCCCTTAATGTTAATATTTGCATTCTGTGCATAGTAGAGGCAACCAAGTGGGCCATGCTGGACTGTGTTGTCGCAGTCCACATATGAGAGGCATTAGGCAGTTACTGAGCAGAGGGCCTTTGAAGCCAAACAGGAACCATGGAGCTATGCAGAGGGGGGGGGGGGGGGGACTCCAAAACATATGGAGGCTCTAATGAATGCCATTACATCATTTTCTGGATAAATTAAATGTGTTAGAAATGAGAAAATGTTTAACCTCAATCTTGATGCATTAAAGCTTTAATCCACCTGTACTCGCTGAGTGCCCCTGTATTACTTTGAGGCCTCCCATAAAATGTCTCAAGTCAAATTTTACTGGAGGTTTTAAGAGCTTAGAGCCGTTTTACCTAATTTAGATTAGCTTCCGAGAGTTCAGTTTTCATGTCACTCTTATGTCTACAAAATATAAAACTTTTATCAGGACGGATTTACCAAAAGCAACTGCAGGTGTGCCTTGAAATATTGCACACATGTCACCGTGTGTGCTTTGATTTCCATGCTGTTGACCCAGTGTGTTCATTAGGGGTATGTGTGAGCGAGAACCCCAGACCTAGTGTGACCTTAGCTGTGTTTCTTCCTAACTGTAAAGTTAATGGTTATGTCATTACTTTAGTGATCTGGGTTGTACAGCCTGAGAAACCAGATCTCTTTTAAAAGAATACAGTTCCTTGTCAGGGCCCCATCACATGGAAAACCTTTTAAAGCTTTTTTCCATTGGCTTTATGATACAAGGTACTATGTTGTCCCACTTCATGTCCCAATTAAGGGATTTGTGGTCACTTTACCTCTCATTCCCATGCGAACAGCCTGCCAGCCTTCACTGTTCATCATTCCTCAGTGGATTTTCTTGCATTTAACAGGATAATTGTAATTGGATAATAAACAAGGAGCACTTTAAAGTTGTACTAAGGAATAACAAATGGAACAAAGTCTCATTATGTTATACTTTCTGGTCTGTCAGTTTATCTCACATGCAGAATTATGCTTGCTCTCTCCTTGGTAAATGGATACAAAGAATCAGATAAGAAAAAGATGGAGATAAACCTTTAACTGATCCTGTCATGTTAATAAGCATATTATAACCTCTGGATTTAGCAAAGCACTCAACTAAAAGGGCAATACCTGGTCATGTCCACAAAGACTTACAATCTGACCACCCTGTCTTTAGTGGTTTGTTGCAATTATTTGCAGTTTGGTAGTTTTGAACTAATGCATTATCATTTAAAATCAGGGATGTTAAGTGTCCCTGTGGAGCAATGCATATGCTGTAGTGAAACAATTCTGATGTTTTGATTTAACATGAATCTGTGTCTCACAGTGATGGCATTGAGCTCATACCCACTTCAGGTTTCTCCTGAAATTGGCGGCATCTTCTTTTTGCTAACATAAACATTACATTTAGATCTGCAGCTTTCACAAGAGCCTGGGTGGCTTAGCTTTCTATTTAACACCGTTCTGCTTACTCCTGTCTTTTTTCCAGGGTCCAATAGGCCTAATTGGCATAGCTGGGGTGATGGGGGTTCCTGGTGAAAAGGTAAGGAGTGTGTTTCTCTGCGATTAGCCTGTCAGTGAGCATCAACTGCTTACTCGTCACTGGCAGATCACTATAATTAAACCTATGTTAAGCAGCCTTGACTTAAGGCCCCAGAGGCCCGGACCACATGTGCTTGTATAAACTCTCAATGCTCTCATATCCATATCAATAACAATATTGTCAATCCATTGTCATCATTACTGCTCTTAAAGCATTGGTTAGTTGAGATGTATTGTCAAGACAATTCTGAATAAAAAAGACTAAGGTTTTATTTAGTTTCTTGGGGGCTGTGTGGTAAAGCTTACTGGGATGCAGATGGATAAATTAATATATGTTTATTTTAAGAATCTGAGATTATTTTTTTATTTCTGTTATTTGAAAAGGTGTTAAATTTTAGATTATATTTTATACATAAAATTGATTTTTAAAATTCACATCCTTTCCTAAAACGTGCCCAACAATAACAAAGTCACGGGTATTCACATTCTACATGTTTGGTTGTTTTAACAGTTTACTGGCTGTTGATTTTTGACATCCTATTTAGCACACAGAAAAGTCTACCCTTTTTTTAATCGTCCATCTCTCTTTGTCGATTCCTCTATTTCCACCTGTTTCCCTTTCTTTTCTATCC
Source organism: Menidia beryllina (assembly GCA_013363375.1). Classification (NCBI taxonomy): domain Eukaryota; kingdom Metazoa; phylum Chordata; class Actinopteri; order Atheriniformes; family Atherinopsidae; genus Menidia; species Menidia beryllina. Next base: position 7,107,208 of record JABUIW010000023.1, read on the forward strand.
AGGGGGTCCATATGTCAGAACATGTTCTCGTGATAGGGAATATCTTCTTGTCTAATACTTACTATTTTACTATTACTATTCTTATCCAATTCTGACTCAGAATGTCGGCACCAGTTTTACCCTGACAGCCCACTTTATATTTTCTCTTGATACCCACCCACAAAGGCATAGATCACTGATTCATACACACGATTTTAAAGATGCTCTTCTTCTGGTCGATAGCTGTTACTCTGACTCTTACATTTAAGAAGCTCTTCTCAAGTTAATAGCTTTTATTGGTTATATTGTATATGTCCTCATGTTTGTATTGTTTTAGATTATGGTTTAATGATTGACTGACTTTTTGTTACATTTTTGTTACCAGGGTGACAGGGGACCACCAGGTCCAACAGGTCCAGTTGGAGAGAAGGGGCCAACGGTAAGAGGACGCATAAGTGAGGATCTATTTAACTCTGAATCTTGTTTAGGAGTCGGTAAAACCATAATGTGTACTAAATAAAAGGTTCCAAAAGATAGGCAAAACAAAAACCTATCAAGCGTGATACTTTAAAATAACATCTGAGCTTAAAGAATATAAAAGTTAATTGTGCAACAATCTTGGCTGTAAGCTTTGGCAGGCGTTATGCCACTGCAAGGCTCAGTTCATGTAAATAAAAGCAGCTCCACTAGAGGTTTAAATAGTTCCAGACTAACCTTTTCAGAAACTAATTTTTGCCATATTCAGCTGCTATAAATTTGTTTTTCCACTGTTGTAAAATGACAGGGATGAGAGCCATTTATGAGCCGGAGAGGCTTGTTAAAATTTACAATTCAAATTGAAAATACTGTATTTCCTCTGATAACTCAGACAGATGCTCGACTCCTTTATGAACTTGAAAAGTCAGATTCCAGCAATATCCAACTTGTAATTTGAAAGTGTGTCAAAGGTTACTCAAAGTTGTACTTTTTGATTAGTCTGATATTGATGGAAAATAAGGGTATTTACTTAAAGTACGTAAAGAAGTGAAGAATGTGGTTCTTAAGAATATTATAGAGCAGATTATGTGTTGAAGATGAGTCGTCTATTGTGTATGTTTATGTGTACACCACCTACACATTTCATTAAAAATGCTAAGTCACCCAGTGGAAAGTGTTTCCTCTGTTTCATACAGGAAAGAGTTGCATCCTGATATCCTGAAGGAGTGTCTTGCTGACCTCTTTCTGGGCCTCAGCATAACACTTTGTTTGTGTATCTGATCTAACTGGCCACCTTTGTAGCTACCGGGATGACTGTTTGGATGGATGAGATGATTACTAATTTGATGGCTGGTTGTAAAGTTGTTGGATTGTGAGTGGGTGTCAGTATTTGTGTTAATAAAACAGAGTTTTGTGCTGTGTGTCTAACAGGCAAAACTGTTGTGTACCTGTTTCCTTTGTAACATAGCCAAATCACAAAGGAATAGTTCTCGACATTGAGCAATGCTTTTTTAAAGCCGTATCGCAGATGCTTTAAATTTTCACCTGGAGGCTGTTAGTGTCTCTTTTTTTCTGGAAGGTCTGAACCATATTTACAGAAAAAGTGATGTAAACACTCTTTTTCAGGAAACACCTTAGCATTTCCAGCTGCAGTTGTAACCACTTTATATGGCTTGGCATTGCATTTCTGCTGTATTGCTTCTAAAGTGACTGATAAGTCTTAAACCTTAATGTGATAAATATTGGGTAATTGGAAACCTTATTATCTAGACAAGCTTCTACTCTATGTGTCAGTACAATTTCTTTATTTTTTCTTTAAGGGTTATCCAGGAGTGCCAGGAAGTCCAGGAGACATTGGCATGCAAGGTGCGCCTGTAAGTGTCATACCCCCTCACAATCATTTTGACCAAAAACTGCAAACCTGGCAGTGTGAGTCTGTAATTAATGCACTTTTTCAAAAATACAAGTTAGTGCTTTACATTTTGTATTTTGTTTTTAAATTACCATTTTAATAATCTTCTCTTGATCTCCTGCATTTGATCCATATAGAAATTAGCATGCAATGACTTTGATGCTAAAAATTTCTTCCTGCTCAATGCTTTTTCTGGAAATCCTAAACGCCTAAATTACTAGAGTTACTTGAACTCACAGACTAAGTTGAGTAAAGACATGTCATGCACTGACGTCCCCGTTGCCGACAGTTTCAGTTTAGACATGTTAAAGCTGTGTGTCCTTACTGACTGACTAATGATGCAGGAGTTCTGCTAAAGTCATCCTGGTAAATGCAACAATTTCACACATAAATAGAGGGATGTTTGGGATTACAATTGCTCTTGGAACTTGTACCCTATTTCACATTACTCACATGTTCTGTTAATGGTTAAAGAAAGCATTGTGGAATAACTTTACTCCCTCTGTTTTCCCAACTAATTTTTATTTGAATGCTTTCTTTATGTGTCTTTTTTTTTGTTCACAGGGTCTACAGGGTCAGAGAGGCAGCTCAGGCATAGCTGGGCCAAAGGGTAGGATGGTAAGTGTTGTCTTTAGTATTTGAGCTGTACCAGTTTTTGTTATGTTATGAGAGTCTACTTCAAATCATCCCATTAAAACTTTATCAGACCTGCAGTCCTCTGTTTCACATCACAGCTTTGTTCCCATAAACCAGAGGCTAAAGTAGTTAGAAGCATGTGTTTGCCATTTTGCTCAACCTTAGTATCTTTGTAGATAAACATGCAACTATTTTACGAAGACTATAAATCTTAGGTTTGAGGATATTATGGTAATGTTTGATGTGGATGAAAAGGTAATACTCGTAGGACACCCTGTGGCTGAGAGGAGAAAAACACCCAATAGATCAACAAGCAAAGAAGAGTTTTTATGTTTTATTTTTGACTGAATGATGGTTTAAAGCTTTACATAACATTAAATGTATTTGCCCCCAGACCTAAGATAGTTACAAATAGTTCAAATCCTAGTTTATCCTGTAGTACATGTTGTGAATATTATTACTAAAGTAGTTTTCCGACATCCAAATATCCAATAAAACTGCTCTCATTCACATATTTTACTGTTCATTTGTAAGATGGCTGAACTCTCCAGTGACTAAAACCATTCCATTAAGAGTCTCTTAAAAACGATTAAATTTCCAGACTGCTGATTTGCTCTAATAAAATTCAGATGTCATATTCGCAGACTCATAAGACAAAATAATTCCTTGTTACTTGAGGTCAACAGAGAATCCAATGCTTGCATATTTGATGATTTCCCATGAAAAAATTTTCAAAAGGATACCACATCACAGGAATAGATCAGGAATACAATAGCCAATAACTTCACTTTGTTCTTGTGCATTTTGTACAAAGACACGGATGGTGGTCAAATGAATAGCGCAGGAAAGCTGTAACCAGAGATCAACTCAATTGTTTATGCAACTATAATGAATGTGTCTTACGTGATCACATGATTGTATGGTGAGAAGCTCCTTTTTTTTAATTAATAAGTTAAAAGAAACGTTAAATAACAATAGCCACACATTGCTGTGTTTTCAATTTAGTTGGAAACATTTGTTTCTCCTCTCCAAACCCAGACAACTGCTGGAAGATAGAAGCCCCCTCTATGTGAAAATGAATAGCATTGGATACGCTCAAAGATAATCAATTAGAACAAATTGGAAAGTGTTCAACTGCATTGCGTCCTAACTGAAATGAACTTACTTGTATTGAACTTGTTTTTCTTTCTCTGTTAAGTTCCCTGAAAGTGCTTCTGCTGTAAGTTGGCACTACCAAAAAAAAAAAGAACTAACAGAAAATAATTACCGTAAACCTAAATTGAAAAAGGTTTGGTAGAAATACTTGCAAGTGACCATTAAATCAAAGTTGTGATGGTGGAAAGATATACCACAGGAAGGAAAACAGCTATGGTGGTCTTACCATCAGCTGGAACCTCAGGCGGAGTTGGAACAGATAAATCATCAAAGGATGGAATATAAAAGAAAAGAGAAAAAATGCTAACCACAGACATTTGGAAAATGCCCCATAAGAAAAAAGCAGAAAGGTTTCAGGATGTATTTAGATGTGAAAGAGATTTTTATCTGTCACTTTGTGTGCGTGGTAGCAACACAATTCTGTTGTACTCATAACATGTTTGCATGGGTACAAGGCTTTAAAGTGGAAGCCTACCTAAGTAGACGATGAATACATACTAATTACCTCTTTGATGGTGTTATTTCAGCATGCATGGTACAGTGAAAATGCTGTGTAATTTTCAGAGGTTTGTCTGATGTTGTCATACAGGGGCCCCGTGGTCCAGATGGTGCGGTTGGAGAACCTGGTCCTGAAGGCATCAAGGTAAATGATTACATCTCTCTGTTGTTTGGCTGTGGGAAAAAAGCACCTCTGTACCAATTCTTTGTATCTGTTTTGTATTTATAAGCACAATAAATGTGGGTTTTTTGTGCCTAAAATCTTGTTTTTCACAGGGTGAAAAGGGTGAAATTGGACAAAAGGGGGAACCAGGATTCATAGTAAGTCATTTGTAAAGCATTTCAATGTATCTAGATGTGAATTAAACCTTTTATGTAATTGATGCTGATTGGTTAGGATTCCCTGTTTTACATTTTAGGAATAATCCTTGTCATGAAAAAGAAAAAATAACATTTTGAAGATGCATGATTTTTTTTAACAGCCAGAGTGTATCACGACAATTCTAACTCTAATGACTGATAAGCCAACATTTTTTCCCTTTATAAACTGTACACTGTTAAACTGATTTGAAATTAGTTTTCATCTCTTGAATACTGATTTCTTTTTTTGAAGGGCAAGAGTGGCAGTCCAGGAGAGAGAGGCCCTTCCGGGAAGCCTGTAAGTAATGCCCAACATGTGCTTATTTCCTGCTGAATTTCTCTTTCTTGGCTTTAATTATCATCTTCACTTTACAAACATACATTTCTTTGGCGACAGCAGAAAAACAAACTTGTAAAACAGATCCACATCCTTTTTTCCCACCTGTGATACACAGTGTATAATCATTTTAAGAGTTGACAGCAGTAAACCTACCCAACAGGATTGTTAATAGAACTCGTGGTTGTTCTGAGCTTATCCACACATGCTTGTGAATGCCCCCTTACTCAACTGGTGGGGATGTAAAGGACTTTGATGAACATGTAATTATCACCTAAAGTTTTTCACAATGGCTTTAGAATAAACATTCATTTGATAAAAAACAGATCCATTTAAGATTTATGTTGGGTTTCTTTGAATAAGACTGTGCGTAATCTGTGCGTTTTCCAATGTTTTCAATGAAAACTTCTCATTTGATGAGTGAGTTTTTTCGGTCTCACTTTAATTGTAGAAAAATTGCACTTTGGATTTAAGTCTTTTCTGCAGAGGATCATACTTTTTAAGACAGACCAAGAAAAACTGATAATCAAAACACCACATCAATGATATGTACTTTAAGGTATTTTTTATGGCAGGGTTTGGTTTCACACTGCTGCTGTTGGAATATTCTTCTGATGCTTGTCTTATTTTCCAGTGATGAATGAGCTTTTTTGCACATTCACTAATCATGTATTGGCTCTACATTATACATTTTTGAATTGCAGGTAATTACTCTTGACAGGTGCAGGCTTGTGCTCTCACACTCAGCCAGCCACACAATATAATGCATTCTTGTTCTCTTGCACTCCTTACGCCATCCGTCATAAACTCAGACCTTGTGCATTAAATGAGGTTGTAAAACCTAACTTTGGTTTCCACTTCACAGCCAAATGTTTCTGTTTAGTGATCCAATGTCACTGCCTAATGGTAGGGAAAGAACACCTATCTCTGATCATAACTTAGCCACAACCATAAACCACACCACTCAGAGAAACCTTATCTGTTCAAACTGCTGTTTGCCTGTGCTTTGTACCCTTTCTTTCAGCCTTCTGTAGAATCATAGCACCCTCTTGTGTCTAAAGAAACCCTTTTCAGGCAATATGATTATTCCTAAGATGTGGCAATGTCCATTGCTGAATATTATTATGAACTTAATGCAGTTGCCAGTGGTTTTGATTATGATGTCACAAGAGACTATTATATGGTTAAATTTCCATCAGTTTTATTTTCCTTTTTTCATGTGACATTGTTAATAAGTTTCAGATTTGAACTCTTTAAACTGTAAACTAAGATTTAAATGCTGCAAAACTGTTTGCATTATAAGATACTAGTGGTTAGAGATGCAAAATTAGCAGTGCAAGCTAAATATGAACTTCTTGGGCCAATTAAACTGAGTGATTTTCAACAAGTGCTTTTAAAAAAAAGTCTGTGATTTTCATGTCAACTGGATATACTTTTCACTTGCTCAAGACAAAGTAAAGGCAGACTAATTGGTAAGTAAACATGAAAAGCGTTATAAAGGACGTGCTCAATAGTCAGTGATGTCCAAGGCTTCTGAACAAAATACCATCCATATTTATGTGGACAGCCTTTGTGCTTTTTTGGGGGGGGTTAAAAAGCAGCACAATCAAAACTCATGATAAACTTATAGAATAAATATAACCTCTTAAACAATACTCATTCCTCACATATGATCTGTTACATCTGTAGAAACCTTAACTACTAGGTGTATTTTCTTGTTTTTTACTTCTGCCCTGTGTTTGGTTTTGGTTGAATTTGTTCAGCCACTATCCAAAAATATCCTAAAGAGTACTGAAATAACAATAATTGAGTAATACATTTCACATAAATACTTTTGAACCAAATTGTATGTCTTACCTACACACACACTTATAAGAACATTGTCTTGAATAAACCTAACACAGTATTTGGTTGGCAGCACGTAAATCGGCTAGTTGTGGTGCGAACAAGATGTTGCACAAATGTTTTACATAATGTGTGTGTTTTTGCTTTTGAAATGATGATGATTAAGATTAGAGCCTGGTTTGTTAATACTTGTGTTCTGTCATTTTTGTGAATGACTGAGACGCAATTATCTCTGTTGTCACTTGGTTGTGTATGATTTCAGGGTAAACCAGGTATTCCAGGGAGCTCTGGGGAGAAGGGGCCTCACGGTGAGCCAGTAAGTATACTGTCTGCTGACAGTCTTACAGTTTTTGTTCAAATGTTTCCGATTATTCAGATTGTATTAATAGTAACAGAGGCTTAATAGTAACTGAGGCGCGTGTTATGTCTGTCTTGTGATTCATGATCGCAGTGATTAGTGATTCATTGGTGTCCTATTGGTAGGAAATTATCGTTAGTTATTTTGATTTTGCTTTTTGTTCAGGGACCAAAAGGACCTCCTGGAGAGGCTGGACCTGATGGAGAACAAGGACCTGAAGTACTCATCCTGAAATATTAACAATTACTGTATTTATTATTAATGTTATCAATGGATAATGGAATTTGAAGATTACATTTTTATTCACAAAAAATTATGTGTTTAATAAAAATATTTCTCACATCCTTTTTGTCTCTGTCTGATCTTTGCAGGGTGTTCCAGGCGTAGAGGGGGGACCAGGTGTCATTGGCGAGCCGGGGTTAAAGGTCAGTCACATTTTGCCATAGTTTAGTCATATCTGTAAAAACTCAAAGAGGTCTGCAACCATCACTCTCTAATGTTATCCATGCCATGTTGACTTAACTGTAGCCAGGTTAAAAAAGCTGTTCATGTGGTCAGTAGAAAGTCCAGTAAGGCTAATATACCTGTAAAATGTTTGTGTCACTGCAGGGTGAAACTGGGCCTCCAGGAGCTGAAGGGGAACAGGGGCAGGAAGGAATCAGAGTGAGTGGCGTGAATCTATATTTTTGCGAGGGGACAGTAGGAATAGTAGGAGACTATTAGCAATAATAGTTCCAAGAGTTCCAAAACTACTTGAATGTTTTTAACAGGAATTGAGACAGTCTTTTTAAGCAATCTGTGAGTTTGCTCACACAAATAAAGTGAAAAAAGAACATAAAACTGAGCATGTCTGTAAATTTAGTGACACAAAAACTGCTGATTGTCTTGCTTATATTTTTCTGTGATTTTGACTGCTAACAGCTGCCACTCAAGTAATGGTGTTCCTCTTTGCAATTGGGAAATTATTTTCTTGTTAAAATGTAACTTATTCATAGGGTGCTCCTGGCCCACCTGGTGAAGATGGGCCTCAAGGGAAAGATGGACCCAAGGTAAGCAAAGAAACATCTGACAGTTTTATCTTCACTTTCGTATAAAGACGATTAAATCTACCCACTATACAGACACCCCCTGCCCCACCCATATAACAATTCTGTATTGATGAAGTGTTAAAAATAACTTAAGGTAAAATACTCTACTGAGATAGAATTTTGAGTCTTCTTTGCTGTAATCTAAACCATTACATTGTGAAGGCTTTTCACTCTCTGTGTCTCTTTGTCTTCGTCACACTGTAAGGGTGAGCCTGGTGAGAGTGGGCCAGTGGGAGAACCGGGGGACAAAGGGACAGAAGGAGACGCCGGGCCCCAAGGACCACCCGGAATCCCTGGGAAACAGGGCTTTCGTGTAAGTTACATTTTTTGTCTTCGAACTTTAAGGACTTTCACCTAAACGTAACCCAATCTAGCAGTTTTAACACAACTTGCAAGAACACCCCAGTAGGTGTCAGAGTTGTCTTCAACAATGACGTTTTACTGCAGGGTGAATAAAAGGTACTGTATCAAATGATTTGGTTTAGAAGTGATTCATGACCTCTGTAAATTCAAATGCTGGGCAGCTATTACCATGTGCACTTCACAGCACAGAAAATGAGTCAAAAGCAGCCCAGATTGAATATGAATATAGTTATATAATTCTAATGATGTTTAAAAACACTTTTGTGGTGTTGAGATCTGCTGGTTTTTATTGAATGATGTACCTCCCCAGGATCTCTAAATCAAGGACCTGAAGGTCAAAAACAAACCAAAAAAGAATGAAAAATATCAAGTTGTTTACAAAGTGGTTTGAGTTTGGAGATGAAGAGCAGAATCCCTCTTCATAAAAATGTTTGTATGTAATTAAATTAGTCTGCTTTTTATAGGGACCAGAAGGAAAACTTGGTTCACCAGGAAACAGAGGCAGACACGGAAAGAAAGTGAGTTTCTGTTCTTTAAACCACTTTTTTGTCTGTTTAAAAAAATAAAAAAATGGAAGGACTGTTGAACAAAATTTTATCAGACAATTTTGATAACATCTCCATTTTATTATTTAATAACATTATAAAATTGTATTATTGACTGTCTGTTTTCTGTTTAAGGGATAGTTACCATCATATGTATTTCTCAGTGTTACTTCTTCTCAGCCTTAAAGGAGCTTGTTAATATTTGCAGGGAGAGAAGGGTCCCCCAGGCCTTACTGGTGAGATTGGCCCTCGAGGAGATGTTGGCCAGCCAGGAGAGCCGGGGCTGAAAGGTGCCAGAGGAACCAGAGGCACACCCGTTAGTTTCCATTCATACCCTTTCTTTCACACAAAATAGACAAATGATACTATGTTTATTAAGTAGTGAAAGTATGAGTGATGGATCACCATCAGACAGATTATGCAAGATACTGACACTAACATGGTGAAATATTTTCTCATAGATGTTATGGTTTCTATTTTTCATATTATTTCAAGACACCTTCCAAAGAAAATTCACAAGTTTTAACAATGTGATATTAATAAAAACAGATTTAAGAGACCCATCTCATCAACTTAATGACAATAACAATTTATTTATAATATGATCAATGGTTTTTGTTTGAGGTGTAGAATGCTATCTCGTACATTTTGAGGCATGAAGAGATTGCATTATAGTAAAATATAAAGAAGGGGAAAGTCTGTTTTGACTAACAAAGAGGACTCATGTGAGGTCAAATCAGCGATTGTCCAGAGAGGAAAGGAGAGAGAAAATATGGTGGTGATGGTGGTTATGCAATCCTCAAAACAGACCTGCAACAAGCATGAGAGCCATGGAGAGAGGATTCCTAGATCCTTGTAATGTGTTAGGCACTGTTTTATGACACGATCTGATCTGATGATGAATTAATCTCACACTCAATAATAATGAAAAAAACCTCAACAAAAGAGATACTGGTTTGTTACTTTATTTAGTCTTTTCTGCTTTGCTTCCAGGGTCAGCCTGGTGTTATGGGCATGGAAGGGCAACCAGGACTGCCAGGATACCCAGTGAGTTTTTCACGTTGACAGTTTTGAGAAGGTTGCTCTAAAAATGTACAGATGCATTAATGTGTTATGATACACTCAACATAAGTGCACAACGTGTAGGTTTGTTATTTAAATGCATTTATTCACACATAAGTTGTTGATAATTCTGATCTCGGTCTCTGAATTTTTTTTTACATATGTTACAAACTGGGATTGTATAAATATAATTTTGAATGGAGAAACCTTGTTTGCATGGCATGTGCTTTACTATGCTTGGCTTCTCAGTTTTACGTTCATATTTAAATCACAGTTGTCCAGCCTACTGAAAACAACCCTGCCATCTTCATGCTCTCCCCTATTGAGGTTTTCCATAAACACAATCATAAGTGTGAGGAATCCAGGCCTTGGTTAAGGGCTCTTAGATTTGACTTTGAAGTATGATCTGAGTCTGCACAAATCCTCAAATTTTGAATCATTTAGACTTTGTAAAAAGTATCGTTTATATCAAACTGCTCTGTTTACTATGTTGACAGTCCTCACAATGAAAGTGTCATTAGTGGTTTCATGATGTGCAATAAACAGCTTTCGTCTCCACTTTTAGGGGCACCCTGGCAAACCTGGGCCCATTGGTCCTCCAGGGCCCAAGGGTGAAAAGGTAATATGATTCCTGAGCTAACCCAGGAAAAGGAAGCGTTTCCAAATGAGCTTTGCTTTTTTAAGTACTGTGTCAACACAGAATAATGATAATGTATTCACAGCATAAACATGTAGTTGTGATTGTCTACATGTTTTCTTTTGTTTTTGTTTTTTAAAATCATATTCCAGGGTTATCCAGGCGAGGACAATAAGACACCGGGACCACCAGGGCCCTTAGGTGAACCAGTAGGTCTTGCTTTCCTTTAAACTCTGGGTTCTTTTCAGTCCTTGTACTATTTAACAGAATACATTAAATACAAGAAAAGCTTTCCTTTCCTAAACCTGTGATGCAAATGGATTCAGTTCTAAATAAGCTAAGTCATATGTAACCATTAACATCCAAACTTTGTTCTTGTTTTGCCCATAGTCTTTCATCATTACAAAATTAGTCAATCTTTGAAAAGACTTAAAGCACCTTTTTGGCCATTGTTCATTTTATCTCTATGCTCTACCTGTTTAGCTATGTTCAGTGTTTATTCTTGGACTAATATCAAAATCTGATAAGAACATGTCAGTGAGTTTAAGCAGTGTGTCATGTCTGCTGTATCATGATTAGAGATCTATATCGTATGGATTCACATATAATTAGATCTAGATTGTCCAGATTTGCAATAGGTAAATGACCCAGACACTGACAGTGTCTTTTTTATGTCATATCTCAAATTAATGTATTTGATTAGGTAGATAGACCAATTGAGGCTGGGTGTGTAAAAAGAAGACATGCATGTACAGTATGTCTGCATTTATGTCTACACAGGGGCCTCCTGGAGAACAAGGAGAACGAGGAGAGCCAGGAAGTGAAGGATATCAGGTGAGCAAAACAGCTCGGTTTACAAATACCTCTGGATAATTTCTGTAGACGTGTTGAGAAATAAACAAAAACAAACAAAAAAATCAATGCTTTGCAATTATTCCACAAAATATTTTTTAGCATTTCATTATTCCATGCTTTTCATTCATTTGATGCAAGGGTAACTTAATTCAGAGCTCCACAGTTTTAATTTTGGTTTGGATTTGTATTCTTTGTTACCTGTTTTACTTAGATTCTGATCTTATCAGCAGATTACCATATCCAGTTTTCAATTTATTAACAGGGCAAATCTTTTACGTTTTTAGGGCCATATTGGTACTACTGGATCTCGTGGGCCAGTTGGACCACAAGGCCCACCGGTAAGTCAGCAGCTGTCTTTAATACAGAGTTTGTGCCCTACAAGTTACAAGCATTTATTTTTTATTTTGTCAAATAATTGCCACAATAACTTGCGATGGATATTAATTGAATGTATTAGACACAGCAAAACACATTTAGATCATGTTCTAGGTTGATTCAGTCAAAAAACTTTCCAAAATGTACATAAAAATGGATCAATTGGACTTAATTTTGTGTATCAATATTATGAAAAATCATAATGAAAGAAAAAATAGAACTAAGATACTGATTTTTTTTTAATCCACATTTCAGGGATCAGCTGGCCGACCTGGAGAACCAGGCCAAAAAGGAGAAAAAGGACCCCCAGTGAGTTATTTCTCATACATTACAGGTGTCGGCTGACTTGTGGTGGAGTGCGACAGATGAGAACAACCTTTGATAAATCTTACTTCTTTATATCCAAAACAAGGTGGTAAGATCTTTGATAATGGGAAAAAAAAAGAATCCACTTTGTCATACAATATTTTATTTGTCTTAACACTTTCTATGGATTTTTATTAAGTTATTACACGTGTAAGCGTCTTTAACAGTTATTCTATTTTATTTTATTTTATAGCCATAACGTGTTTATGGGAACTTAGACCTCTCATTCTACTTAAAAAGTCTTTTTATGTTTCAGATGCTTTGAATCAACTTTACTTTATTTGACAGATACCTTTAGTGACTTGTCCCCATGAGGTGTTGAGCATACTATCGATGTTTAGAATCACTTTGAAGTTGGACGCTGACTCTAATATTGAACCAGAGTGGCAGTTTTGATTAGTATATATTTGTGAATCTCCTTGTATTAGTTATTTTTTCTCTTTCATGCCTGTGTTTAAGGGCTCAGCTGGAAAGAAAGGAGCAAGAGGTCTTGCAGGCACCGCTGGCAGTGAAGTGAGTGTAACGTTAGTTATAACCATTCCTGAACTATAGAGAAACTACAGTATGGAACAACATTTTTACAGTGACAAGATGTGTGTTGGCTTAGCAACATTGAGGAAAAACCGTGTTACATTTTTAGTCAGCCATCATGTACTAGGAAAGATTAGGTGGAAGGTCTAACCTGACAGAGGATAAAAGTAAGCTGAAACAGACTTGGAATAACATTATTTTCCAGGGCCCAACTGGTTTACCAGGGCTCAAGGGATTGATGGGTTTTCCAGGGCCCAATGGGCCCCCGGGACTGCTTGGCTTACCAGGACTACCAGGAAAACAAGGGCGACAGGTAATCCCTGATATTATCTTTGTCTTTAAGCTTATTTGTGAATCAAACTTAAGTCTCCTTGAGCTGAGCTGACATAGTTTCTTTATGTAATTACAGTTACATACAGCATTTTTGAGTGGCAGATCAAGATGTATTAATAATATTGAATTTATCTATTGAATATTAGAGGAAAAAACACATTAAGGAGGTTTTCTTATAGAAAGATAATATACAGTAGATCACAAAATCATGATCATAACTATTTGCTTAAACAGAGCATAAGAGATTATTCAAAGTGGACATGTGAAATACATTTTGTATTATCAAATAATTTTGTTTCTTTGTTGGAACACTTTACTATGAATCCATTGCTAGCCTACTCAATAACCTTAGCACAGGTCCTTATTTAACTGAGAGCACGTAACTTTTACTTGAGCTGCTTAGATTTGTTGTTCTATGACAAAGTCTGTGTTTGTGTAATGATGAGATGCCTTGTTTGATTTTATGGGCCTCTCCTGGTTGCAAAGCAGTAGGTTTATTCAATTAAGTGTGCAGACGGAGTGGAGAATTCCATAACTCAGTGTGTTGGTCCTTTGCAGCCGAAAGTTGGAAAAGTCAATTTGTCCTGTGTGGATTTAATTTGTACAATGTAGCAGAAATGTTGTCCACTCATGTTTCTCCACTGGTTTGAAATGATGTTGTATCTCATAGTTATTTTTCATAACTTTGCCTTTCCTTAGACACATAAAGTGCAGACACTGTAAATTTGAAAAAGTCTCTGTTTAGTTTCAGTCTCAGATAACTAGATTTTTTTGGCAATGCAAGGTTTTTGTAGGCAAACTGTTCGCTTCGTTAGTCTTATATTTTTGGGGCACTGTGAAGTAGAGCTTTTCACAAACCATTCATATTGGTCTTAGCAGGAAAGAAAACTTTAATGCAGTAGGCTGCACAGTTGTCTGGTGGTTAACCCTGTTGCCCCCTGGTTTAATCCCAGCTGGGGACCTTTCTGTGTGGAGTTTTGCATGTTCTCCCTCTGTATGCATGGGTTTTCAGGCTTCCTCCCACCGTCCAAGAACAGACATGTTAGGTTGATTGGGGATTTTAAATTGGCTTTATGATAGACTGCAAGTGTGTGTGCTTGCCTGTCTTGTTTGGGTCTGTGTGGCCCTGTGATGGACTGACAACCTTGACCAGGGTGCACTGAGCCTCTCGCCCTATGACAGCTTGGAAAGGATCCAGACCCTCCACGACTGTACTTTGAGTAGGGTGGTACAGACAATGGATTGCATTTATGAAAAGAAAAAAAAATGTAGTTGACATCTAATCAGTCAGATACGTAGCAGCAGGTCCAGATGTTTATGTAATTTACCCTTGTCATGTGTATTTGCTGGAAAGTCCTATTCATGTGCCAGCCATTCAATAAAAAAATGGTTGATATATTAGATTACATAACAACCCTCATATCTTTGACATTTCTGATGGAATTTAATACAAATACAAATAGAAATCTTATTTTCTAACAAATCTTTTTTCATGTAATGCACAGCAAAAAGCACAAAGCATTCATATAATTGCAGCTGTTAGTGCCATTGAGCCTATTGCACGGCAATTCAATTTGTCATTTTAAGCTTTTGATACAAGTATGTAACATTTGACCTCAAGCAAATTTAGAGAAAAATAAAACATTGTTCTTCCCCTCAGATATTTCCGACAAGTTTAGATATGGTTTGAGTAAGAATATGTTAAGCCAGATATGTGTCAAATTCAATACAAAATGTAATAACAAGACCTTCTTCAAGAGATATCTTTATACCCGTCTCTGTGTGCCCTCCAGTAAACCCCTCATATTGGTCCCCTCCTCAACATCTTCCATTTTTTCCTCTTTAAGTACTTTCATGTGAGGGTATTTTTGATCAGTTTTGATTCAATCTCTCTGATCTTATTAAGCTTAATGGCGGTGGCTTTTTCTCACGCAGTAGTCCCATAGCACCTGCAAGTTTTGGATGCAATCCAGAAAAACTGCAATGGTGTAATTCCAGCCTGGTTTTTAACTTGTCGGCTCCCCTCAAAGTGATCGAGGAAGGAAAGCCATATGTGAGACGACGGCCCACTTGGTCTGTTATTCTTATATCAGTGTTTCCACTCTGCCTCATCACACTGCTGATGGGGCAGGAAACGGCTGTGGTCTGCCATGTGAGAAGGCAATTCAGACAAGCAGTCACCACTATGTCGGGCACTTAGTGGGCACACGGTAACAGATGTTTCTGTTGGACAAATTTAGAAATGTGTTTTAAGGGATTGAAATACACAAAATAGAGCAATTGAAAATAATTGTGACAGTATTCCATATACCTACGGTTATTCTTAAAAAATCCATGTTTGATAAATGGTGTTACCGACTACTTGAAGCTGAAAAAGAGGTAACATCCAAATCTTGAACTCAAATAAGCATCGAGATAAGCATAGTTTTAATGACCAAAGTGTTGCTTTGTTTTGACCATCTTTACTCATTCAGGATGTTGTGTCACCATACAGCCTCACAACATCTACAATGGAAATTTTGTACAACATCAACAGCATTGAAGAAGAAAGATGCTGTAGATGGATATAAGCTGTTTGTATTTCAGAACACAATTGAATTTTAATTTTTTGTTCGCTTTCTATTTGTTGTTTGATCCTGACACAGGGTCAGAGAGGCTTGGTGGGACAAGAAGGTCCCGTTGGTCGTCCGGGTCCCAGGGGAGAAATCGGGCTCCCTGGACAACCTGGAGAATTAGGACCACCTGGTCAGAAGGTAAAACAAAGAATACTGAGGAGGACCCAGTATATATCCCAAAACATTCTTGTGCTGCATGTCATGACAGACGAAAATGTTTATTTTTATGAAAAAATGTTCATAGGTTCTGCTTCCCTGTGTAATACTTGAGTTTTTATTGCTCAGGGAGAACGTGGCCTGCCAGGAGACAGAGGGACCCCCGGACATAAAGGCATGGAGGGGGCTGCAGGTGACCAGGGCAGGAAGGGTGATCCAGGACCCAAAGGACAACCTGTAAGTATAAACAAGTATATTTTACTCAATTAAAACATAGAATCCAATGTGCAGAATAACTTTAAATCAATAACAGGCGCTTGCCTTGATTTGGGGATTTTTTTTCCCTAATGCTATTTACAGAAATTTTAATGTTATAATCTATTATTATTATTAATGTGTTACTGGGTGATCATAATCAAAATGAGCTAAGTGTCTGCTTTTCAAAGTAGAAATGATGCATGCTGGGGAAATTTTTCCATGGTGTGATTTTTTTTTGTAGTTGTTTTTTTTTGTTTATTTAAAGCTTCATAGCTATTGCTAAAAGTAATTTAGATGCCACACCTTTCGCCCATAGCATGGTCCACTTTTTCAAATTATACAATCCTTCAAATGTACTTGTTAAAGCATATTTTATTGGCTTGCATGTTTTATTAAACACCTATCTAAATATAGCTTCTGGAGTCCGTGTAATTGATATATAGTGAGTAAAATGTGCATCTGATACCTTTCACCCTGAATGGGTGAAAAAATTGTTTGGGCTAGGCCGGGAATGGAAACGTTCCACCTGGCAAGGCCAAGTTATGTAAGATCTGCACACGTCTTTAAAAAAATTGGTGCTCCAATTTACTTATGTAACTCCTCAAAGTAGACAAAAAAGAAACACAACATTCAAGCCCCCGCTCTCCCTCCCTTCCAGTAGATTCCTGTACTGACACTCATTAAGCAGAAAAGGGACTCAGGCCCATGGGTCAGATCACTTTACATTTTTCAGTGAATACAGTTTCCTTAGCCAAAGACACGGGTTTGAAAATGGAGCTGTCCAAAGGATGTGAAAGATTGACTGTACAAAGACGCTGTCTGCCCACCTGGATGACAGACATCACTCAGACTCTGAAAAGGATACAGACAACCTTTTCTAGTGCTTGTGAACAGGAAGGTATGTGAAGGCGTGTTGGGGCTACTGTAGATCCACATACAAAGCCTCTGTCTGTATAAATTCCTCCTCAAAGGACAAGGGTGTTTTTCTTTTAAAGCCAGCATACATAAGCCCCTTTTTGTGCCTGGTACTGTGGGCAGTAACTCGGTGTAATACATTTTTAACGAAGGTGCATCAAGTCCAAGACCAGCCATCTTTTAAAAAATGCGGTTGAGAGAACTGAGAAAGTGAATCAACAATCCATCCTCCATGTGAATAGATGGATTTACAAATAAATTAATATCCTTTCTGATACACATTTAGCATGAAGCCCTAAAAGTGCTCAAAGGCCACAGGGCATCTCATGAAGTCTATTGAGTTGCTTTACCTCAATGACAGCTTATACTACTTCAGGTTTAAAGATCTGTCGAGTTAAGAGCATTTTCAGAGCATTTTTGAGATGATATATCTTTTAAATTGGAAAAACATCCAGTTCTGTGGTTCAAATTTAGGTGCTTTAACCTGCCATGCCTTTTGTCTTTCACATCTCAGTCAATTATGACCCTTATGTACTGTTAATGTTCACTCTTATATCATTCTTTGCTCAAACTTTCCTTTTAAATTTTACGAGGCAAGTTTCTGTTTTATCATTAACAATTTTGATTCTGAATGGTAAAAAAAAAAAAGAAAAGCTTTGGATGTTGAGCAGATTCTCCAGTCTCGTGTCTCTGCTGATGTAAAGGCCACAAAATCTTAACCAATAATGTGGTGTTCACCGAACGTTCCATATGCAGCTGTGGGTTCTTTCTTAATATGAGGGCAGGCATACATAATATCATACTTTCTATTTGTCCATAGGGGGAATCTGGTGATTTGGGGATGGCTGGTTTACAAGGCTTTCCAGGACCAAAGGTAAGACAAGGAAGTATTGTACATGTTATTATAGTATAGAAGATTATCACATATAGCAGTAAAGAAAGTTTAAAAATGTTCTTTCAAACAGGGGCCAAATGGCGATTTTGGAATGGCAGGCTTCCCTGGCCCTAAAGGACCTATGGGTACAGTGGTAAGTTTTACTAGACAAAACAGTAAAAAAATATTCTTTAGATGGAATACAAGATGTGATTATGTGTTTACATTTGGATGCATAGTTCTCTCAGGGTACTACACAGAAAAAAGGTTGTTTAATTATGCATTTATACGGAATAGAGAACAAAAAAATCTATTTTTAATGTACTTCAAGAATCAAGGAAAGCAGTGTCATTATCTCCCCTTTCTAAACCAATCGCTGGGAAGAACTGGACAACTGAAATTAAAGTGTTTTGGGACATTGTGACATTCATGGTTTATTTATCTTCAATCCACCTTTCTTTTTCTTCCAGGGATTCACTGGACCTGTAGGCCCCGAAGGAATGATTGGCCCATTTGGAAAACCTGTAAGTTTTAGTTTAACACTACAGAATGTTATAGAAAACTGTATATGTATCTATAGTTATATTTTTATTTTTCATAGGGGCCAAGAGGTCCAAAAGGAAGCAATGGTGAAATGGTAAGTCTTTGATGGGTCTCTGTTGAAATTGGCCAAATGGTTTCTGGTATGTGTAACATACTATATAACTATAAAGTATGTTTATTTAACACTTTCCTATGTGTGAAACAGGGAAAGTCTTGACTGTCAAAGCATCACAGGGCCATGTAGAAACAGATTGTGGGTGCTACAGCAGGGATTATGGCTGACCTGAGCTGAAACGGTGCAGGAATGCAAGAGTAGTTTTACTCAAGTGCCCTAAAGTAACGAAGTATAGCTTTGAGTCAGAATGTCCTGGATTGCGTGAGGCCTCGTGCCCTCTTGGGTAAACATTTTTCAAGGAAACATCTTGTCAAAATGTTTGCAGGGCTTACCACAGAGCAATCTGTATAGTTACTTTTTTATACTAGTTCCCTGTTTTTGATGTAAACTGTAGTTAGTTTCTCAGCTCAACCTGAATCCCTCTGCTATTCGGAAGATGTATATACAACCTTAATTCTAGCATTAGTGATGTGCATACTTTCATGAACATAAACTACATAAAATCCCATTGAGGGATGTGCCAGTCGCCCACAATATGACTTTACAGTGGTTTTAGAGTAAGAACAATGCCTCTCTACTTACATTTAAAATCAGTTTCTGCTCCTGTTTAACTTTTATTGAATTCTCAGTGGACATCAGTGTTAAAACATTCACAATATACTGTATCTTTGCACTTTTAAATGCCCATTTCTCCATGTGTAACTTTTTCAGGGCCCTCAAGGACCACAAGGAAGTCCAGGACTCAGAGTAAGTGTTCAGTTTAGTATCATATGGTTTCATGAACATCTTCTTCTATTACATTGTTCTCAATTGAAGATCAATTAAGACACTTTTTTTATGTTCAGGACATTAGGTCTAACGTTTTGAGCTTTGAAACTCTTTCAGACTCTTTCAGTCCAGATGAGGGAGTCATGTGGTCATGTTGTAATGTCTACTTGCCATGTGGCAGTACAGTGACATTAACATAAATATTGGTGACCAAGTGATCTTTTTATTCAGCAAGCTGCTCATTCAGTCTGTTTCTTTTCTCCTTCTCAGGGACCACCTGGTGCTCCTGGTCCAACAGTAAGTATTTGGCATCAGCATAGATTACAGTCCTGCTTTAGTGTCTAAATATAAAGCAATTTGATAGAAAGTCAACAAAGGTAGATGTCTCGGGTTTATGGTATCTTTGCGATCACATTTTTTCTCTCTGAATAAACGTCTCTTGTTTAAATGACTCATAAAATTAAAACAGCATGACACATAACCTATTGTCTACACATATTAAGTGATCAGTGTAGGGTTTATTTAGAGTTTGTTTCTGTTCTCCCTGCTAAGGCCAGGAATGAGTTGGTTTGTTGATACTAAACTTACTTCATAGCTCTCTGCTACCAAAGTGTACTTGGACTGCATGAAGGTTTTCTTTGTAAACTAGGTGTGTATTTGTTCTTTGTAACCAGTGAACAAGCCTGAATAACATATTTTAGTTACATTTTGCGTACGCAATTGATTTGGATTTTGTTTTCCTTTAAACACAGTATATTGATTTTGAATTTTGAATCCACAGATACAAATATATGATGACTCAGCTGACTACAGTCTATCGGAATCCAATGCTGACCTGAGGACAGAGGTGAACCACATTGCACAGTTCGATGAACAATTGATGTGTGGAATTGCCACGTGTATTATTGTGGAATTTGGGTATGAACTGTCCTTTTTCCCCTCCCTCTGTAATTAGAATTTCCAGAACTCTGAAATGACCCTGTCAGATCAGAGTACAGAGATACTTATGACTCTTCGTTACTTGAGCAGTGTGATTGAAAGCATCAAAAAGCCTTTGGGCACCAAGGAGAACCCAGCTCGTCTCTGTAAAGACCTGCTAGACTGTCAGCAGCAGCTGAAAGACGGTGAGTTTTGACGGACATGTACTAAAGAGATGTTAAGAGAGGATAAATTATGATCAGTATAGATGGAGCGACTCTCACATTGTCTGTTCTTTTTATGACTTGGGGTTTTCAGATTGGTTCTGGATTGATCCAAATCTGGGTTGCACCTCTGATGCCTTTGAGGTCTTCTGCAACTTTACTGCCGGAGGTCAGACTTGTTTACATCCAGTGGCCTCTAATAAGGTATCTATGGAGTAAAACAATGACAACAATCATGCTTAAGTTCTTACATGAGGAATATTCAGAAGGCTTTAAAATAACAAATTACACATGTAAATAATATAAATGTTAATGTATAGTGTAAATCCAACAATAGCTTGCATGACCCATTAAGGCTGTAACTGATTTTCAAGTGATCCTAGCTTTGGGGTTTTAAAGTGATTCTGGCTTTGTGGTTTTGATGACACCCTGTCTGAAACCCCCCCAACAGATGGTTTTTGGTGTTGGGAAAGTCCAGATGAAGTTTCTGCATCTGCTGAGCTCTGAGGCGAGCCAAAGAATCACTCTGCATTGCCTAAGTGATCCACCCTACAGCATCAAAGACAACTCAAGCTCCACCAAACCCATTCACAGAGGGAACACCAGACTTCGGTTTCGTGGCTGGAATAAGCAGATGTTTGAAAGAGACACATATCTTGAACCACATGTACTACTAGATGAATGCGAGGTAAAGTGTGGAGACAGAGTTTTTGATCTGGAGATGAGCAATAAGCAGATACATTTTGAGGCACGTTTATTATGTATGTATAGGTTTCTGTGAGATACTCATTGCATTCATTGGTGCAAACCCCACACAAAACGATGCCCGTTAACCTATCCTAAGTATCAATTCAATGGAAATGTATATCGTACTGAAGAATAAATTAATAGAACTGATTTGGAGAGAGTGTGAGATGTACTTAGAAAACAAATCCGTGAAAGATAACAGATCATTTTTAACAAATCAGCCCGATATTAAAGTTTTACTTTTGAATGTCTTCAACATAAAACACATTTGCTAACTTTTTCTTTCTCCATTTGTCACGTTTCAGATTGAAGATGGCAGCTGGCACCAGTCTCATTTCTTCTTCCATACTCAGGACAGTCATCAGTTACCAATAGCAGACATACAGGAATATCCTACGTCTGGGTTAAACAAACGGCAACACATAGAAATTGGTCCTGTTTGCTTCCTCTGACACTCGTGTCATCCTGCAATCTGCTCACTTTGACCACTCACTTCTCCAAATGTAAAAAAATGGCTTTATACCAAAGAGGAAGATTCCACATTAAGATAGAGGATGTGTTCAAGAGCATTTGCTTTGTTTGCCCTATGTTCAGTTGTAGGCAGACCTTTGTGGATAAACTATATCTCTTTGCAACATTCAGGCTGAAAGTGGCAAAATGAGAAGCGTGCATACTGATATTTATCAATTAAATGTAAAAAAGTTTGTTTTTTACTTTTTTGTTTAATTCTTATGGTGCTTAGGTTCACTGCCTATGGACCCATGTTACTCCCTGATCACAGGGTAGGGCCTCATGATGCAGAAAACCCCAAAACTCACATCTTCCGTTCGTCCCTCCCCTAAAACACTCTAAGATCATATTAAGCAGGGGCCCAACTCGAAGGATCGTACCAGGCCACTGTCCAACTAAAGGTTTATACAAGTGCAATAGCATGTGGATAATGTGCGAGTGCTTAAAAAATGTCAATTTACCAACTATAGCTTTATGTAAGATTGATAGTATTGTCTTTGGTCCAGTCCAGTTGGACATCTTGACTGCTGGTTCTACCTCTTCCTGGTTATTTGCTTTCTAGAATATAGCATGATGTCAAAAACACTAAATCTTCTGACTGTATGTTGTATGTACCGGTTACATTAAGATTTGCTATGTTTAATGAGTACTAATGTTCATTTGGTCATTTCTTATTTATGAACCAATTTTGATACACTTACATAAGTTTGTGGCTTTTACCTGTATGTGATAGGTTTCTAAACTTATCCCTGGTGCTGCAGCAAAAAATGAATCGTCATCAATTTCCTGTGTATATTTTGATAGCATATGCCCTCATATTATATATTTATTTATAGCATTTTTCTTTTTTCTTTTTTTTTCTTTTTTTGCTCACATTACTGTATCGCAGTAAGTTATACACTCAGAGAACTTTTTTGGCCAATAACAACTCAGTCCAGTGAATATTTATGTTTAAAAATCTGTGAGTTCACACCTGTTACTGATAATCTCAGTTTGTTCCACGTTGGTTCATAACTGGCAGCTATTGTAGGCCAGAGTCAGAAAACACATAAAGCAGTCATCATATTTTTAAGTTATATTATCTTCAACAAAATGTTATTATTTACAATTTGTGGAGGATAACATTGGTTGCAAATGTGTAAATAAAAAAATGATATTTTACAAATAAATGGAACATTTTATCCACAACTAGTATGTTGTTCTTTTTAATGTGATTTTGAAATCACAACAAAAGACAGTGCACAAACACAACTGAAATAAGCAGAACACGGCAATGTGACTGATTGATCAGTTTTAGTCTGATGCATTAACGATTCTAAATGTCATTTCTAACAGAGCCCGGCAGGATGCAATTAAGAGGAGAAGCTTACATATTTCTTAACTATTATGCACAGTTATCACTAATGTCTTTGAACAGGTTAATCCTACTCTTTTGTTTTTTAAGAGACAGTTAATGGTAGGGGATTTTACCAGTGCTTTCCGAGTATGAGAATGACTTTTTCCCATAGAGAAAAAAAAGTGGTTTTCATTCTTATGAACAACAAAGTCCGGCATCAATGATTTTTCAGTCAGGACAAATTTCCACCCTAACAGAAATTATAATAATCAGTGGAAATGTGCTCATAATTTGCTATTGGTGTACCTACAAAATACTGATTAATTGAAGTTATCTAACTTATGAGTGCTTTTCGTGCTGACGTCACTGGTAGCTTGTAGAACAGCCTGACGGACACATGGGGGCGCTAGTGAGCACATTTCCAACCGGAACTTATTTCCACGTGTGCCACCTCGGGCGGAAGAGGGTTTGTTTTGGTGCCGCTACTCGTTTTATCAAACGTGCTTCACAGACATCACATTTAAGTGTGCAATAGTTACTCTCAGAGCTCATAAAATGTCTTCCGTCGACAGCCAAGTCGACGAGTCTTGTCCAGGGGAAGAAGATACAACCACGAAAAGAAAGATTTCTCTCGCTAGGTAAGCAGCTCAGAGACAGAGAAGTTTGATAGTTTTGAAGGTTAGGTTTTTGTAAGTGTTTTTGTCCCCTCTCAATTAAAAATAGCAGTAAATGTCACGTTAACTAGTTGGTGTTTTTTGTGAAACGGCTAAAAACCCAACGCACATATATATTTTTTTGGGTGGGCTCAAACAATCGTTGTGAATTGCCACATTTTAGTGTTCTCGCTAATACTTCAGCAGCTTCAAACTCAACTCCTGTCTCTTCTTCATTGGCAAAATATTTCTTCTTCTCTATATGCATAATTATACCTAAACACACCAGAAAAGTGTATCCAAGCTTCATAATAACAGAACATGCTTGTCAAGTTGTATGAAGGTTTATGCCCCCCCACCCTTTATCCCATTTTTTAAAAAAAAAAAAAAAAGATGAATGGTAAAATATCATTGAGGAGTTGTCTTTCCTGCAGCTGTGAAGTTTGTGGATCCAGAGAAGCAAAATACAGGTGTCCCGCCTGCCTGAAGCAATCCTGCAGGTACGTTGTTTTCCTTCGTTTTAAGGTTTGATGTTCATTTACTCATTTTAATAAATTCTCCAGTTTTCTAATTACGTCCAATGAATTAAAAATGACATAAAAGTGGGGCTTCTTGTCTATTATCAGAAGCACGGTAGTACTGCAGACACATACTAACAAATCTAATTTTAAAAATGGCAACTGCATAGACAGTAACACGGCCAAAAATACTCAGATCCAGCGGCTCAAACGTTCAAGATAATTTCGTACCAAACGATTCATAAATATAATCATTTCTGTAGAATATTAATGGCCTGTGCAGGTCTGCTTTTAATTCCTATATAGTAGAATACGCTGTGTGGAGAACTGTCATGGGTGGAGAGTCGTTATAAAACATGCAATGCATAAAAAAGGATTTCTTAACCCCAGTCATGGTGTTATTTGAAGTTCTAAAGCTCTGCTTTTTGAAACAGTCTTCTCCAGGTGACTGGAGTTCTCTGGAGATTTTACACCCTAGCTTTGTACACAGGTTTGGTCTTGTTTTGTGCCCTAAGAGGAAATAAGTTGATTTTATAAACGTATCCTGGATTTAATGTCTATTAACAAAACAAAAACTAACAAAATCATAGTTCTGTGTTGGTAACTATGTTGTATTTATTTTTATTCTTCCTGCAATGTATTGCTGACTCACGGTCGAGCCTCGTTTTCACTGACCGAACTTTTCTTTGTGTCCTGGCTGGTTTCAGCAGGCTTTCTGGGAATGCCTCATGGTCTGTTTCTCCAGTCCTCTGGAGGCTGAAGCATTCACCACACAAACACAGCCTGAATATTAGACCAAGGTCAAACCGGAAGATTTGAATAAATTCTTCTCCAAAGGACAGCAGAATGTCATTCCTGTTCTCCTGTTGTTGGATGTTGTTTTGGGCACCGTTCGACATTCTTGGCAGAGTTAACGGGAACACAATCTCTGTCTGACACAGGCTGAATACCTGTCTCTCAGCAGAAGTCCTAACATGGCCTGTTTGTGCTGGAATGAAGTCCCACGGCCGCCAGCTCATCTTTCACCAACGATTTTCCAAAAGTAGATGCGTGCACTTTTTCAGATGTCGGCATCAGTCACTTATTTGAGGACGGCGTCTGTCCTGTGTAATTGGGAAAGGAAGGAAGAAGTAGTCTGTTTAATTTAAGTAGAAGTCTAACACTTAACACTTAACTCTTGAAATTTCCTTCACATAAAGTGATGGAGCAGATTTGTCACGCTGTATGAAATGATCATATTTACACTGTATGCTGTTCATTTAGCTCACAGAGCCTTACAGGTTGCAAGTACGGAACAAAACGAGCATTTGCAGATCAAAAAAGCACTCTGCTCGTAGAAATCTCTGAAACGTGACCCCTGGATAACTCCTATTGTGCAGTTTTGAATCCCTTTGAGCTTGTTTTCTGTTGCTGTTTTTACAGCTGTTAGCGCCGGAAGGTTTCAGCCTCATCACTCGTCCCTCAGCTCTCACTAAACTAAACATCAGCTTTGGACATGATCCTTAGTTTCACCCGTTAAATTCAACTAAATTGTTCTGACATGTGTTGTAAGGTTATTTATTTAAAAAAATGCTGTGCTCATTAATTTGATTTGTCATGTGATGACATGTGTTGCTGGTTGTTTTTTCCTCAGAAACCTTATTTTCTGTGCTTTGTACCTAATAAACATAACCAACATGTGATTGTGTTTGTTTTCCAGCTTGCTGTGTGTGAAGAAGCACAAAGATGACTCGGGATGCAGCGGGGTTAGGGATAAAACCGCCTTTGTCACTCTGTCGCATTTTGATGAAATGGCACTTCTTAGTGGTGAGCGTCTTTATCTAAAGGCCATTTCTGCATTTTCAATGTAGGTCTTAACAGTCTGAGTCTTGACATTCTTTGAGAATTTTTGAGAATTGCTCTATAAACTCTTGTCTTAATTTATCCCTCTTTCTTTGCTTCCTTCCTAGCCTCTCTCTCAGTTCACAGATTAGTCTTCAGGGTTGGTATTAATTGATAGATCCTTGTTCCTTAGGCAGCCCTAGCCAATGGTTTTATTCTGTAATATCACTGGATCAGTGGATTTTTCTTGTTTCCTTCAGAGCCATTAAGTTGCCTTAATCTCTCTGTGTCTCATGCAAAGTGAATATCGGCTTATTTGTTGTTGTTTTTCTCCATCCCTGATCGTCTATTTTCACTGAAAGATAGATCCCGAAAATCATTTTAGCTGTTTTAGAAATCTCCATCAGTGAACAAAACAAAAAAGACTTATGAAGCTTGCAGTTTTTCAGTTTTTGACCCAGACTCTTTAGGATTAGATTTTAAATGTGTGCAGGTCTTTCTTTTCACATACCCCTCTTACTCTGGATATTTCAGCAATTTATGGCACAAGAAAATAAATAAATAGTTCCCTCATGTTTTCCCTTTCTCCCCTGTTACTCTTTGCCTTTATTATAGATTACAGGTTTCTGGAAGACACTGGGAGATTCGCTGATGGAGCCAGTAGAGACAACCTCATCCGCACTCCTCGAAACACTTTTAAAGTAAGTCTGTGATTTATGTCAGTCTGACTCATTCTTACAAGTGCTGGAAAACAAAAAAGTAAAGATTACTTTAGGTTTGTTTTTAATGCACTCTAAAAATGGATGCAGTAATGGTTTGAATGAGCATTTTCACCTTTAAGAAGCAGTGTCATCTAAGTGGCTCTTTTTTTTGTCTCTGTGCTTGTATAATTTGCGGCTACAGTTATGTAATATCTTCTGCTGTTTCTCCAAACCACACATATTTATCTTTGTAAAAGCTCTCGCCAGCTTTTACCTTCACCGCTGCTACAGAATAACTCAAGTGACATTTGATAGTTCGGAATCATTGACGTACTCGTATGGGGTTGTTTTTGGAGGCACTAACTTTCTGCACCGGTCAAAAATCAATCACAGTAATAAGGTTTATGCTCAGAGATGAACGCTATGCACACGATTGGTTTAGAGATTCTGAATCCAAGTGCAGTAATATGTTATTTGTCTGTAATAAACCTCCCTTATCATAAATCTTTTAAACTGTCTCTCACCACTAACCTGAAGTTATGCAACAGCCAGAAAAAGGAGAGTTCTGCCCATTCACATTAGATGGAGGCAAAAAGAAAAAAAAATCTTCGAGGAATCTTTGGTTTAATTGTTAATAAAACTTTCACGGCCATATTTTTTTATGCAGAGCAGATGTTCGGTATTTCTCTGTATTTATTCCTAGAGAGGATACCCACCCACTGACTACAGCTGAACTCAGATGTCACACATTTACTAAAGGCTAAGAGCCATTTCTAACATTTTCTGCCATTTTGGTGGAAGTCTGCTGCTCTTTACCAAACAATTCTTTGTAGCAAACAAATTGTTGACTTCAAATGAATGGTACAGGTGGTCTCATGGCATAGAGTGAAATCTTCACTAAAAGGAAATCATTGCATTTGTTCTTATTGTGTATTCCACTGGACGTCTGTCCGCTCATCCAAACAAAGTCTTTTCAGTTCCAGGACTGTTTATTGCACATTTTCTTTCTGTTGTCCAGGCCAAGCGACTGGCCTCCCACGCCAGAAAGATGAACATCACCCTGAGATTCCTTCCTGTCACCTTTACCAAGAGCAGAGAAAACTCCACCTTTTTCCTTACAAAGTAAGTAGGCAATCCTTCCAATACTAGCAAAGTGATCCTTATTTTTATGGCCTTTAGCTCGTTTGACAGCACCAGATTGTTCAAGATAAACACACAGGACAGATCAGTACAAGTCAGTTTTGACAATGCTGAAGAGTGGATGAATTACTCAGACTCCTGACCTTTTTTTTCCTTTGATATCTCCTCCTTTTTTACGACTTTTAACGGCCAATACCAATATGCATGCTGCTTTCAAAAGGAAATCAAATTAATTAACGTTTCCTTCTGAATATAAGGGTCAAACATAAAAATCCTTCTGAAGAAAACCTCAAGCAGATGTCCCAATTAGTTTATGGTAGAGATAAGCTTTCCCTCGATCTCTGCCAAAGATAACCCTTCAGACTGACTGATAAAGTTGTCATAACTCATGTGCTGCTCAGCCACCGGATGGCACTCTTGTTAAGCCCTAACAGTCCTTCCCTTATCTCCCCCTTACAGTGGATTTGTCCACGGTGATAACATTTCTTCCCACATCTTTAAAAAATAAGCTCCCTTTAGCCATTCGATGTTATTGCTCTTACCATGGTAACAAAGGTTATTGGAGATCATTGAAATAATATATTTAACAGTTTTTTTACTGTCTGCTATTTGTTCCCAACTGGGAACCTATAGGTTTGCAGCACTTTACAATAATTCTATGTTTAAAGAAGGCAAACTTAAAATTGTATGGCACGCTTCCATTTTATAAGCTGCTATTAGGCGTCTCAATCTAAAAACGAGGACTCTCAGGTTGGATGAGATGTTAGGAAATTGCTGCCAGTTGGCAGATGAGCCAAGATTAATTTTGGAGCATAAGAGCGTTGGCAGATTCCGGCCAAGGCAGACACATGTATAATTTGAGCCGAAGGTCAGATGGTCAGAGCGCCTTTGTGTTGCAGGTCGGTTTTGGTGTGTTACCCTGTTAAAGGGACCATCTGTAAAACTGTAGCAGGGCTAACTCGCCAGCTTGTGCGTCCCAAACTCTCTAATGACGCCTGGCACCTTCCAGACATCCATCCAGTTGTGCCGGTGAAGTTGGCGTACGCGTGTGCACATGACTCTCTGAGCACCAGTAACTGTGTTTTAGACGGGTATTATTTCAGACAAAGAGACAGACGAGTGAGATGGATATATGACCAGGTCGGTACTGGTAGAGGAATTTAAGACTTGCTTTCAGAATGATTTAGTTCAGTAGGTGTTGGGATTCAGAGACTGTGGCTCATTACTGCTGTTAGACGCTGAAATAGCAACACTTTCACGTGGACTCTTTTTTTATTTTTCTCTCTCTCTCTCTCTCTCTCAATTTGCTCAATTCCACTGTTAGTCTTGTCATTTTTGGCAGCTCTATGCCCTCTCTCCGAGCAACCTACTGCCACTCACTTTACCATTCCTTTTGAGCCGGAGCCCTGCCACTCTAATCCCACAGTGGAAGAATAGAGGAGGGGAAAAGGAGGAAAATGGTTATTGAACTGCATATTAACATTTTACGAGCCTGAAATGGCCAGGGACGGCAGTCTGTGCCAATCAGGGCTGCCACAAAAAAGAAAGCTTTGTCAGTCCTTCCAGCTGGTTTTACGGTGTTTCTTTGCCTTTCACCACCTTCTTTTCCCTTTGCAGAGTGTACTGTTCTGTCACGTCTGTCTCTGGTCTTTGCAGGTGGTGCTTTCATTGTGTTTAGATTTCAAAGTGGGAAAGTGTTTTGGGAAATTCTAGTCAGAGGATTTATCTACATGTTTCTCCCTTTCACCAGTTTAACACCTTTCTGTTTGTGGCAGTAAGTTAATGCAGAATGCCTGTCGGAGGGGGAGTCATTTCCCAGCTGTGGAGCCTCTTTTGTTGTTGACTCTTTTCTCCCAAATGACTGTCCTTTTCACGCAAAGACATATGAACGTCAGGGCTGGAATAAAAAGGTATGCAATTAGTAGCAAGGGATCAAGAGAGAATGTGCCTCAGAATGTACCAAGTACATAATATAAAAAGCAGATGTGAGCGCAGTTTGACTGCAGCTGGTTAGTGACATATTCATGCTATGCACTGCACTGCCAGAGAAGGATCTTTAATAGCAGACAGCTGACTGGAGGGCTTTTATGTCTGGTGATGGTGTGCACGAGTTTCTCTCTGATTAAATGTTTGTATGCAAAACAATATCGGCGCCTGTACCTTTGCTGGACGTTCCCTGCTAACATTTTGCTTTAAAAAACGAACAAAAAACAGACGTGAATAGTAAAGAGGGTTGCTGGCGACCTCGCAGCTCAGCCCGTTGGAAGGTAAGTATACATTCGCTGGCATTTGGCAGAACATCCTGAGTAGTTGTGTTGGGGTGGAATTATGTTTTCTTCAGCCGTAGTCTGGCATGGTCGGGCATTTTCCTCCGAGACAGCTTGAGTGGAATGGACAATGCGCTGCAGGAGCAGTTACTGTGCATAATGACTGAACATATTTCTATAATAACCTGACATAATTAGTAACATGAGCCGCTGTGGTTTTGTGCCCCATATATAATTTCCCATAAACTGGAAATCGGCCTCAATTAACCCAGCTTTCTGGATTAGAGGCTCATGGTTTGAGGAGATGGAAATCAACTCCAGTTATTGACAGGTGCTGAAGAAGTCTGAAAAAATGAAGTATGATCCTGCAAATGATTTGAAATTAAAGCAACTCAAAGATTTGTCATACTCTGTGTTTTGAGTGCACTTGTGTGTTTGGGACAGTGTGTCTCGTGTCATGCTACAGTGCATAGCACATCTTGTCGTTTAATGGTTCCATTTGTAGCTCACACATTGTCTCCCTGCTGTTCACATCACGGTTTGAAAAGGTTCCTTGCAGCACAATGATCCAGAACAAGACCCAAGTGGCAACCTCCAAAGTAGAAACATAAAGCAACGGCAACAGTGCCAGAAATAGCAGTTCCTTCTGCTGCCACTTAGATTTATAAACTGACCAGCCATAAATGACAATGTTGGTCATGCTGCAGAAAGAGCATTTATCAGGATAAAGAACATCAAAGTACTCAAAGTGTGCTACAGTGTCTGTGATGGTTGACAAAAGAGCTTTTGGACCCAGTTGATTATGGGATGGAGTCTTTGTGGATTCAGCTTGCTTTACACAGTTACCATCAGATCCTACCTGATGGCATCTGAACCCAGGGCGAACACCTCTGAGCTGTGGGGTCCTCTTCTGTCTAATACTGCTGATCTGTAAAATGACATGTTGAAGTTAAATCCATATGAATTTCAGGATGTAGGTTTCTCTTTTGAAGGTTGCATTAAGAGATAAGGAGTGTTGCTTTATGGAGTACATATATTTTATCAGAAGGCGCCTTTCATAAATGGCAGAATGAGTCACTGTGAAGCACTTTGTAGAACCTAGACAAGGTTAAAGTACAATGCATGTGTGCTGACTCTCATTTGAGATGCACAATAAGAGCATGCCCCACTTGCCTCTCATTACATCATAGCAGATGAAGTGTCGAACAATAAGAAAGTATCAGTAAACCTCAAATTAAGAGAAATTATATGGGAATGGCAATGGCCCACACTGGTGATTAAAACAATTGTACAGAATGACTAAAGCCTGTCCAGATAATTGTGGTCATAATAGCACTTCAACAGGCCTGGTTATACAAGTATTCTCCTAAAAACATTTCTTTGGGTTATACTAAATAGGTTTGATTTTCAAAGACTGGAACGAAGTGCCACGTGGGATGCTTGGTTGGTCCAGCAGAAAGGGTTCTCAGATTTCTTTTCTTTATCGTTCTTTAAAAGAAATGTGGGCTTAAGAATTTTCTCACACATTGTAGAGAATCATGTCACAAAGCATTCCACCGTCAGCTGAACACCGAACAGCTAATTACTGCTGCAGTATCCTGACAGAGGAGGAAGCACTGAAACGTGCTGTTTCACATCGCCCCGAAGCAAACCGAAAACATCGCTGATTAGCAATTATCCCTCGCTGTGTACAGTGGATTTGTACATGTACAACGTAACATGGCCTAACTGAGACCATGGAAAAGGGGGGTAATTTTAGCAACTCCATTAGACCATTAATGCAATTTTGAAAATAGTGTAATGTAGCTATGCTATTCATCACATGTTTGCTGAAACCCGAGTGGTGTATGAGTGATTGCGTGTGATGAATGAATGCACAAATTGATTAAAGCACAGGGAACCATATTTCACCCCACATTTCACAGCACGGTGTGAATATTCATCAGGTCACCCTCGTGCAGCGCAACCTTTTCTTTCCACAAATTAACTTCAAATGAAAATACAAGCAGCGATTAAAGTTCACGTGTTTTATAGTCCAGCAGACGGGCTTCTCGCTGCTTTTTGGCTTGATGGACCAGTCTTGATGCAGAGCAGAGGCTCTGTCGGCTGCCATTCGAGGCAAAGCTCCCATCAGACTAACAAGAAGCAGTTTCATCAGTTTAGCAAACACAGTCATCTAAATTGGCCAATTAACTCTGGGCTACATGCTCTTCAGCAAAATTCCAAACTGTAATTTAACCAGAAACATTTATCATGCTCTCGAATTGATAGAACATAAACTTGTGCGTTCATAAGACATTGAACAGTATGTTCACATTATGCCGTTGTTTATGTTGCCATGGAGAGTACTGTAGTTTGTTCGTCTTTTGGTGTTTTGAAGCTCCATGATAATTTAGAATTGGTCACCTTTGAATATACTGACAGCATCAACTGTCTTTAGTTAGTGCAGATATTCCTGGTTTCTAGGTGACTGCTTTTGATCAGCCTGGTTCTACCAGCACTATGGGCTGTCCCACTTTCCAGAGGTCCAACATGTGAGGATCAAGAAGTCTGAGCATTCATCAAATATAAATCGATTTTCTTTCCCTTTAATGTTGATTTAATTGAACATACACCGTCCAGTAGTCATGCTCTGTAAGCAGACAAATCTACACCCTAACACGTTAGAATCTTTGTGTTTATGCCTTTTCAGGAAAAAGCAGGGCAATGACGTAAGACCACAGCGTCTGTTCAGTAAATAGTGATCACGCCAGAACTTGAATCAGAAGCCATAAGATGTAGCTGCCTGTAATCCTTCTCTCAGCCACTCCACCCTTTTGAACTGTGAATCCAGCCATTGCTTCGCATTCTGAATTATTCTTGCATCCAACCTCAAAAGCCTTGCCACCACTTTCCACCAACACCCACTAACCACCTAAATCCCTGCACGTGTTTCTGACAAGGAAAAAAGGCAGGACGCAGGTTTTCACATGTAGCCCTGTTTTTCTTGGAACTGTCCTGCCTTTAATTCAGCCAGATGGATTTCAGCTGTTTACGGCCAGACTACCAGTCAGGCCTCCAGCTTATGTAGACACGATGGCACATGAAAGTCCAATTACCCTGTTAATAAACAGAGTGTACATTTGTCAGTGAATTCATCCATCTTCATGTTAGTCTGTATAACTTTCTTTTCACTGAAGGTTTCAGACTTTTCACTAGATTCTGTGTTTGTCCCATGAAACACTGCTCAGCTTATCTTACTTGAAGTGAATGAGTTTGAATAGCAAGTTCACACTCAAAGGGAGGTTCCTTTGTGCACCAATAATAAATGCTGAAGAGCTATAAACCAGGAAATGACTCCTGGGAACCATATCTATTGAAATGAAATACAGATTCACGTTAAACAGAGATAAGTTATGTATTTGTCCTTTAAATCCCAATTTGTTCACCTTACATAGAGGTTATTTAAGTTCATATTTCCCTGAGGTACCCTTTAAGCCTTTAGGTGTTTGAAATTATACCTAATGGTATAAATGCCCTTCACATCCTCTCTTCCTCCTTGCTTCCTGCCTTCCGATGTGGCCTTTCTGTTAGAGCCAAATGCCCCCTAAACTCTTTTAAATGGCGCATTCTTCTCATGGGTAGCTTTTTGTATTAGAAAAGCTTAACTTTATTAGATGAGATTGGCAAACAGACCGCTTAAAGTGAAACAATATTTATTCAATGCAACTAAATAACTTCTGCTTTTGCCTGAGCTTTGCAGCTTAGCACCAGCACAGCAGCTCTGGAAAAACATAAACAAGCTCGGAAAGGGAGTACATGGGAGAATGGAAACGTCCAAAACTTTGGTTTCTGTCTTCTACCTGACATGTGACTTTCATTACAAGTAAAAATGGTGTAATTAAATCTAATTAAGAAGCCATATCAGTCCATCTCAAAGTTTTACTTTTGGTCTGAAGACTATTCTTCTATTGAACGTCATCATCCATATCTGAACTCTGAACTCAGGAAACAGTATTCCCAAGTATGGTATTGGTAAAGAAAGATGTGAAAAATATTCTGTTCCCTCTCTTTTTTCAGTGCACCAATCCTATTTTATTCAGAATTTTTTTTTTTATTTTGCTGCCAAACAAGCTGTTTGATGATTAATCCTTCAAAAGGAAAAATGATCTTTAATCCAGACCATTTAAGGTCACAGATAGCTCATTGCTGGGATTTACAGACTTCTCAACATAATCTTTGCATACTTCAGGAGCTTACTCTTTTCAAACCGGCATGTTTTTTTTGTTGTTTTTTTTTAATCGGATTGCATTGAGAGAAGTACATAAGAGACTTGTCTGGCATAATTAGCTTTTTACCACTTGCTTCTGCTTTTCTGAATTTTAGATTATCTTGTGTTTGGGGTATGCAGAACAGCTATGCTCCTCTGTTAAGGCCTCTGTTTTGACTATTATGGTGCTGCTCCAGTTTTTTTTTTTTTTCCATCTCTTTTTTTAAAACTTTTTTCCACTAATGCATGATGGCACTTATGCTCGGTATGCATCGTGGCCATGCCTGAAATTGTTGCAAGCATCTTCGGACAAGCCCTTTATCCACTGAAAGACATAGTTTCCATTTGTTCTAATGACACGGTAATGGCTTCATCACACCTGGTGCCTCACCTTTATTTCCTTGCATGTACAAACATAGTCATCTGCACACACATGCATACGTACTGATGCACCAACAACGAAACTCAGCCAAAACTCAGCAAACGCATTTATTTTCTGACTCAGGGTGAAAGGCTTTTCCACACTCCCACGAACTCCGCTTGTGTTACTAACTGCGTCGTCATCCTCGCACCGGAAACCCGTCAAACATCATGAGCCTCCAACCTTTTTTTGCTCAGGACACTGGTTTTAAGTCAGACTTTCTCCTGCTATAAAGAACTGGTCAACAGGCCTGTAGGAGGGAATTACTCTTAACATGTTTATAAGAACAGTTCAAAAACATTTCCCCTGCATAATTACAGTGTCAGTGTTCTCAGATAAGTAAGTGAGCATCTAAAAAGCAGTGTATCACAAAATAAATGAATATGTTTGGCCATGTCAGATTGCAGGAACACAGTTGTTTAGGTTATAACTGTTTCTTTTTGGATTGCACCTAACAACCCAGAGAAAAATCAGCACTCAGGAGGAAAGTGATATCCCTTTTTTATTATTATTTTTTGTTCCCTTCTGTTTACATTCACACATTTAAGCACAGTGATGCAGATGGGCGCGACCTTGGAGGCTGCTTTTTGTGTTTTTTTTTGTGTGTGTGGTATTTTTGTTTTAAAAGGGTACCATGAGATAACATGTCATTCTTCTGTTAAAAAAGAATAATCATAATCAGAAATACTTTAATCATCCTAGAGGGAAATTATTTTTCTAAGTAATCTAAGAATTTCTAAGAAATCTAATTTCTAAGAAATCAAATGGAAAAACTTTGATTAAAAGTGACTGTCTTTTATCTTTAGAGAGAAACTCTTCCTGTGGCACCTGAAGCTCGTATTCCCTCAGAGCAGCTCAGAGTTCAGTCAGAGGAGGTGAGTCTCACAACAGCCTAAACAATACAGAAAGATTTCTGCTGAACTTCCAGTGTTGTCTGGTGAACAGTTGTGATAATGCAGTTGCTATGAATTGGGCCATGGTATCACTTTAATCTATCTGGTTGATCTCATATTTTCCTTCAACTCAATAATGATTTTATTTTTCATTGGCTGCAGGGTTTCGGAGAGGCAAACCTTGGTGCAGATCCTGACTCCTTATATTCACCCCACAGATTCTGACCCTGTGATTCGTCAGAAGTAAGCATTTTCCCCTTTCACATTAGCTGTGACATTTGTACTTGTTTTTAGGGATATCCCAGTCTCTCTGAACCTTCTTACTCCTTCAGTTAAAAATCCAGTTATACGTCAGTTATATACATTTCTGTTTCTGTGTTTCTTATCTTTTATATAACATATGTATACATTTACATTAATAGAACTGAGATGCGACACAAACTTTTGTCTACTGTTAATACACAACCTAGATCATTTTTCCATTGCATGGCTTTGGCATTATCCCATTCCCATAGATTGGGGAATATTGTGTTAAACTGGAGGACCCACAGCTTCCCTGCTCCTCTGTGTAGAGGTTTGTTACATATATTTTGTAACAGGTTTTTAGTTCAAAGGGGTTTCAATATGTTTTGCAATAAACAACATTTCAAAAGATCATTTTTCCCACATAATTTTCTAGTATCAGCAGATTTTCTGTGTCTGCTAAAACTCCGTAGATTTTCTGAGAATCACTGAGAAAAAATGCTGATTTTGATAGTGGATCCTGACTTCAACACAAAATTTATATTTGGCCTGAAAGTCTTTAAGGTTTATGGGCAAAAACTGTTCTTTGCAGTTTTTGCTTGAAACATTTCAACTGCAGTTTTTTTTTTCTGTTGGCAACATCTAAAAGGGAACTCTTGTAAATAGATTCTCGTATTCCTAACAGCTGGGGAGTGTAGGAAAAACGCTAAGTGAATAAATCCCAATAATTACTGTTAAAATGCAAACAGACTCATATATGTGTTTCCAGCCCATTTTTAAGACGTTTAATACAGACAGCATTACTCACCGATGTTTAGTCAAAATCCTCTTGGCATCACAAATCAATGGAGAGGAAAACGTTGCCTTTCAGCTATGTGAAACATCTAATATCCAGATTAGCATTGTGACCTTTAAAACGGATCGCGATCAGTTCTAAAAGCCCGTGAAGTCATTTTGGTCCTTGACTCTAAACAAATAGGGTCACTTTTAGTCTAACCAGGAAACTGTTCAAACTAAAGCTTCTGACCGAAAAGCAAATAAGATCAAAACAAAAATTAAAAAGCTGGTATAGAACATGGATGGATGGATCAAATGAAGTTTATTTAACGGCTGGTAATTTTCTAAATGGACCTTCCAGCTCAGAACAGATCTGGTTCCAGTAGGCCCACTTTGATACAGCTGCATTTGTTGGGACGGTCTGCTTCTTAGAATAGATGAGTGCTCTGGTTGTTTCACCATGTTTGCATGTGTCCATAATGACTTTAGAGGACCTAAACACATGCTGCCTACATGTTTCTATAAGGTGCTGATTGTCAACTTCTGTTGCAGGTTGAAGATGTACGTGCTGTCTCCGTCTGATCACGTGAAAGTCTTCATGAAAGCAGAGGGGAGAAAAGCCAACTCTGTTAGGTGAGATTGGCATTCCCTCTCCAGCCCATCTTATTTGTGTTTTTGGTGTAGCATCTCATTTACCTGGCCATTATCAGACATTGTGACCTTGGCCAATGCGGACATTTGCCCTGTTTAAGGTGGCTTCCAGATGAGCAGTTGTATTTTTGTGTTGCACTTGTGTTTTTTTTGCCATTCGTATGAACTTAGAAATGAGAACCAAACAAATTCTTGCTTGGAGGAGAGTTGATTTTATAAGATGGTGTGTTAAACTTTAATGTAGTGAAATCACATAATTATTTCCAGTTCACGTACCAATCTTTTGTTTTAATCTGTTAATTATTTAGTCTGCTAAAGCAAAGAAAACAAAGAAAATGGCCTTATTCAGGGGCCTCAGTTTTTGTCAGATGGTTCAGTAGTCTGTCTAAGTCCTCGGGCATCCTGTCCTGCTGAAAGTCCGACTGCCCTCACAAAACCATAAGTGATTTGTTGAGTTAGTATGAAATAGAAATAATTTGTTTATTGAGGTGACATCATCGACTCATAAATTCTTGTGGACCTACGAGGTCTTTGGCTCGAAGTTTTTAGTGAGGTTTCTCTCCTCCCCTTTTTAATTTAATCTCAGCACCGAGAATGCCAACGTTTTTAGTTCATCCACCCAGTTGCTCTCTCTCCCCACCTTCCTTTTTTTTTCTGTTTCTCTCTCTCGTGGTCATGATGGCATTCAGTTGCCTCACCTACTTTCAGAATTTTTTTCACATTGTCACAAAGTGATTGATGATCCTGGGAGCTCATAATCATTACCCCGTGGCCCGAATGAGACGTCATGGAAGCCCATCCTTTATCATATTAAGTGTGTGTCAGAAGAATGTTTTATGACAACATTGTGGGAAGAATTACTAAAAACTCAGAATACTAATGAAATTCAGATTAGATTGAATAAATGATGCTTTTCTTTCCACTATACATTACCTTTAGGTCATTCCAAGCCAGACTTATTGAGTTTTTTTTAACAGTTATAGAGATTAATTAGATTATTGTTTCATTAAATCATCTATAAAAGGTAATCTTATTTTATTTTGGAGAAAATCTCCAGTATAAGAGATTTAGAATGAACAGACTTTTGCTTTAGTGAGTCTTTGACTGTCACACAAAAAAGCCAACAAACAAGCCAACCTGCCTAAGATATCCCCCTTTTATAACCGCCCTCTCCCACTCAGATTGACGTACATGCCAGACTAGAGTTTATGGATGCATTGATGGCTAAATACGCGTGACTGTAACAGCACCCATCAAACTCAAGAACCAGAAGAGGAAAAATGCACAAAACATAAATGTCTTCTGTATGATTTAGTGTATTTAATGACAGTTCAAGGGTGGTTTTCTTCAAACCTTTTTGCAATTTCATGAATTTCTCAAACATTTGCGGCTGTTGTTTTGGGAGCCTCTGCCTGATGGTTCCAGAAACTCAGCCTAAAGATAAATCCGAGAATAGTGTCTTTTGTTTTAGATTCGCCAATAATAATGCCCGCTAATTTAATGAGTGTACAGTACTGTAGTGCAAATTTGCATTTCAATACCAGCGTTATAGATATATATTTATAAAGAATGCTTGTCTTGTCATCCCCCATGTAAATCATCATAGGCACTCCCCCAAGTATGGCAAACATGCCGCAGTCAGCAGTTCCCATCATGCATTCACGTGGAAATGTACTCCACTGCTTAAATGTGCAAAGCTGTTGTGCTTGTTAAGTGCATCAACAGATGGAAGAGGAATTCAGACAGAGCCTACTGATGACACCAAATAAAGTGTGATTGAAAGTGCACGATGGTCACAATGCAGGCACCCATTTTGTAGAAGAACAGCTTAGTTTGTATGACTGTCCATTTCATCCCTCGTGATTTCACCAAGTTAGGCCAAGCTGATGTTAAAGTATCAGTGTCCCATTGTTAGAAGTAAGTTTTTCCCTCACCAGATGGTTTTGTTCCGGTGGTGAAAAGGGCACAGACCTGGTGGCCTGGAAGTGATAGATTGACTGTTGGAGACGAGCACATATCACAACCAAATAAAAAAAATAACAAACATGAAGCTGTAATTATTACAATGCCCCAGAATTCATGTTGATTTATTTATTGATTCATTCAAATCTATTAAAAAAGTATAAAAAAGTGTATAGAAAGTTTTATATGTGTGCATCAATACACAGAAAATAAAACAGAACTTGAGGATTGAGGTTTCCTGCTGATTCTTGCTTAGGTGCTTTTGGTAATGATGAGTCGTTACCCGTGGCCTGATAAAATGTATGGAGATCGTTTTTATAGGTGATTCCTCGTGGCTTTTTTCCCGATACTGTCATTGCTTTGGCACCGGCAGTTAAGAAAGAATGTTTTGTGTGTCTGGTCAGGTCTTTGCCAGTGAGTAATTGAGCGGTAGGAATCCATCTCACACTACTTTACGTTTGCACTCAATAAACTGTTCCTGCGTGGTACCTCTGCACGACTAGTTGCACAACAATCTGCCCGGTTTGTAATTCAATATCGTCAATATGAGCAAAATTAGAATGCTTTTCCAGGGAAATTGCTTACTTTAACTGTGTAGTTGCATAACAGGCCTGTGGTTGCTCATTTAAACCCTACAGACTGTCCAATAAAAAGCAAGAGCCCCTTCAGGCTCATGGTTCCATCTCATCTTTGGGCTCCAAATCAAGGTCAAAGCAGTTCAGGCGATTTTGGCAAGTATTATTAATGCTCTGAAGTCACAGGGAGCTGCAGTAATGACTACTCGGAGGTCATTTCCTGCAGAAGGTATGACTAAATGTTTTGTTGAATCTACTGGAATCAGCCCTCTTCGTTAAAAAAGCTCTTGTGTTGAAGTAAACATAGCTGTGTAAGCAGCATCCTCTTACTGGAAAGGAAACAGACGGCGCATCAAGAGAGCCATTCACACACTCCTGGATGTTTGTTTGTCTTTCGTTTTTGGTGTTTATTTTTATTCCACCGCTGTGATCCGAAGGATGCCCCCTTCTCTTTCCCTTACCTCTGCCTTTCCTCTCCGCCGGCCAAATCCCACACATCTGCGCCTCCTGATGCATCAGGCGCAGAGATGCCGTTTTTTTATTTATTTCAGGGCTAAAAGGGAAACATCTGTGTGTGCGTTCTGTACTTTTTTTTTTCTGTGCTGTTACACTGTGAGACAATGATGTTTCTGTCCTTGTGAGCTGAACTCTGCATCACATATTTGTGGTAAACCTTTTTTCCTCAGCTCGCCTGATTTTGTTGATGCTCTCCTTCTGCTTGCCTTAAAGTCAAAGTGTGAAATATTCTCCAGCCATCTGCAGAGACGGTTTATTACCTTTTTATTAGACATGCATTGCAGTTATTACATTTCAAAACATTGTTTGATTTTCTTGGTACACCCTGAACATTTGTGTTAACATCAACTGCATCTCAAGGCCGCAGCACAGAGTGTTTTTGTGATTAACTATCTGACGTGTCCATTTTATCTCAAATGTTGCAGACTAAGGTCATCCAGCAGTCCTAAATTAGATGCTTTGGTTTTATTTAGCAAGTTGGGAAAGGAGTATCCGTTCTGCACACAGGGGAGTCAAAGCACAGTCTGGATCGGCCTTACGTTGCTACTGAAACTGTTTTCTCTCACCATATCTTGTGTTGTTTCCTTTGAGCCCAGCTTCAGTGATTTAACCTTTTAATACATAAGCTTGAATACGAGCACCACCCTGAAGTTCTGAAGACGCGTATACAAAAAATTGCCAGAGCGGATTAAAGGATGGCGGCTGGGATGGGCTCCTCTCACTGCTAGAAAAAGAAACAGGACCAGTTTCAAGGATTCTGGGGGAGCTTTGACAGTCTTCAGTCACTGAAAAATAAATAAAACAGGAAAATAGAATGAATCTCTCATCCGAATAGAGGCATAATGTATACACTGATGAGTAATTCATCAGGTGTCAGCAATGGAAAGTTATGTACCTAACAAAACTATTGTTCCCTTGATATTGTGTCAGATTTCACTTTTGTTTTGTAAAACCTTTTGTCACAAGAACGGTTTTGGATACCATGTTTCAGCTTTGTTTCTGGCATTTTGACACTGTAACCTCTTAACTGCTACATCTCAGCACATTCGTCATCCTTGCCCTCTGTTCTGTCCGTTCACTTGACAGAACATTCTACAGACACCAGATGTCTGTGTGTTCTTAGCCCCGCCAGGTTTCTCTAACTTCTCAGTTTTAACAATCTCATTGACAATTGTGTACAGGTATGTTTTAGTTTAGTTTATATATCCACCTGCTAAAAATAACATCTGCAAATGTTTGTTTATTGCATGTTAGAAATAAAAGCTAACGACATGGAAACAGTATTGGCTGCTATGCAAATCCCAGATGGATCCAGTAGAGATCAGACAGCTGAGCGCAAACCAAGTTTCTTTATTTCATTTTCACACACCAACTGTAGTTCCAACTCCCAATCTCTGCCCCTTCTTTGGCGCATTTTTCAGTTTTATCCCTAAAACATGTGAAAATGAATGCATTCATATCTCTCATCTATTTCCACTCTTCACGCAACGTATTGGAAAATCCACTTTAGAAAGATGACATTTCAAATGTGTTCTGAAAACCCAAAGGCTATCCCTTCTTCCTCTTATTATGTCTAACACACACTGCCATCTATTGTGGGATTTTTTCAAGTGGACCTTTGGATAACTCTTCCAAAAGGGACAGCTTCTTTCAGGCTCCTCTTACAGCAACCGTCTCTAAATGCCAAATCGTAGCAGAATGCTTTGATTGGCTTATCGAGGGGGTGTTTACCTGGACCCTTCTCTGCTTCTTTGTGTATTTTGGGGAAAACAGCTATATACAATGATAATCTCAGTCTGTGAGGGGATGGAGCTTGTTGGTATTTACTATATCCAATGTTTCTATATTATTTCTTGTTAATGGGTAGTGGATGCTTCTGAATCAAGTCTTGTGAGAAATGAAATAGTTTCCTTACCACTTTCTTGCTACCACTCTCTACTTGGAAGAGGGCAATAAAACAATACCATCATTGACCAGTCATGTTTTAATAGGGGTCCCTCGGAGTCCCCCTTTTGTCTTGTCTACATGATTTTCATCTGATTACAGGTACTACGAGTTGGACTTGGAGAAGAGCCTGAGGGATAACCTGAGCTACAAAACACTCATCGAATATCCCCTGCTTCATGTTGTGCTTAAAGACCACTGGAAGGAATATCCTCTGAAAGGACAAGGTAACCACATCTTAAGTCATATTCAGTGCAACCTATTGCTTTAGTAGTAACAGAATAATATTTCTATGTGGCCACATTAGGATGAACACTTCCTTTTTTTGTTGCTCTACTGCTGCTTTCCAAACCCATACATTAAGTACTTAAGCATAAGGTTGAACATAGTGTGACAGGGGTTGGACTCTGCATCGCCTCTAAGCATCAGACTCTGTTTTCCTGATTCCAACCGAATTGTATCATGTCCTGGTTTCTCCAGTTGAGGTTTTCAAACACTCTGTTGCCTTATTTTTCGCCATGGCAACACGCTAACCCAACAGAAATGAATATGTTCTGCTCAGCATCACGCGCACCAGCTTAACCTCAACAGCAGCGGGGTGCCAAACGGAGGATCAAACATGACTCGCTGTTCAACAGTGACCTCATGACAAGTGAGATGACAGGAGATGAGAAAACAGCATATCGGTCCTTATTTTTCTCTCGCCTACTTGTCAGTTTCTCCTAACTCCGGGTGTTTACGGTCCAGAGGTGTCAGTCATGTGCAGACAGTGTCTCGTATCACACGAGCAGCCCGCTAATCAGTTTTGTTCCTTAAAAGACGTCCACAGTGTGGTCAGACTGTGTACGCTGCAGTATGATCACAGAAGACCACACAGGCCCATTATCATTACCCTGTCACGGCAGAGCGGCTGAATGACGAATGAGGTCATTTTAGCCCGAGTGCGTGTTTTCAGCGATAAGGCCCTGGTGCCATTTGGTTTTCCCCTTGTGTTGGCCATAGAAACATCCTGATAATTGCTCACGCCGCGGCCTGGGAAGCTGGACAGGAAGTGATTACAAAAAAATGGGCATTGTGGCAGTGCCTTATCTCCAGAGGATAAAATGATGTTGTGACTGGTACGGCACGCAGCCAGTCACACTATATTCAGGCAGTTAGGACCGACTCTGATAAAGTTTTCACCCTCCTCCATGTTTGTGTCGTTTTAAATGTCTGGCTTCAAAAGTACACTTGACCCCAAACATTCCGACCAGTTTTTATTTGATCTGTTGACAAAGGTTGCAGTAGGTACCAAGCGTGCTCTTGGGGGAGATAAAGGATGCTCATCATTGCTTTTTTTCTTCTGAGATCTGATAGCTGCTTGTTTGTGTCTGAGGGAAGCTGTCGGAAAGTCAGGATGATGTAGATGAACACCTGGCTGCTTTCAAACACTGCACATTGTATCTTTAAGCTTTACTTTCGAGCATGCCTCAGTTT
This sequence comes from Menidia beryllina, assembly GCA_013363375.1. Taxonomy (NCBI): domain Eukaryota; kingdom Metazoa; phylum Chordata; class Actinopteri; order Atheriniformes; family Atherinopsidae; genus Menidia; species Menidia beryllina. The sequence continues at coordinate 7,151,205 of JABUIW010000023.1, forward strand.
CATCTAATACTGGGTGGGAAGTGCTGGTTATGGACATGATGAATGTGTTCTACAAATCACAAGTATGGCAGGCAAGAACTGAAGCCCTCTTTTAACAAGGCTCGCATTGTTTTTTTGCGATTGAAATGATTTGATATTTTCTTAGCATAAGAACTAGCTTTAAAACAATGCCGTAGCTTGGTCATACCTCAGCTGTCCTTTGTCATCTCCAGCATTCATGACTGTCAGCTTTCTCAGAATTGACCTGGTTCTTTTCATGAAAACCATGCACTCGTTTGGTAACGACTGGTTGTTTCATGTTGTCTAGTTGACTAATGCCATGCCGAATTTGTTTTATATAATTTCAGCTGAGCCTGTATCAGCCTGCCCAACACATGTCCCGGGGAGTGTTGGGACGGACCGAGAGAAGAAGGACGTGGCCCACCGTTCCCCGTCCGTACGAGGTTCTCGCACACAAGAGGGAACCAGCATTCACACAAGAGCTCTGGAAAGCAATCCTGAGGCTGAGCCCCCGCTGGAGAAACGGGCAAAGAGAGGAGCACAGAAGGAGGAGCAAGAGGAGGGTGAGCTCATGGACTCCAGCGAAGACGAGGACAAAGCAGGTCTCCATGAAAGTATCCAGAGTTACTACAGCCGTGAGATTTCCAAAAGCCCCACCGGTGACACGGAGTGTTGATGACAGTGTCCCTGAACGCAGCCACAGGAGCAGGGATGGCTGTGAGGGTGGATACAGCGCTGCTCCTGCTGGTGAGAGGATGCTGAGGTCAGGGGTCACTGAGGGGGACACCGTTACAGAGCCAGGACAGATTCATACTCTGCACAGATGGAAATGTCCTCAACAATTTTGCATTCCATCAAATGGAGTGACGTCACGCTGATGTTGAAGTGATTGTCTGACAGGACATCCAAAATGCTGTGTCAGTACAAAGTTGACCATTGCAAGCCGACATTTAACAGCACACAAAAAAAAAACTGGTGTGCCACATATATTTGTGGATAGAGCTTTAGATCTTTTGTTTTTTTTGTCAGTTGAAAGTGTTTTCTCAAATAAAATAAGTTTTTTAAAAATAATTTGTCTTATCATTTGTATTATTTTTGCAGATCTTATGAAGAATGTTGACATTAGATCTGTCTTTATCAGTAAACTTTAAAGAAGGCAGTGACACTGTGATTAGGATTCTTTATCAACTGGCAATGACTTTATCCTATTTACCTTTGTCTGTCCTTAAGGATCTTTTCTCTTTAAAGAAAAAAAACTCCTCTTTCCATCTTGTGTAACTTTAAAGTGTGTACCTGGAGGCAAAATGTCACTGAAATGCCAAAAAAGATTATTCTGTGTTAGTGTGACCATTACAACATCTGTTTATGGAAATAATCTGATCTGATCAAGGCAGAACTAATAATGTGATCTAATAAATAATTTTGAAGTGAGGTTATTTTTTTGCTTTGTTTCTTTTATTGTGAATAACCCAAAGCATTTAAGAGAACTCTTAAAAGATCAATAGTGCAAGCATTCCTGTTTAACACATGTTGGGTAACCTGTCCATCTGTTGATAGGGTTTTTATTTTAAAACTAAAAGAAAGCAGCCCAAAACTGAGCCTCCATCAGCTTTGACGGTCATTAAATTTCCTCTGAGTCAGACTTCGGCAAGATCATTAGGTTAGTTTTTCCATCAGCTAATAAAAGTTCATGTTGACATCCTCCTTTTTCTGACACCTCTGTGGTGTCTCCCTGTGTGAATGTGCTTGCGTATGAGGAGGCTGTTTGTAGCATTTTCCTACCTAATGTTAGCTTGTTATGACAACAGCGTGCCAGTAATAACTCTCAGTGTAACCCACTGTGGAGGCCTCTGTTTATAGATGTGTTTTTTAAAACCCTTGCTAACCTCTTTTGGACGTAAACCTTAATAGAGGGGCTCTGTTTGATGTGTAGTCTTTGATGATGTATTTTCCACCCTTTTTGCTCTTGGGTTGATGATCTCAGATCTTGAAAGTGCATCTTTGAATTGCTTCTTGTCCCAAATGGGTGTAGCAATTTAGTTTTTTCCTTCTTTTTTTCAAGTTAAAAACATTGCAATACATTTCAGACAATATGCCCAACTTATGTATGTGTAATCTTTAGAAAGATGTCCAGCACTGTTTTTTCCAATGCAATTTAAAGTTAAGTGGAAAAGGTGAACAGAAAGGATAACCCATCCTTTTTCTGTCAGTTGGAATGAGGACCAGCAAAAGCTAACACGGCTCACTGTAGAATAAAGAAATGGCAAGGTCAAAGGTTATGAAAAATCCACATGCTGGATCAAGGATTTGGGTCACTGGAGAATCTGATTCTATCCATCCATCCATCCATCCATCCATCCTCCTCCGCTTATCCGAAATCTGATTCTAACCAAAAATTATTTTTTCAACACAATTTCTTTTAAATCATAGATGAACTAAACTTGCCTGTTTGGTGGTCAGATTCTGATACCCACCCGAGCTGTTGGTCCTGCTCTCTGCGGCCTCACACTCCACATAGTGTGCTGTGGCAACCTGTCCTTAGTCTCACTGGTGCAGAATGCCATTGATTAATAGCAGTGCTTTCAGGAACCTGCAGGCAGACAGGGCTCATGCTCAAACTGTTGTCAGTAAACTATCCCAAATACTCAAATATGTGGGGATTCTTGGGAAAAATCAGTTTCTTCTGTTTGGAAGATGTTGAAACATATCAACTAATGGATGAAAGCTTAAATTGTAATCTCTCTGGTTCTGGAACATCTGTTTCTTCTTTTTTCATGACTGAGTTGAATTACCACACACTTTATTTAAACAGTTCTCTTAACTTTATGTCTCAATAAAGTTACTCAATGAGACCACACAAAAGCTGTGCTTTTGTTCCTCTTTGCTGTTAAAAGTCTAACTGAGCTGTTTTTAGCCTGTGGAAAGAGCAGTCATTGGAAATAATGCCTCCAGTTTAACTAAATTGTCCTTTGAAATATCTGAAGCTGGTTTACACTTAATTTGTCCTGATTTGGTGGGTAAGGCTCAATTCTGCTGCTTGTAGAACTGCTTGTTATGAGAATGGCTTCGGGGACATGGCTGCGCTGTGGTTGGATTATCCAGAGACTGGAGAGGCAGGTACTCAAGCACAAAATCATGTTTCCAAAGCCGGCTGTCACCCATTTTCACACGCACGAACCGAATGTTTGCCATTACCCAACAAAATCATAATCACACAGAGCCACATGTTGCACGGAAAACATTTTCATTGTTTAAAATTGCACACATCTGTGGGCAACTCTACAGCTCCCTGTGCCATATTTTCAATATGAATTCACATTTGACTAGATACATTTAGCTTACTGTGTGATCAGCAGGGAGTCCAATCCCAAAAGACTTGTACACAGAGGATTAAGGATGAAATCTTGTGTTGGTCTGATAGTCTGATTTTGGTGAAGCCAAAGCTGTAATACTTGAATTTATGAATATGGCTAATTTGTCTCTACTTAAAGAAGACCTGTCTGGCAATTGTGTTTTTCCCTGGTGTTACTTTTTCCCTGCCGTCAAAAATACATATGAACTACTTTCAAATAATGCTTTTACCTAAAGTGCTGCCCAGCCTGCTGCTCATTAACCTAAGTGCAGATGTGCAATGCCTGGCCTTCTGGATCAACTTGGGAATGTTCATCCCGTTCAAGGATATGTAATTTGCGCAGGGATGGGCAGAAAATTATTCATCAACTCCTGCTGTTACTTCTGCCACACAGGCCTTCATATTTCCTTTTTATTGGAAAAGATGCATTTTGAATTATACCCGGTCTTTAAACTGCACTTCACCACATGCCGAATATTTTGTTGCTCTTAATACGTGGCTGTTTTCGTGGAGAGGATTGTAATGATGAAGCATTGGGCATCTTTTTATAAAGGTAGTTAAGGCACCCAATGATGTATACAGCTCTTCCTTATCTTGAAGGAGCCACTACTGTTCAATCACTGATACTGAGTATGATGTAATATTGATTAAATATAAGAAATGGAGCATTCCATGTTGATTATTTTTAGACCATATGTGTCATTATTGAATTGTTTTGATTGAGTTTTGACTTATTCGACAATTGTGATTTAAGCTTTAAAAGAGCCAAAGGACCTTGAGGTTTTACAAATGAAAATAAGCAGGGTGACCCCAAATAGCATGATGCATTTAGAGGTCTGACATAAGAAAACAGAAAGGGAACATTTGAATGAGTTTAGTCCTATAATCCATGGTTGTATTATTATACTCTTAATAATATACTTTCTTTTTTACAAATGAATGCAAAATGGATATAAAGAAACTTTGAAGCTTGAGCAAAGCACCTTGTTCGAGTTTAATCATCATATGATTTTCTATTTTGCTTGATTTAAGTCAGGTCTTAAAAGTCAGATTTAAATAGTGAAGCATGTTTAGATGGTACCAACAACATGCGGTTTTGCTCCTAGCAAAACAGCATTTATCTATGCTTTTTGTCAACCAAAAAGCGGGATTTCAAACTTTCCAGAATCAGTCTGATACACCCTGATATCTGCAGTTGTGAAGTGAATAACTTTTGCATGTACAAATCAAGTCATGCAGAATGGTACTTTTTAAAAGCTCAGGAGAAGTACAGTAACTTTAGTTGATCATTTTGCCATGCAAATTTTATTTTTCTTTTATATCTGGTGTCATAAATCTTACTGCAGAGCTGTACATGTCCAGTGAAGAATGTGCATTTAGAGAGGGGGTTCGGATGTTGAAAGCAATTGATGTGAGATCTTGGATCAGATTTCATATAGAATTGAAAAGGCCCGACATGTTATAAGTAAAATTGATTAAATTGAAAAGAAGTGATAATGATGAAGGTTGTTTTATTTTCTAAATATCCATTTTTTGTTTATTTATCACATTGGAGACAGTCATACTCGAAGGAGAGTGAGAAATGGTTTCTGCCAGACAAAAAAAAAACATAGGTAAGAAGACATAGTTCTTAAGAGAAAACTGCATTGTGATATGCTGACTAAGCCTCTGTAAGCCCTCATCATTTCACAATTTTGGAGACCAGACCACAATTACCCATCATGGTCCAGACAAAAGTCTGGGAAAATCCATTACCCATGTCACCGAAGGTTCCATTACAACACAATCTTGAGGGTCGCCACTACAAAGAATTCAAATTATGTCTATATAAAGATAGTGCTTTATAAATGTTTGTATTGGAGTTCAAAGAAACTAAATATCATTTTTTGGGAAAGGTTCCACATTTACCATAAGTTGTAACCATACATATGAGGATATTTGGGAATATGTTTATGACATTATCCCTAAAACTTATGATTGAGTTATGTATTGTCTGATTTGGAAAGTTGATATGATCTCATTTTCTTTAGGGGTCTTTAAGGAAGTGTCTGATATCCAGTCTCTGTAAGTATTGAACGCAGGATACACTGGATATTTTTAAGTTGCTAAAGTAGGAAAACAGGAGTGGTCTTTGAAAGCTTCATATTATTTCAACATGTATTTCAGAATGCTGTTTTTGCATTTTTTTTTATCTGTTTAAGAAAGTCACAAAGTAAGAATATCAAAATAAGGAATTTGTGGCTGCTGAGAAGCTCTACATCTACCGAGGACCTACCGTAAGTTCAAATCTATGTAATATTCAGTTTATTGGACTTCAGTTTAGATCCAAGACACCCAAAAACTGACTGCAGCCTCTTCCCTCAGCCATCTGTTTCTTTAACCAAATAACAACTGCAGTGGCCATGGCCCTCTGGGCATGCCCAGTACCATCCCACAGGGTGTGATGGAAATGACTGATTTTCCAATAAACTTGCTCATCAGTGTGTTCTTAGGTAATCAAAACTGAGGATCTAATGTGTATTTCCGAGGAAGAGCCACTGCCCCTGCTGCGTGTGTTTTTGCTGATTGAAATGACAAGTTCCCACACCCTGATGTAACACTACACACACACACACACATTATTTAGATATATATGTTTATATGTATGTGTGATTAAAGATACACGTCTTGGCTGTTTAGATCATTTCAGCTTTCTCTTTGAGAGCAGTGGGCTTTCAGATGCACAGGTCAAAGTGCACACAGACACATCCATTAAACTGTGTTTCCTCTTTTGTCCACCAGATGGTACTTGAGAAAGTCAGTGGCTTGCTCCCCCTGCCCTCTTCCAGTGAACTCCTTGTAACAGTGAATATTAACCTGAGGTTATTGACAAAAGGACTGTAAATCCATTCAGTGCTCAGCGGCTTCCAGCATGCTCCAACGGACACTTTCAGTTATGTTTGCCTCTGGTTGCACCACATTACATTGACCTTGATGTAGCTTTAATGTCTTTGTCATGTAAACACATTTTAGATTTAAGGAATGAGGTAGTTGCTGAGGGATTTAATTGTGAGGGCGCCTATGTAGGGGAGTCTAGTTTGCCCCTGTGTCTGAGAATGATAATTTTTATAGGTTAACGCTCTGTTTGATGGCACACAGCAGTTTAATTATGACAATAAACCTCATTTTTCAGCTCCCTGAAAAAAGGCTGAGGGATTGTAAGCCAGTCTGTACATCACACAGGACTGCTACAGATGAGGAGGATCACTGCTCACATAACATAGAGATGCCATTACATAACCAGCTAACCTGCATTCTGGTATCAAAACAAATAACAGTCTGATACTGTGGCAGTTACTAAACTGAAGGACAAGCTGGAATTTTCCTCCTGTAGGAAGCAACAAAGAGCTAAAACAGGGCTCCCTGAAAGTGTTGACTGTAAACTCTGGCTGCAAGGGGGCAGTCACGCATCTTTGGGATTAGGTAAACCTCAGAAGTCTTTCATGTGTACAATCTGTAAAACCTCAGTGGGTACATCCTGTGCAGCATTCAGCTCAATCAAAGGCTGTGTCCTGCTCAACCTCTTATTAAACAGCCTTGATTGAGACTTATCGCCGGCGGCCATGCAAGAAAGTTTTCAGAGGTGTCATGTTGTTTCAGATAGACGGTCTCTTCCAGTTGTGGGGAGATAAAATGCTTTTTGTGGAAACAAATGAGTACTTGGGAGTTTTTGTGCATATTTGGAAAAGCTCCTAAGCGAAAGTGAACATGTTGCTCTGAAATATTTTCCAACATCTGCCGCCCATCAGGATGTCTGCTTTCTGAGCCACTGCTGCATTCCTGAGCCGCTCCCTCTACCTGGATCAAAAAAAGAAACCTATCCCTGTCGTTGCCCCTGAGCTGTGCTCTCAGTGCCACAGTTCAAACTGTACCGGTGGTATTTGTACCAGGTGCAAACATCAATCTCTATGTGAAATAAAGAATAACACACGGTCTTCCTCGTCGTATTCTTTAATCATTAATGTTATATTGCGCCGGTCTTGTGAACCCAGGGGGTCATAAAATGACAGGCTGAGAGCACACAGCCCCGACTTAAACTCAGGTAAACATAAAAGCACTCGCACATGTGTGAGGCATTATGATGGTAGCAAAATACATAGCAACCACGTTTCCCTTGTTTCCTGTCCTGTCACTGTTTGGGTATCACAAAATAATCAGTTCTTGCTCTAATGAACCGCCCACCCCGGACATGCACACAACACTCCACAGAGCTGTTTACAACTCTTTAGCAGCTCTTTGCATTCTGAAAGCCAACAAAGACCAATCAAAATAATGTACTTTGAAAAGTTGTCATTCTTCTAAAGAATCAGGTCAGTTTGGTAGCACAATTCGATGTATTAAAAAAAGCACGAATTCATTCACAGACGACAGTATATTGTGTACAATTATAGTCATTGTCCTCATTGCATAGTGTCTAATCCCAGCCCATTCAGAGCAGCTCTTAAGATTCTTGGCATACCTCCACACTCATTGCTACTCCTGGACTTAATCTTTTCCCCCTTCTCAGAGTCAGTCAAGTGTATGTTTGAGCCAGATCAAATGAAAGCAAGCTAGCACACCACTGAATGACATTCTAAAGCAAAAACAGCCAGGATAGGGAGATTCCAAGGCTGTGTTATATAAGAACGCACTGACCCTGCTCGGTGTCTGTCTGAAACTCTGTTGGCTCGACAGAATGATATAACAGGAGGAGTTTCTCTTTCAGCTATGCCTTTAAATATCCTTCCCCATCTCTCTCTCTTTTAAGCCTCATTTGGTTGCTTTGTTACTGTTTTGCTGTGTCGTCTGAACAGATGAAGCACAGGCAGTGTCACATTTCATAAATAAATCAGTTTTATTGAAGCATATAAAATTAAATCATTTTACAATTTATTCCAGTATGACACATAATATCCAAATAAAGTAGCTACGTTTTTTGATAAATAATATTAATAACAATAATAAAGACATTCATTCATCCTTTGACATGTTTCGCTTTGTCTTTCATGAAGGGAGATCAATAGCTGCCACAAAACATGAACAATAATGCCCACGTCAGGAAGGAATGAAACCACAAACTTGTTAAACAAGCTGAGAGGTATCATTTCGTTGCCATGTTCTTAAGATATAAGATTGTATGCTAATTGAAGTTGCACATGTGCATATCGACATATACACACACAAGTCTTCACTCTGGGTCATGTCAGAAATAAAGGATCAAAATATACACAGTGAATTGATAACAGCAACTAAAGTAAATGTACAAATATTAATTACATCTTGCTCCATCACGAAGCTACTTCAAATGCTCCATTAATACGAAGCAATTTGTATAAAGAATGCTGATGCAGTCACAGCATACAGTGCACTTCATTAAGTCCTCATGATGTAAATCCATAATTCCTTGGGAATCTAGTTACAACAAGAAGCTGGTAGTTGGCTGGTGGTCTATTTACACCCCTGCATTAATCTAGACTGCCATTGGCTGCCAGTGGTGCCACCAATCTCTCTGTCTTGCTGGGGTCGGGATGCTCGTCGCCATTCAGTCTCTGAACTTGTGGATGTCATTGGATAGGCGGTAAAAGGGGTAGGAGGCTTCGTTGGTATTGGGACAGTTGTAAGTGCACTTGCAGGACTCAATCATCATGATGTTCTTGTTGAAGGTCTCGCCGTCCTCGCAGCGGAACTTGACCCGGATGGTTCTGGTGTCATGGGGGCTGCAGCAGCGGCCGTCGATACAGGCTCCACAGTATCTCGGTCTGTACTTCTTCAGGCTCGAACAGCCGGCATAGGTGAACTTGATTGGCTGGCTGGATTTCTTGGTTCTGCTGCACTTCTTGCCTTTCTGAAGAAGAATAAACACAAGCCAGGTGGTGATCAGTCGAGTGCGAAGACCCAGACGTGGTGTTTTTTTTTAAGAATGTACATTCTTGTAGCGACATCCAGCCATGATTGACTCATGCTTACCTTCAGACTGGAGTAAGGTGACTGGGTGCATGGTCGCACTTCACAGAGTCGCGTCTCTTTGACCAGCTTGCACTCGCTGTTGTTGTTGGTGACTCTGGTGGAGATGCCAGTTCCACAGCTCTTGGAACAGTGAGACCAGGGAGTGGTTTGGACGATGCACTTCTGGCTGTCGAACATGTGGATTTCAGGCTGTGGTCTGAATGCTGCGACAAAAAATAAACGAGAGAAAGATTAGTAACTTACTATCATTTGATATTTTCACGTTCAGATCTTATATCTATTTATCTAGGGAGTGCACACCACTCTCACACTTACCAGGCTGGGACTTGAGTCCTCCCTTGACAATTGCAATGAGCTCGTTCCTGTTGGTCAGGTCTCTTTCCAGATCATCTGTCAGCATTTCTTTGCCAAAGATCTTCTCGAGGATATCTTTCTCCTTGCCATCGTCGCACACCCACTCTTCGCAGCACTGGCCTGCCACCTTGACCAGTCTTGGGTTGGCACAGCCCAGGTTGGGCAGTGAGAGCTCCTGCGGACACAGCGGGACGCACCCCACTGCCCCATCGATGCATGTGCACTGGTGTTTACAGTTGGGCTGGAAGCTCTCTCCGTTCTGGTAGATCCTGCTGTTGTACTCACAGGGTCTGCCCTCTGACTTAGCTGCAACGGGGAGAGAGAAAAAACAGAAAAAGAGAGGAATGTTATTCTTTCCTGTTTTGCTCAAAGATGTCTGCTGAAGACATCACATGGCTGCCAGATATGATCAGTTAAACTGTGGAATTCTTCATACAGCCTGAAAACTCTCCTTCCCCTTAAATGTGGGCTTTGAGGTTTAGTCTAGTTCCTCCCTAGCTGCATTCCATAGCGTTGAAATCACACAGACCCCCAAAGTTCCGACTAAAACCCCCGAAATGAAGAGATAAAAAGTCTTGACTAACTGGATGGCATGCACATCTGGAGCTGAAGGGTTTTTTGTATTCTTACCTCGGCAGATGCCACGGGCTGTAGCAGCGGCAGAACTGGCCCCGAAATTACACTCCAGCCCTTTGGTGTGGTCGCAAGGCTCGGTCAGGCTGCAGTCCTCGTTCAGCTGCTTGGCGCAAACTTTGCAGCAGCCGCAGCCGTCCAAGACGACGCTAACTCCGGGTGCGCACTTGGGCATCTCCAGCGGACACTCGCAAACGGAGGGGCAGTTGGGGGAGGAAACGACCTGCACAGCCATCAAGAGAATATTCGGTTAACATTTTAAATCATACAACGTACTCTCATACCCCAAAAAAACGAATTTAAGTGGATAAAATGATCATTACAGATATGTCCATCTTTAAGAAAGAAGGGGAAAGGCTCAAACTCACCAGGTTGAGGTTTCCAAGAAAAATTACGGCTAAAGTAAGCATCAGCATCTTGGACAAAATTCTTGCACGCGTTCAAGAGGAATCCTGTTCGAGGTTTATGAAAAGTCTGTCTTCGGCGGAGTCCTTAGGTATTCCCTCTCGGTGGTTTGTCTCTCGCGTTGTTTGCTGGTAGTCTATTGTTAGAGGCTCCTTAGAGTAGATGAGGCTCTCGGTAAAACGGTTGCTGTCTGATAAAGTCTGGCCACCTCCGCACTTATATACCGTTGGGGGAAGCTGACGTCGTCACTGGGCTGCTTACTGAACTGTTCCCAAACTATGCCAGGAATGTTTCTCGGCGCATTTTCCATCCAAGACCTAAGCTCCACCCTGTCTAAACCCTTTCTGTTTTTTTTTTTTTTTCTTTCTTGCTCAGATAGATTTTCCCCCCCTGGATCCCATCTGAACACACTTTTCCGTCTCATATTTTTCTTCTTTTGTTTATCCTCCCTTTCATTTTCTTCCTGTCCTCGCTTCTCACATCTATCAACTCGACTTCAATAGACTTTCCCGTTGAAGCAATGGGCTGGGGCTTCTCTGGTAGCAGCTTTTCTCAAACTGTGCTCTATTTTCTTGAAAGAATAGCGTTTAGATTATTCTATAAGCAGAGGTGATCAAATGAGGGAGAAGGACATCGGTGAAGTGTCAACCATGAAGTCATTTTGGTTCATATTTTCTTTTAAAACATTATTGTGTCAGTATCGATTTTGCTGAAAAACCCTTTCAGACCAAGTTGGAAATGATAGAATTAGTTTTTCCTCGTGAGGCTAAAGATGTGGGCAGAAATACGTTCAACAGCGTCTATTTCTGGCTCTCCAGTGCCTTTATTCAGAGCAGCTAAGCATTTCCAGATGCGCACCAGAGCTCAGACGTAACAATATTGCCATATTTGGTATGGCAGTAGCCTACATTATTAACATATTTCTCTCCCTTTGGTCAGCGTTCCTGACAGCTTTAGGGCTTGTTAAATATGTTCTCCACGCAGGGAAATTCCTTCGCGTTCATTCCTTGAGGCACTCAGACTTTTTTTCACGCAATCTGTCCACATTTCGTTGGGAAGAAAGTGGGTCCCGTTGTAGGGGGGAAGCGATCCAATTTTCCGTCAGAGATATTTTGGTGTCACTTCACTTGTGGTAGTTGTGGGGGGAGACAAATACCTGGCTCTGGGGTCTCAATAAGTCCCTTCCACCCAAGTCTTTGATTCCGATTGATGAACAATATCAGCAGAGGGGAACGCAATGTGTACAGGCGCACCATGCGCCGTTGATTGACGGCTGGCAGCCTTCAGGGAGGATGCATTACATTAGGGTAAACAGTTTTATTTGTTTAACAAGATCGGACATTTAACTACTTAAAAAAAAATCCCAGTAGCATTTGCATTTATGCGTAAAATAGTGAGACAGCAGCAGTGAACAAGACGGCTGAAGAGCCTGGACGGTGAGTTTGGACTTATTTTGTTTTGTAGTAGATTCAAGTGAGTGGAATACTTGTTTGGGATCACTTTATCTTTAATAGCCCAGGTCATCACCGTATTATCTTGACATGGAATACAGCGTTTTTTCTTATCATTCTCGAAAATAATCATTCCCTTCCGGTGATGATAAAAAGCTCGTGAGTGTGATTTAGTTTTTTGGGGGGAAGGGGGGGGGGACGGGGGGGTGATCGTTCTGTCCCGTTGTGTACACAGACTTGTTTTTTTTTTGTGCCTCTGGTCGTTTGTCCACGGTCGGGATTTCTGTGGTCATACTTTCATACTTCCGATAGAGGATTCCAGATGGTAATGTGGTGGGATTAACATTCATTCCGACTCCGCCGGACATTCTGTCTTGCCTGCTCTGTGAAGCCCCCTGTCCGCGTCTGTGTGAGCGCCTCTGGAGGAGGGGGTGTGTCTCCCTGCTGCCTGGTGTGTGCTTCCGCCTGTGTGCACTGATGGATTAGCTCAATGCAAATCGGACCTATAGATACATGTCAGGTGTAACATTTGGAGGCTAAATGCCGCTTCACTGACACTTCCAACACGGTTCAACCCTGCACCACAACCTAAAAAAGTGCTTTGAAGAATTCTTTACAATTAGAATTATGGCACCATGCAAATAATGAGCGACAGTTTTAATTGGAATTGATTTTCATTTTAAAAGAAGGAGTGCGTGTTTTGGAAAGATCATGACATCCCAGACTTGCTTAAGATAATTAATTTCTTGGAATTTTTATCTAAACATCTAACACAATATGACTGACACACACCTTTATTGTATGAACTTTTGTGATGTAAGTGCTCCGATGGCAAAAGCTTCCAGTTTTTAGATTCTGTGTATACATGTGTCTTCTGCTATTTCGTTATAATAACTGGAAATAATGTTTATTCACTACGTCAATGAAGACTAACATTCAAAAGCTTAGAATTGTTCCAGTATTACTCATTCATTCTAGGGAAGATGAAAAAATGTCAATGTGCGTTTTGTTGTAATTTCTCTGGTAATGTGAGACCTTTTATCGAGCATGTAGTTTTATACAAGCACATTTATTTCCCTTCACTTGGGAAGGTGGACTGGATTATTCTCCTTGCTTTCTGATGTGTGTGTCTGGGTAATTTGACAGCCGGTAGCTCGAATGTTGATAACTCTCACTGTATATAATTATTTAAGAGGCTTAGTATTGTCTTGTTGCTCATTGATTCATCCGGGATCACAGTTCTAACAGCCCTCAGAATCAATCCTGTCGAAGTCTCCAGCTAGCAGCTGTCAGCCTCTCCATCATAGTGGGATGTAACAGGACAGCTAAACATATCCAAACAGTAGATCCCAGAAAAAGTATTTGTAAGATTACGTGTCATATCTAGCATGAAGTGTGTACAAGTTCCTTTTTGTTTCAGCTGAAGCAGCGACAGGAAGTCGGATGAGATATGGTTTGTTTTGTGAACAGCTGCCCGTAGTTTAACTGGTCATCCAAACAATGACTCAACTTCAGATTGGAAAATTAACACTCATACTGGACTATTTGAATTTCACTGGACACTTTTATATCGTTAAACCTTTGTAATCTATCATTGTTGATTCTTTAAAAAAGACAAAGATGCAATCCAAATATCTCATTTTTTAGGGAAACGTATCAAAGAGCCTTTGTTACAATAAATAACAGGCAGAAAAGGTCATTTTTTGAAGACTTTACATATTTTCATACTATCTATGCAAGTTCACTTAACCATGATACACATATTCAGATAATGTTTCCTTCTAACTGTGAAAATAACTGTATTACTTTATGATAAGCTGTTTTTTTTAAAGAACCAGACAGGAGTCAAGGACACAGAAAAGTAAAAATGTAGAGACTAAGCTCTTTTTCTAAATATTTTAAATTCCTTGTACCTTTCAGCAAATAAGAAAATGTGATTATACTGACGAAGGACTGTGCAACTAATATTCACATGTCATGTGAATGATAAACTTGAGTAATTTCTTGACTGTCAGCAAATTACATCAGGGGAGGCTCCCCTTTGTCAAGAACGTAACCAGTGACTCTGATTTGACAGCACAGCCTATCAAAGGTTCAGTACATTCCAGGACTTATTCTGTTTAACAGAGAGCAGCTTGGCCTGGTGTAGTATATTTCTCAGCTCTCTCATTCTCAGTTTGGCTTATTCATACAGTGCCATATCAGAGAACAGAGCAGAGAGTTATCTCATCGTGTTTCATCCATACTTCTATCAACCTCTAATCTATCATATTATGCTACACTTAATCCTTTTTAAGACTGCAAGGCTGGTTGAGAGGCAAAGTACATCCTGGGACAGGTCTTCAGTCCAATGAGAGACCAACACAAAGCAGACAACCATTATCTCCACTCCCTGTCTGAGATTCTGAGCTGTATTCCTGAGCACGTAAATCATTGATGATAGAGCTGTCAAAAATTAACCTGATCCACAGGATGATTGAATGAAAGCTCATGGTATTTTCGAAGAGGTTTCACTTGTGGACTGAGCTAGTCTTTAAGATTGTTTTGGCCTTTAGAGAATGGAACTGCATGCATTGATTTTTTGCTGCTTGATAGCGAGAGGCTTCACATTTCAGACGAAAAACGTACTGTTTTGGATTAGGTTGTAGCTGGTTGTAAAAATCAATAGCTTATTCTCTGAAAATTCTAATGTTTTTTTCTGTTAACTTTGTTTTGTGCGTTAAATTGCTTGCTGATGGCTACACACCCCACGTTGTGAACCTGTGTAATCACACACGTCTCTGTCATGTCAGACACTCAGAATTTCCCTGTGGCTCCAATCATGCAGAAAAATAAAGAGGTGCTGCTTATGGACTGTGCAGCTGGAGGGTCCGTCTTTCACTGTTTGATTTCATAGCTTGCATACTGTACCAGCCAGGTGTGCCCGGAAAATGAAGTCTTTCCTTAATCTAAAGCAACTCAAATTCCTCGGCATGGAAAGAAAAGATAAAATAGAGGGTCTTTTCTTGAGCCACATTCATCCACGATGAGGAATGATGGAGGGGGGAAAAGAAGGATGGATGGGGGCAAGTGTTAGTGTTAGGAGGAGGGTGCTGGTGTTTGGTGATCCTGGCTGGAGTGGAAAAAGGAATGTGGGGCTCATGGAATGTACTGGAATGTTTAGAGCAGTCAAGGATAATTGAGTGAATCTGGAACAAGAAAAGACAAACTGAGGACCTGCTGTGGAAGAATGTGCTTCTGGGACGTCTGAAGAAACATTCCATCCATTCAGACAGGTTCACCGGGCCCAGAACCTTCCTTAGATGGCACCGTAGGGAAAAGGAGCCCCCACCCACCTGCCATTCCTCCCATACTTGCCCTACACTTCACAGAAGCATCGAGCCCCTATTTGATACTCTCTGCCCTTGATGTCCTTAGATGTTATTTCTTAAAGTTTGCAGCTATGCATTTGAAACATCCCATTCAAACAGGAAAACGGGCTTCTCGCTTTCTAAACACATTTCGATTTAAGGTCACATCAAAAATATGATTCAGCATCTCTACATCCCAGACATGATCTAAATCCACATATCCTTGTTTGGAGTCATCCACTTCTCACAGTTAATTATCAGGAAAGCCATTCTTTTGCTACACCAAGTATTTTTTCTTACAGCCCCATGGGTTTCTTTCTGTATGAGTCAAATTCAGACACCAAGAATCACTGATTCCTGAAGATATGTGTTAATGGTAGGACTTGCTGTTTTGACTGTATTGTAGCTTGTTGCAAAACGTGTAATCTAATTAATTTCCCTCTGAAAATTTAAATGGAATATCATTACTTTACTATGTTAAATGTCCTGCAGAAATGCATTGTTCCCCTATATGCAATGGCAGATATTTGTCATAACAGCCATGCGTGATTATACGGTCGACTGATAGAAAGTTTGCAATCATTTTACAGAGAACAGAGCTTCAGTTTGACCTGCTGGCTGTGGTCAGATATCCCAGGGCGGACTGACTGAGCCGTGCTCCGGAGCTGTGGTGTGCGGGGCTGAGTGCCTGTGAGGGCTGACAGACTGGGAGGCTACACGTGATGGTCGGTGCGCGTCACCGAAGCGCTGTCGCTCCCCCCAAAGCCTGGAACAGAGCTGACTGACATTGTGTGTAGCAATAAAGATTTCTAAAAGCCAACAAACTAACAAGGAAAAAATAAGCCAGACGGACAGAATCGAAATCAACTGAGCTGTGCGTTTCTGATCCACTCGCTACATTATCGAACAGAGTATTTTTTATTTTTTATCCTCTTATTTTTTTTTTTTCTTCTGCAGATTTAAGCGTGTCAAGTAAAGGGAAAGCGAAAACATGGCTGGTTTGATGGCAGGTTTTGGTCATTACACCCACGCCGTCGTCCGGGGAATCCCCTCGTCCCTGGCCAAGGAGGCGCTCCGGAGCAGCCGGGCGGAGGTGGACCTGGCCGGGGCTCGGAGGGAGCATGAGGCGTACGTGGAGGTCCTGAGGACGCGGCTCGGGCTGGAGGTGCTGGAGCTCCCCGCGGACGACGCGCTCCCGGACTGCGTGTTCGTGGAGGACGCGGCCGTGGTGTGCGGCGACACGGCGCTCATCACCAGACCCGGCGCAGAGAGCAGGAGAGGAGAGGTAGGGTCTCCTCTTCTACATGATTCCACATGACGAAGAAAAAAAAAGACTTTAATGTAACAGTGCAAGGGGAAGACGCCACCCCCCCTCCCCCCCTACTCGTACTCGTGCACAATTGGCATGCAATTAGGCTATTAGGATGCATGATAGGCGACGTACAAATCATTGTGTTTTCTGATCAGTGTGACAGAAGTTACATCTTATTTGACTATTTTGAACTTAACAAGGCCTGCTTGTCCAAACGTGAAAAACTTTTGACTGATCCTCGGTTTATGCTGAATTTGAAGAATAAATGGCCTAGATTTATACTTGCTGTGCATTAGTCATATTGATGGTTTTGGTGATCATAATACAACAAGGTAACACTCATTTAAAAGTTGTTTTTTATTTCTGTTTTACCATGACTTTTTTAACACAAAAATCTGCTGGTACTCTGTTACAGAGAGGAAAAAAGGTATATTTGTGTATGTCTCTGCACTCATTTGAGTTGTATATTATCTACGCAGGTCCAGTTTGGATGCGTTTAGAGCATCCTCAGTCAGTTTTTCATCTCCCTGATATTTCAGGACAATGTAGGAAGCCCTGAAGAGAGGATGAGGCAGATTGAATTTAGGAAACGCTCATCATAACTCTACAGAGACAAATATTATGCATCTTTGAAAACCAAAAAACAGATTAACATTGGGTTGCCTGTGAGGACAACTGCAATGTGGGGCATTCATGCGAGAGTGAATTTTGAATGACAATGAGGGAAGCGGTCAGATGGCCTCTGTGAAAGCTCCTGTCAATCCATATCAGTCACTTCACTCGCTTCACTGGTGCTAATGGTCCCTCAGCCATTATAGCAGCACAAAATATTGATTGATAGTGCTCAGTGCAGCTCCCCTAGTCGACCGCAATTAATTTTTTAACCAAGTTACATTTACATTAACTATCAATATTTTTTTTATCTAATTTCTTAACTGCATTGTGTTCTTTTTCCAGAAATATAATTTTTTATCTTTTCAGAAAATGAATCTCATTAAAGTCCACATGGATTCAATATATGGTGTGAGCCCATTGGATATCCTGCTAATGATGAAGTGCAAGGCCAAATATCTTGTCATTGCTTATACATTTGGGACACTGTCTGGATTCTTTGAGAAACCAATCATTACGGGCATAACCACAGTTTCATTCTAGTTCTGTTTTCCAGTTATTGCTATTAGCTTACTGCTAAAGGTTTGGATTGAGGTTGTAAAAAACAAAACAAGGGAGTTTACATTGGTTACTGGTTACTGTATCATTGACCAGGGCAACTTTGAGTACTGCCTGTGAAAACATGAACCTTGCCCGGTTTGCCCCATTTAGACTCTCTGTGGCTGGAGTTAGAAAAAAACAAAAACCACTTTGCTTTATCCGATATGCCTTCCCTTTATTGATCTTTTAACACTCTTGCAGGTAAGGGTATTGTGTTACCTTAAAATCTCTCTGAACTGCTTATTAAAGATTAGATCTACACTTATTTTAATACAATTCATGCATTATGGATTTTTGTATATCACAGACTTATAGAACAATAAGGAAGGGATTAAGAGAAGATAATTGTGTAAAGCAGTGGATTAAAAGATTAATGAGGCGGAAGGCTAAAAGACGGAATGCTTGTGGAACTGTTATTGTGCGGTGCAGATCTGCTCTGTGAATGCAGAGCTGCACACTGCCATGACTTTGCTTGTTTTGGTTGCTTTCAGTTCTTTATGGCACACATCACTTCTGTCATGTTTAGCATGTTTGACAGCTCTTGATGTGCACAGGAAAACCTGGAAAACATACTAATGGGTGTAGAGTAATTTCTCGGCACGAAAGGTTATAAATATGCAGGTGAATCTTCTGAAATAACAGCACTGCAGCCACATGGAGGAATCTTGCTGAGATGTATTCTGCATGCACAGAATGACAATTAATGAAAAGAAAAACATCTCCCTGAGCTACTGACTACATTTGAGGTTTTCTGCCTGCCCCCTTGGCTTTGCATGTCCGGTGAAAAACACCATCCTTCCCACATTATTCCTTTTCATAAACCGCCATATTTATTGCACACAAGAAGGAAAATAAATGTCTATGTACATTGTACATATATGGTGTCCACATGATTGGTTGTTGATTTAGCTGAGCTGATGTGAAGCCTGTCTGCTCAAAATGACATGTTCTGATATTTGTTTCCTTTATTTGCTCTGATCACAGAAATGCTTCAAAGGCATTTAGTCAAGCTCAGGGCATAGAATTGCTGGTTATAGTGATATAGTTTGGCCTTAAACATTTGCATGGGTGATAGGAAATAATGCAAATGGATACTGTCCACATGTATCAGGAAGAATTCTCAAGAAATCAGCTATGCTAACATCCATCATCATACATCATGTATCCAAAAATGACAATTGTCTGGAGTGATACTGTGTTGTTTGGACTCACAGCAGTGCTGGACAATGCTCCTGAGTAGAAGTGCGAGCATGTCTGACCGAGCTGAGAGGACATCCAGAGGTTACCTTGCCTGCAAGCTTTAGAGCTTTGAATTACAGTCTGGGAGCAGTAGGCAGTGAGAAATGGAACTGACAAGCACCTTATTTTGTTGAAAACCTGACCATCTATATAGGCTTGACTCTAAATACCGAGAGATCATAGATGAGCGTTGCAGTAGTTGAGTCAAGAGCTCCACTTTGCCTGCACCTTGAGCTGGACGAATAGAAAACTAGATATGACCTGATGTGATGGACTCAGGGTGCACCTGCCTCTTGCTCTGTGACAGCTGGGATAGGTTCCACCCATGTGACCCTACCTGGAATAAGCAACTTTAGAAAATGTATGGATACAGCCTATTATTTTGAATGTCTTATTATATAATGTTATGTTAAAATAGATACAACCAAATTGGTGTATCAACTAATTAGATCCGATAAGTCTAGTTAGTTGAGTTATATATAGTGTGAAGTGGATTACAATTTACTTTAAATGATGAGATATTTCCAATTCGTTTAAAGTGCAGGCCATGAGTTGGGCATGCCCCCTCCAGCTCTGTGTAATGTGTCTGCTTAATAGACTGGTCTCTTGGTAATTTCTTTTAATAATGTAGAAAAACAAACAAACTTCAGGCTAGTTTTATCTCTTACTTCCGATTTTAACATCTGCAACGCTTGTTGTTTTCAATCACCTGTGGTTCCTATCTTTAAAACGGAAATAAACAGAGCCGCAGGAGCATATCTGGGTTCATTATCCGTGACAGAGTAAAGAGCTGGAAAATTACCGTCAAGTCGCTTCTCTTTAGATTGTTATAGATCACCAAAGATGTTTCCTCGCCCCTGGTGATCAGGTGTCTGAAGGTGTAGGGATTGTTTTTACTTATAAGGTAGAAGTGCTATGTTCTGCCTTAGGACTTTTGCATTCTGTATTTTTCAGTATAATAAATAGCTGGAAAGACTGTGTGATTCCACCATTTTTAAATAATCTAAACCTCCTTTTGTCTTGTAGTTTTGAAGACTTTTTTAAGCACTTTACTATCAAAATACTATCAAAAAATATGTTGGCTGTATATACGTTTGCTTAACTTGCAAAGGTGTGGTTATTTGAACTTTTCTGCTCTGCATTTGGACCCTGATCATCAATTTTCTCTCACTGTTTTTATGTGATCAGGAATCCCTGAGCTCAATAAATAAACAGAGCACTTTAATTTAGCTCTATCAGCTGAATAAATCACCATGAGGTGATCACTGAACTTAGCTTTTACAAACTCTACTTTTTATACACTTCAATTATTTACAGTGTAGCCATTAACTGCTGTAAAATGACCGCTCAATACTGTCTTACTTACTATCTTTATAGTCTCTGTAAGGAGTCACTCTGGGTTCAGTTTACAGAGCCTGGAAAGAAATTGTCATTAAAAAGTGCTAAAATCTGTCATTACAAGTGTAAAAGCTTAGGTGTCTTTAGGTTTGGAGACAGGATGGAAACTTTTGCTCCACAGACTCAATATTTAGGTCATGTTATTATAGACGTAATATTTAGGTTCAGTCCTCGCAGTTTGTGTCCGTGTGGGCCCCTTTCCGGTCATGCCTCACGTACCTGCCCCCAAACTAACCAGACGGTAAAAAAATCCGTGTTTTGACTAGACAGTCTGCAGATGCCGGGTTTTCACCGCCCTCTCTGCTCTTATGTGCCTTCCCTTACGGAACTGACACTGTTTCCTTCAGGGAGACATGACATCCGAGTGTGAATGTGGGAGGAGGGTGAGACAACCTGAACTCACCAGAAGCACATGGGACGAGGTGAACGTGCTTTGTCCAGCCATCTGTCACATTCCTTCCACATTTAACCTGCCCTTCCTCTTGCCGTTTGTCCGTCTGACTTCTTGTCTGGCTGATCATTTGTAACATCCCAGCTCTGCTGTCTCTCTATCTTGCGCAGGTGGTCCAGCATGGTCTGTGAAATTCTTATTGAGCTTAACTAATTAAGTTCATATTCCAAGAATCTTGGAAAAACACCATACTCTGAAGTTACAGTTACATAAGTATATAGCCTTTGACCGGAAAAATGTAGGTTACCCTACTATCTGTAAAAGCAGTGTATAAGTGATAGTGAATTACTGCGCTGCCAAGAATGTCCTTACATTGAAAACATATTGAGAACCAGCATATAGATAGAAACGAGTGTTTTAAATTCCACACTTCCTCTTCAACTTTTCAGTGAGCTAGAAGCAGAATTCTTCCTTCAATTTTAATTAAGCTATCCTGCACAGTTTAAACTTTGACATATCTGAATGAGACTGCATAAAAAAATTTCATGTGATATACTTATATGGTGTTGTACCATGGTGCCTGGAGAAATGGTTATCCTTTTAATGAGATTTTTTCAAGTGACCTTTTGTACTAAATTTATGCCGTCTACGAGGTAAATTTTGAGCGCAAGAGCTCTCTGACACATTGAAAATATCAAATAACATAAACTTGATTTACCGACTGGATCATTTTATCCCATCTCAGCCAAACAAAAGAACAGTAATACTGTATTAAGAAACATGTCATGACCCAAGTTTACTCCATTTCTTCCATATGAATTGAGTTTCAGCGAGGTAGTGCTCAGCAAATGCACTTAATTAACTGATCATTATTTAGTCTGAACGCCTCCATAAAAACAGATGTTTCGGCTGCTTTCTGTGGTGGAGATTTACACGGTGCGTTAACACAATACCCAGGAGGAGAAGAACAGTCAGTCAGATTACATTGTGAATAAATCACAACACTTTTGAAGCAAAATCTTACAAACAAAATCAAAATTGGGCATAATTGTTTGGCCATAATGCACAAAGGCTGTATCTCTGAAGGAAGAAAAGTCGATTCCTGGCAATCTGTCAAAGTGTCCCTGGGCAGAAACTGAACCCCACGTTAACTCTGATCTTTTGGATAAAATCATCTTGAAAATGCTGAAATGTAGATGTGATAGATCTCGTTTAGCAAATATCTGACACATTGCTTCACCTTAAATTCCACTGCATAACCAAATATTCCAGTCAAACATTAAGCCATCTGTGGTTGGCTTAAACAAGATGCATCAGGACATCTGAATCAGAGCAGATCTACAAAATGGGCCAAAAAAGGAATTAATTAAGATGTTGCAATGTTGGCAACCGTCAGCCCAATTGAAATGCCGGGGGCGGACCTTGAGAATTATTTGACCACAAACCTCAATAAACCGAATCAATGCTGGAGAGACGCGGGAGCCAAAATTCTTCCACAGTGATATGAAATGCTCCTAAAGTCATAAAGATGATAATTACTTAAAGTTACTGCTTCTTCAAGTCGTATGCTGAGTTTTTCACACACTGCTTTTCACACATGCAATGTGATAGATAGCGTTCATCATTCAGCTGCATTAAAAGTAGTGATGATGATGGTGTCAAGAGAGCTTATCTCGGTGCCCTTCTTTTATTTCTCTTCTTCTTTTCCCTCTGTACTCTGTCAGCTACAACATGTCAGGGCTTTGTTTCTTTTGTGCATAATGTGAAGACAGAGCTCTATGGACAGACAGCTCCCCACCCTGCCATGCCATCACCTTGGATCCGGCCCATTTGGCCCCAGGTTCACCCACCACAGCCCTTCCAGCCCAGTACAGTGCACCAGTCTGTGAGACAGCTGCAGGAGACTCTCAAACAGGAACTCCTCTCAGCCTCATGGGATGACCCGGTCACACTCAGCCGTCACCGTGGGTGTGTGAATGTCTGGTTTGGTATGTGAGACAGCAGTGGAAGACACAGGAAGTGGGCCAGGGATAGCAGTGCTGAGAAAAGTCTCGCTCAGGCCAGAAAGGGTTCTGCGCAAGTTTAGACAAAAGCCCCTTTAGCACTCGAGGTTTAGTAGTGGAAAAGTCCAATTTAAAAAAAAACAGACATGGTTACTCATTTTTCACCCTGCGCTAAAGGTTTGGTTTATTGAATTGTTTATGGATCTTACGGAGGAGAAGGAGATAAATTACTGCAGATAACCAGTGAAGAGTATAAATAAATGTAACTTTGGGGCATTTTTCATTCCTGTTTGCTTTTCTTGGTTGCTGCCACTTCATGGTTAAATAGTTTTTTTCTCGTTGATGTCTCAGTTTCTATTAGAAATGCTGCAGAGATTAGTGCACTTCAAATATTCAAAACCTTTGTTCTATCAAATCTAAAGAGTTGACTAACTGACCTTTGGGCTCAATATGTCTGATGAATGTAAATGGATAAATCCAGTGTAGAGTATTTCCATTGAATCAGAGAAATGATTAAGAATTGACCTGGTCTCGCTCACATGTCAGCGTTATTTCCCAATGGTGTTTTTATTATGATAAGTTCTGTATAACAAATTATTTGAAGGTGTCACGTAGGTTTTTGCTTATGTAAAGCTGTCATAGGGCTAAAAGCCTTTTTGCGCTTTACTGAACCCGGACATTGTTTCTTGAGGAACACGGCCATTTGGGTGTTTTTAAGTAAAAAAAATGTAATACATAATGTCACCAGAGAAGGTCTACATGTGTGAGCCTGTCAAAATGCTTCTCCCATCCTGCCTGCAATTATCACCAGGAGGGGGATGTGATTGTTTTCTCATCCAGTTTAAATTGACGGAACATCAAAGGGCGCTTCCATCAGACTACATAATGGTCTTCTTTCCAGTGAGCTCATGCTAGCTGAAATAATTTGATTCTGCACACGATCAGGCAGCCAGTATGCAGACATGTTGTGAAGGCCAGGCTTAGGGCTGTTTTGAAAGAACACGGTTGAAACTGTTTTGGTTTTGGCACACTGGTTCTGTGTGAAATGGTGCAGTGCTGCCGGCGAATTGGAGTCGCATCAAGAGTGAAGTAACAGTGAAGAAATTCTGAGCACAACCAATTATATAATTATCAGAAGCTAAAAGTTACCTAAAGAATGCATGGCTAGTATGAAACAAGTTCTTTAAAAAACAAAAGTTTGCTTCACTTTTAAAAACCAAAAGTTTGCTTCACTTTTTTAATGGTTGGTTGATGTACATGAGCATTTAAAAAAATATATTCTTCTTTTTTTTCACACTGAAAACAAAATTTTCAGCCGCTGACATGCCTGCGTCACTCCTGTCACCATAACCCTCTTCTCTCTGATACAATCAGTCAAGTAAGTTTTATCAATGTCTCCTGGTTGTCCTCATAGTGCAACACGCATTCCTACTTTAATCATATATCCAGCAGCAGCTGTTGAGCTTACGATCCTCATAAGCAACGCCGAGACAAAAACACTACTTTCACGTCTGCTCAACTCTTAATTAATATATTGTTTCAACCTGATCGTTCTGACAGGAACTCCAAGTGATTAGTTTCTACAGCACACTCCAGGTTGGACTTGATTCCTTTCACCATCCCTCTCCAGCTGTCTTCTGGTTTCTTACCTGCAATTGGCTTTGCAACCACAATACACCTGGGAGGTAATTTTTTTAATGGATGATCACTTTTGATCTTAAGTGTGACTTTTAACAGAAAAATCCAGTGTTGGTGTTTATTTAAAAACCATACTTTGATGTGGAAATGATTCAATCTTGAAGCAGAGTCAAGACCTGACATGATTGAGAGGGTCATGTGTTGCTGTTTGGGAAGCGGTTGTGTCTAAACACGTGGTGATCTTGGTGCGAGCTTTTTGAAATGTGAGGAATTAATTACCTGTCTCAAGGTGTTATGTAAGCCTATAGTCTTGGTGCCTGGTTGTTCATGGCCAAACCATTTCTTTTAAAAACAACCCACAGCTATACTTATCTAGTTATTTTGTTTTATTTGTTGATCAAGTATTTAGTCAACCACAGAAAATTGTGCACAGACATAAATAATCTTAGCTATTGCACAAGTCAAAAAAATAATTGAAGTGCCTGAGGATATTTGATGAGTGATAATTTATATACAGAGTCATTGATGTTTTGTTTTAATTGTTGGTAGTGCTGTCTGTGTGTGAACTTTCTCTCCTCTCTGCTTCTTGAGAAAGGCCCACTCATCAGCCTTTGATGGAAGTGATATATCTCAGATCCACCCTCTCTGACTTAGCATCTTTTACTGCTCTCAGTCTGACTAATGTTGTTTGCAGTGCGTTTTCACATCTGTCAGAATACAGCGCTATCTCAGATGAAGTTTTGCTTGGTCTTAATCATGTTTTTTTAACAGTTGTTTTTCATTGGTACGGTGCATGAAAGAGGAGAAATGAATCAAAATGATGACTTGGGAATCAGTTTAAAGTAAGTGGACTTAAAAGAGCCCCCGTGATTTAGAGGATACAATGCATTTATCAAGCACTGATTGTTCTCTGAAGTTCTCTGAAGTCAAGTTTTCTTAGTTCTGATAAGAAATATTCTAATTATGATACTAATTAAGAAAAAAAGAAGTGGTCCTTATCTGTTCTGATAATCACTTACATGTTAAGTGATTTTCAACCCTCTAATCAATTTTCCAGTTAGGACTTGTATTTTTAAAAGTCTTTCATGTGGGAAATTGTTAAATGACTCATATTAAGGATTTCTCCTAGGAGACATATTTGTCATCCAGTGAATCATTGCAGTGAGTTGATTTGTAAAAAATAACAAGTCACATTTGACCTATTATACATCTTCATTCACATAAAGATGACTACTATGTGTCCTCTCCTATACAGGAGGTAAGACTCAGGTGTCTGGCTTCCACATGAGAAAGAGTCAGGCGAAGACAGTATGTATCAAATGGGTGCCAAAATGTTCTCAAAAGTGTCAGTAGGAGGCTGAAGACTCAGAGGAAAAAGCTTGTCTCTCGCATCTTTTTCACCCACATGTAATTTGTGTAAGTCTATAGTCATTTTCCATAATTGCCTTTGTACTCTGTGCCACTGGCACTGGACAGACGATTATATTTGATAGCTTGCAGACATTGGCAGATAACAAAAATATATTGAGTACATATCAGTTTTTAAGAATAAACTAAAGTTTTAATGGAAACATCTTTATAGGAATTAAGTAAACAACATGAAATCATTAATCTAATCTATTCATGTGATGGTGCCTCTAGATTTAATCATTTAGTATTTGAAATGTCACGGAAAGTCATATCACAGACTTGCTGCTAAGAAATGTGTCACTGCTGTGTGACAAAATGTTGTCAACCAAAAAAAAGATATTTTCCTCAAACTGTAAACCTCTATTTTTTAGAACGACAAGTAAATTGTGTGGGTTTATCTGTGTTTTTTCTTTAAAAACAGAAGAAATGATCATATTTGAGAGCATGCATTTATTCACAGAAGTATGACTGAGAATTTGTGTGGGCATGTTTATGAGAATGTGTGACAGGGATGCAGGTAGCAGGGTGGAGAGGTGCGTGCTGCCTCGCCTGTCTGCTCTGAGTGGTCACAGTGTGGTGTGATGTCCACTCTCAGTCTGTTCTCACGCCAAAGATAACACTAAAAAACCACATGTATATTTTGTTATTCATTCTCTTTTGTCAAACACTCAGCAGTGCACTCACAGGGGCCATAGAGATGAATCACAGTTTAAAGAATATGTGGCATATGAGAGGTGATTGCAGGCTGATTCCTGCCAGATGTGTGTATTTACTCATTTCCTATTGAAAGGAATTTTCAATTTTGAAATCAAAATGGGAGGCAAAAGTTGTTGCTTGAATATGATAAGGACATTTCTCTTATAGACTGTTATTCAGATTTGACAGGCGACAACAATTCCACTAAAAGTGCCACAGTACCCGGCTCAAAGGAAGAAGAGTGTTTGTCCAGCCCATCAAAGATGGTTGTATAAGAGTAGCATGAGATGCCACTGTGAATTCTTCACTGAAAGACATTAAATGTTTTGAACATGAGCCACTGTATGAATCCTGTGCTTGAGCTTGTGCAGCAAAGTACTAGAAGTGGCCATCAGTTACTCGTAAATATCATTCAATGTTGAGAAAATCGATTGATGGGGAGATGTTTTTATTTTTATATGAATATCTGTTGCTTGCATATACAAACTGTCTGTTTGCAGTGTTTATTGTTGGAGTAGATAGGATAGTCCTGTTCATGGCTGTTAGAGTTGTTCAATTTGGGCCATTACTTTGTTAGCTGTTGTTAGTTACATAAGAGCCCTTTCCATTGTGTAACTCTGTTTATCTAGTTTTCCAGCTATGCTTTAGTAAAGAGGTGAATCCCACTGAGGGGCTCAGGAGGATACATAGGCCTCAGAGGTGGAGCACATGAAGTATTTAGTTGGCACTACACTTGGAAAAAAGACATCAAGAGTGTTGGGAAATGCTTTGGGGACTGCATGGGGAGGTACTGCAGCAGTTTTTTTTAGGGGAGAAATGCTATATAATGCCTTAACTGATTGTTTTTACTTGTGGAAGGAAAATCAGGATTTCACTCCTGTTTCACCCTGTAACCACAAATCACAGTATTGCTTGATCCTGTATTAACTCTGTAGATATATTTAATGTTTATGTATATTTATTTAGACTCACTTTTTAGCCTATGAATACCTAACCCGCCCCAGCACTTACATCACATGACAGTTACAAGGATGATAAAGTGAGTATAACCAGAATCTTGGGTTAGGGGAATACATATTGCAACTGTAACTTTGTTTAAAGATAGATACATATTATTGAACATGCAACTATTATTACCATACAATTCCCAATGGGGTTGCTGGAGCCTATCCCAGCTGAGAACAGGCGAGAGGCAGGGGGCACCCTGGACAGGTCACCAGTCTGTCGCAGGGTCACACAGAGACAAATAGCCACACAGACTCACATTCACTGTCACACTTTAGGGGAGTTTGTGTCCAATTAACCTAACATGCATGTTTTTAGATGGTGGAGGAAGCCTCAGAGAACCCACACAGACACAGTGAGAACATGCACATTCCACACAGCAAAGGTCCCACTAACCCAGGGTCTTGAACCGGGAACCCTCTTGCTGTGAGGTGACGGTTCTAATCACCACACCATCATGCCGAACCATAGTCCGACATCAAATATAACATTTCCCAACTATCATATTTTTCCCAAAAAATCACTTTGTGGCAAGACATAGTTTCTGGTAGGTAGAAGTGAATCATTCCAGGGTTAAAGGAATGTTCCGCCTCAAAAAAAAAGGGGGAAAAAAAGAGAATGATTTAAAAAGTACTGTGGCCTTCGTCCTCACTTGGCAGAGCATTAAGGTCTGAGTTTGAAGCAAAAGGGAAATCAATGCTGACAGATTGACAAGCGTCTCTGTTTCTTAGCACTTACCATAAACTCATCTAATTGCTGTGGGGTTTCAAACCCACAATAAGAAGTCATCCGCTGGGGCCCCAAGCAGTGGGAGGCTCCAGCAGACTTCCGGAAAATTGGAAGGAGAATAAAGAGCTTCCAGGCTTTTGTGTCTGCACACACATACACATGTAAAGAATGAGCTTGTAAGTTTATATATCACTTACCACTGAAACACCCACTCTTGTGATTGGCTGAATCTACACGTATTGTGCCATTGGGCGGTCGTCATAAGATCAGGTTAAGAATAATACACAGCAGGGAAGAAATCACAGCAGTGGGGTCATTTTCTCACTAAGTCAAGCTTCACTTGAAATGGTCTTGGCAGGTGATCACAGGTCAGGGGCTGAGGGGTCAGGAGGGATGCTGATGAACCGGAATCTACTGCCCAGTAGAGAATGTGCCTTTGAGCTGGTTAATGGATGGGATCAGCACATAAACACTCCAGGAAGCCTGATTACCAGTTTCAGCTTTAAAGGTCAGAATGTTATATCACCAACCAAAAGCGAGCGGAACTTCTACTTTCTTTAATTAAAATCATAGAGTATCTGTCCTCTCCTTGTCCTGTAGTTTAATTGGTTTCAAAGTTTTGAGCCACATTTTTAGACACGTTTCTTCCGCTCTGTCTTGTTCCTTGTATTTATAGACGCCATTTATTTTCTTTTCTGTCTTAATTTGAATGGCTTCAGTTACTCTCAAGCAGAAAGACAGGCAAATACCGGAACATCTCAGCTTAGAAAGCTTCTCATTGTGTAAGCTTACTCAGAGCTGGTCCATCATTTCTGTCTGATGATTGTGCAAAACATTAATCAGGGTCATGGGTGAGAGAGGGTACACCCTGGAGGGGTCAGTTATGCAACATCCCTCTGCTACAACTGAAGGACCATGGGAGTAAACTACTTTCTGCCCTTTCTTGTACTCAGCTTTGTTGCTTCATTTCAAGGAGTTTTTTATATAAGTTTTTTTGCTCAGATGAACATCTATTAGGTCATCTTGAATGATCCTGTCTGATTCTGAGCGGGATAAGGAGCCGGCAATGTCATTCAGGGATAGCAGGCAATAGCCTATTGTTTTCTGTGCCAAATCCGTTCCAATTTTTAGCTTTTTTTTGTCAGCTGCTGTGCAAATAGCAAACAGAGTGATGCAGTGCAACAGCACACGCAGTACAGTGACAGCACTAACTGTCAGTTACTGTTCGTAATAATTTTAATATGTGTTATAGTTATGCCATTTGGTCCATTTATTGTGCAGTTTTACAACTTTCACAGTGAAATAGATAGTCACATCAAACTAACTTTCAAAGCTCAAAGGTTTTATGGAACTATGCCAGTTTTGTTAAGTTGTGATTATTTATCGATCCTGAAGCCAAGCGACTTCTGAGAGTGTTAGATTAGGTCTGTAGTAATATTTCCAGTCAGTATCACCTCATCACAGTATTCACAGTTTGCACCAGAAGCCTGTCAAGCCCGAGCAATGGCCAAGTATGTTTTGGAGATGGTACAATGTTTACCAGATAGCAGAGAGATTGCAACAGAACCATTTGGAGGTGTGCCATCCTTTCTACAGTTGTAATGGGTTTATTTCTCTTTCAGCCCATGTTGCAATAGTTCAAACTCATGGAGGCTGATGAATTGTTTAAATCTGAAGCTACAGTGTTGCTATTTTTGTTGGAAACAGATTGATTAATTGAGTCAAAGTGCAAAGATAACTATATAATACCAAACACTCAGATGATTTGAAATTCTGTCTGGTAGGTTTTTGGATATGGATTGTGTCCCTTGGTTTGAGGGGAGGCCTCAGTGTCTGACCATGGAAAACTCTGCCACAGACAGCACAAACAGCCCCGACATAAGCTGTGTGGTTGGAAGAACAGAAAGTGTACCAAGCTACAGTCCATAATTCCCTCTCATGTTTGATGTGTCTCCCTCCTCTTAACCATTACAGACCACTCAAAGGAGCCAACAGACAAAACACACTACCCAGTGAACGACAGGAGCAACTACATGCGTCCAGTTAGATAAGAGGCAAGACTCCGAAACAAATCCAAGGACAACAAACACTTTTCAAAAGCTTGTTCCATTTCCTTAAAATACAAATTCTTATACAAAGACATCCGTTCCAGACGCACACACAGGTTGATGTGTCCTGACACACAGCAGTCTGTTTCCTTTTGGCTGAGATTTGCATTCATTGTCCAGCCAGAACAGACAGTACAGTTCTCAGAATCCCCATCCCTGCGCTGCTGTGGGATACCGTTGACTGACGTTTTCTCACCAGCCACATCAGGCCAGCCGCTGTTGCTGCTGCATTATGTGCGAATGCATTCCCATTTAATGTTAAAACACCGTAAGGCTGGACAGTAATGTTTCAGGTGACCAACATGGATGCTTCCGTCTTTGGAGCTTAGTGACAGTGTCTGAAGAGATGCCAATGTGCATCCTCAAGGAACCTCTATGTATAACCTTCTTTTTTTTTTCGTTGTTGTGTGGGGTTTCATGTAATTTCTGTTTTTGTTGTTTCTGATATTTATTTTAAGTCTCAGTCCGTCCTCAGTCTGTGTCAGGTCCTCATCTGTTCCCTGTGTCATGGCTGTTGTTACTGGGAACTCACTATGTTTTAGATCAGTTCAGGTCAAGTTCAGTCAAGTTTTCTGTTACGTGTTAGTATTTGATTTTGTTTACGTTTTGAAGTTAAGCTTTTGATTTTGCGGTCGGCTGTGATTTTTGATGTAGTTAATAAACCCTCAGCTGCTTTTTACACTACGGCTGCCATTTAGTTGGATCCATTCACTAAAACCAACAATCTTAACTCTAGTACATATTATAGAAGATGTGTTATGACATTTATAATTAAGATTGTTGTACTTATGAAAGGTAAATAATTTTCCCATTTCGGGGACATTAAGAGATGTGACCTTCGCTGATGTGAATTTGAGAAAGACAGTGATAAATCCTATCGCATCAAAGTAATTAATCTGAACTTTATAGCTCATAATTAAGCAATTTATTTAGTGTCTTTGTTTAATCTTTTATAATTAATATATCTACTTAATTTATTAATCTTTTGAATTATGCAAGAAGACCATTGTATTAACTTAGTGTCGCTGGGTAGGGTTTTATGTGAGTTATTTCACCAGATGATTTACTATATTCTGTACCTGATTTCTCTTGTACAGGACTGTGACACAGAGGTTGGTGGCTCATATCCCAGCTATCCTAGGCTGAGAGGCAGACTTTTATGTCATACATAATAGTGTCAGAGGGATCCGAATGCCCGCTTGAGATTAAAGTTGCTTCCTAAAACACTTATCTGAGTTCAAAACTAAATGGAGGCATTACACCATCCCTGATAAACTTGCTCACGTGGTTTGTCTCTCGAACACTTACACACTCAAACAGTCACCAGTATGCCCTTTGCATGCTGTCATTTGCTTTAAATAGTGCCTGTCATACCATGTTGTAAATTTAGTTGAGGGCATCATTACTTTTTGCCCCCTGAACTCCACAAAGACCCAACTACTTACATCATTCACTTTTTTTCTCTTACGGGTACTCTTTGAATTGGCCTTCCATTTATTGTTTCTTGAGCCCACTGTCTGTGAGGAAGCTGACATCAGTCCCATATCTGCTAGAAGATGCTTCCGCTCCACACAGAGCAGACCAAATATCCCCATCCTATTTTTCTCCGCCTGTGCATGTCTGGGGGTTTGGTAAGCAAAAGCATAGTTCAGCTGTTCCCCTGTGCGTACAGTAAGCTCATACTGAAGAGACACTAGTACACCAGATTTTTTCATTTGCGGTGACACATCAATAAAGGTTTGCTTTTATTGCCACAGACATCTGTTAGGCTTATTCCTAGGTGTAAAAATAAGAGGTTCATCCACGTTAGGGTTATAACTAAAATAGACTTTACTCTAAAAGACGAGCTGCACCTTAACAAGATATGTTACTTTTACACTTTATTGGATTCATAGTTTTCATATGGCATTAATACATTTGGTAAATGTAATGGTATGCTAACCGCACAAACAATTGTGGGAACTTCATAATAAGGCCCGTCATACAATAATCCAGAATTTTTCTTCTCGTGACATTTGGCACAAATATACTCCCCATAGAAATGCTCCTCTGCTCCAGACAGCTGCGTTTAGAGGTCAGCCAAATGGTAGACTAAAGTGACTGATCGAATAGCAAAGGGAGGTGGAGATGAAAAGTAATCAGACTGAGATAGAGTCTAGTCATTGAAATAAGGTCCAAAAGCTCTTACTGTTGTTGTTTCTATCCCCTCCTCGTGACTTTCTTCTGTCTCTTTGCTCACTCTCTGGCATTAGAATAGCCCCAATCATAGCACCTGCTTTCTCCATCATCTCTGCGTAGCCATCTTTCTATGTGCAGAGTGAGCACTGTGCTGTTCTCGGGCCTGCTGACTTCAAACATGAGCTACTCGAGGAATGATAATGACAGAAACATGCCTGGAAAAATAGGATTGTCCTCCAAAAATACACTCTGCGCTTTGTGTTGTTGGTGATTTTTTCCCCCTTTTTTCTTGATGTTGTGCTTGTGTGTGTGTGTGTGTGTAACTGTCAGTCAGGCCTCAGTGCACATGGAGTGATTGATGGTTGTTCCCTTCTACCTGTTTACCAGTATTTGGATGGGGTGGCTTAGTATGAGGTAGTAATAAAAGGATAGCTGGGCAATAACAGGGATATTTCTTTCCCAAGAATTACACCTGTCCCATGCCAGACCTGACAAGTAACACACAGACACCGGGATCCGAGAGACATTCCCACTGCGCTCCATTTCACATTCCAATGCTGTGACTTTATGTCTGCTTTTAGATGATTGCATTCAAAGTTGTCAAAAATGAAGAAATAAATGACAGTTTGAACGGCATTTTGTGTTCACTGTGTATTCAGTATATCATTTGTCACATGGCTATTAGGTGTTAATACTTCACAAATCAGTCAGTAACTTTGCTTGTGGCATACTAATATTGATGTTTTTCATACCTGATCCTTGTTAGGTCTCCCGGCTGTCTATAATTTCTCACCCACATGAAACTGACTGTACAGACAATTCTAATTTCAGCAGGTGTTGAAGCATACAAGAATGAAACAGTATATGTTAAGGAAATGGCATTAACATTGGCATGATAGGCTAACGATTTGGAGACTGAAATACACACTAAACTGAAATATATATACTGTGTGTGTATACACAACTCTCTTTTCTTAGAGGCATGTATTTTCTCTTTACAAGAGAAAATAATGATTTTTTGCCTGTATCTGTTGACTAAAGGATTTGTATAATCTCTAGTGTGCGCTGTAAAGTCACTTGCTGCCATGGATTTCAGTTTGATTTAGTTTTATGAAAACAGATCTGGAATGAAACCGCAAACTGCTCCACTTTCAGAATTCACAGTTATGAAAAGAGCTAACTTCTTCACTTCTCAGATGTGTTCATGATGAATGAACACCTGCCCATCACTTGACTGTTCACAGCCACATTGAGCTCATCTGTACGCTGCTCCTATTAAACATCAAACAGATTAAATGTGACACGCCAGACCCACCCACAGGAATGTTCATTATTCATTACTATGACACTGTGGCATCAAAGTGTCCTCAGGAATGTTGCAGGGCTTTTTGCTCTCACCTGTGCACCCTTAGTCAGCCCACTGGGAGACACACAAATGGGCCGTTTGATCTTGAGCTCTGTTGCCAGTATGGATAATGACTCATCACTGGTTGGATGACTTCATCATGCAGTGTCACAAACGACAAATGGATGAGGAAGACACCTGTTGATTCCTAGCTCATACTAAGACAGTCATGCCCAGCTGTTGGCTTCTCTTCTCGAACCAACTTTGATGGACTGCTTAAACATGTAGCATTATTTCGGAATATTACAACGAATGGGTAATATTTCTGGGAGGTACTGGCCTTTCAACCCTACCACCATGAAATCTTAATTAGCTGTCATCGTCTTTATTTGTGACGTGATGTAAATATACTTATTGAGAATGTGAGGGCTTCCAAAAAGCTTTGCAAAACAGTTTCTGACATTTCTGTTAATATTTGCATACCAGAGTAAATAATTTGCATAATGGTTTTGTTCCCTCTAAATAAAATCAACTATGACAACTAAAACCCCCAAACATGCAATTTATACCTTCCATATCCAGTGTGACTGACAGGGGCTTTTTCGTTATTCAGTCTTTTAGCATTAATCCTGAACGGAGAGGGAGAAAAGACCATTTATGGAGTCATAATCTATTGAGTCAGTGGGGGAAGAATGACTTATTGAGCTGCTATTTAATGGCAGAGGAAGTGTACTAAAATGAAACAAATGGAATGCAAAATATTTGCACTTTACAAGTAGGAAAAGTAATCTAAGGATGTTTGATCTCTTAGTCATTTGCAGTACTTTTGTCCTTGGGTCATTGTTGTTTATCAAGGGTCTCTGTAATGGAAGATGAATTACAGTAAATAAACTTGTGTTCTCTTCCACATCAATTGTGATTCAAGGGATAATGACTAATGGACTAGAAGTAATTGCATTGCATTGATTGTTCTGATGCACAACGTGTTGCGTTCATCCTGTTCCACTGTCTCAGACCCATTGTCTTTGTTTAGTTTCATTATGTTTCAGGAGAGGTCTGCTTTTGTCACAGGAAACACTGCAACAAGGCTGAGGATTCAGTGGAAGAAGTTCAGTGTCAATCCAAGCCTTTCTTTGACGTAAGATATTAATGTGGAACCGGATATTCTTAGCATTCTTCTATAGTTTGGCAGAAAATTCCACATTTACTTCCAGTTATTTTCCCACCATTTGGATAATATACTGTAATTAGGTCAATGGCATTACATCATTGAGTGATAACATCATGATAACCAAATGGCTGTATCAAATTTGACATAAAAAACTACATAAATGACTTTCCTTAAAAGATATAAAAATCCTTTGAAATGTTAATAAGATTAATTTATCTATGTGCATGAGAATATTTAGTCTGAGATTGGCCCATTAAATTAGAGCTGGATTTATAGTAACATTTTTGTTAACTATGAAATAATCAAGGATCTGCAAAAAACTTCTCCCCAGAACTATTTCTCTAGTTTACATTGTCAAATTGTTTAATTTGTTTTAACCTTTGACAATTTTGTAATCTACTGTATTATGCAACACTGTACCAAATTCTTTGGGCCATCTGTAAGGAGTTTGTGGTGTCTTTGGTAACAGTCATGATGGAAAAAAGTAGGAGCTTGCTGGATCATAATTAGTTACAGGGATAAAATGTGCTTTTGAGTCATCATTTCAGTCTTCTGAGATAGTTGCTAAACTGCAAAGCAATGGCCCTTCAAAATGTAAAATGTCAGAAAACAGATGTGTATACAATATCTTAAGTACATTGCATATGTCTACAACGATGGCTTGTATCTAATTTTAAAACCGAACAACATTGTTTGAATTTGTTTGTGTACTACAATTCTTTTAATCTATAATCTATAATCCTCATTGTCATGGCATTTTATTTAATTCTGCATTTGGCTCTGCTGTTTTAAGTGGTTATATATTACTGCTTAATGGCAGATTATCGCTGGTAAAGGAGATTGCTCAAACTATGTCAAATATTTCACACCATGAATGGATGTTTTATAGTCTAACGCTTGCATACACAGAGCAGAAGGCTAAACATAGCTGGAACCCTTATCGAGCAGGCTTTGTTCAGCTCTCAGTAAGGTATTCATCATCATGTACAGCTATGACTGGCGACTCCAAAGTGAGATATTGCTCTAATCACTGGCATGGAGTCAGCACACTTGTGTACCTCACCAGCTGTTGATTGGACGGTTGGCCTGCACATGCACGCTTGACTGATTATGTCAAGGCTGTATGAGTTTGTACTGTGTCTGTGAACCGCTGCATGTGTCTTCTCCTCTGAACTCTTTGGCCTTGTCCCTGTAAGGCAGCAGTCTAGGCATGCTTTGCTCTGCGTGTTTGTCATAACAAGGGCACTTTAGGTAGCTTGTTCATGTGCCAGGTTTATTCAAGGGTCTCAGTGACTTTATCAGTATCCTGTTTCAGAAGAGCAGCTGTCTCAGCATGCAAATTCCACCTGTCATACCTGAGGTGAACTTTTTTCCTTTTGAACTATAAATCGAAAAAGTAAGTATATATATTAGCCTTATTGTTTTGGGACCTCTGGAAAAAAAACAACTGCAGAGAAATGGAGGCTTTAGATCAGAGTATGCTAGAATTCCAACAATATTCCACCTCAGACCTAGCATGGCTAAATTCTGCATTTGTGTTTGTGTGTGTTGCTGGCGGAGCTTATGGAATGGAACAATGTTAGATCAAATTGTAACTGTGGAATTTCATTCCTCATCTTTAGGTCTTCCACAACGTTCACTAAAGTAAAATCTGTCGCAATTCTAGATGATGACAAAGACTCACCAGCTGGTTGAAATTCTCTCTGCAAAACTAAACCCTCTCTGCTGTGTACATTCATGCAGCAACCATGTCTTAATTTACACATGGCATCTAAATTTAAGTCATCCAAACCCATATAAGGTAAAACTGCAGGTCAGTTTTGAGTTAATGTGTTCTGCTGCATCCCAAGCTGACTTTGGTATTTGTGGCTGGGAAAAGCATCAAGTATGCAGAAAGGACATATTCCAGTGTTTGTTTTCTCTGCTTCCCCTTATGCATCCTGTGGTCCTGACTGAATGGCTGCTGGCATCACGTTAAAGTCAGATTCCTTGCTTATATATTTTTTCCACTTCTCTTTTAGTAAATGATTCAGCAGAGCATGAAAAAATGGGTGTTTTCAGAGGCTGAATATGTGTGCAAACATTGCTCTTTTGAGGGAGGAGGATGGTAAGAAGGAGACCAGGGATCAGCACAGCGATCCTTCCACAGTTGTTTTTGCTGGATGTTGTTAATGTCACATTGTTGATGGGCCATGTGGCATTTTGGAGGGTTTAATGTATCTTTTAATAATTGTCAGTTTTTGTTACTTTTTGCTTTCAAAATGATGTCCAGATCCCTGTATGTGCAAATGGATGTGTCTGTGTATTGGTCAATACATGAGCTCCCTCATGTAGTTCATCATTGTCTCCTGCATTCTTTAAATAAACCCTGGTAGAGATGGATACTCACACAACAGCAATCCCACAATTCCCTCTTCTCCTCTTTTCGTCACCAGCCAGTAATTATGTGCTTCAGTGAGACCGATGCATTCTGCTCACCACACACAAACACCAACACGAACACACACTCATTTTAGCTAACCTAATGGATCAGCAATTAGCAGACCAAATGGATCGTTTCTCTGTTGCTTTCAAGAATTCCATTCTATAAGGCATGGAACCGTGTAATTGTTTTCTACCATCAGAGCTACTGCAGCCAAAGTGTTTCTGAAAGTACCTTTGAGGTTTTTGGGATCTGAATAAATTATTTTAAGGACATTGGCATCCAAAATGTTTGATCTTGTCAATCTGAAAGGATTATCAGAAATCATTTTTGGATGACAATTGGAGTCTCTATCTCAAGGAAAAAAAGTAAAGAAAAAATTACAGAGAACATCATCAGTCAGTATGCGTCTTAAGTCTATATAGTATAGTAATCATATATCATGGAAACGTGTCATTTTGAAATATTAAATTCGTGTGTAAAAACAGAAGGATTTGCATGTTGACATGAAAACATGCTCAAATTAGAGAAACCGTTTACACCCACAAGTGCAGCCACATTCAAGTTTGTACGAAGTCATGCATTCTTTTTCAGCTTAGGTTTCCATGTTGAAGCAAAGGATCGGCCGGCAGCTATTTTCCTCCTAGCTTCCCTCACCCAATGAGGTCACACCTTTCAGAATCCCGAGAATGTGAAAAATGGCAAGATTTAAGAGCTTCAGAACAGCCCTATGCATTATCAGATGGTAGCAGGCTTATTGAGAAGGGGTAGGTTAAAAAAACAATCTACTTCTATAATAGTGAAATGAAGGAGAAGGGAGAGAGTGACATGCCTCTTCATCTTATAGCCTATTTTCTAATCTCCAGTGCACCTATAGCAGATGCCAGGACTTCACTTCAACACTACTTCATTTAAATTGTTGTATTAAGTCTGATGTGAGGTGCCTAAGACTATTTTCCTGACAGAAAAACTCTGGATTTAAAACAGCACTGCACAGTTTCAGAGAATGTACAGCGGACATTCTTATTTAATACATTGATTAATTCGATTGGGTTATGAAAAGCATATACCGGTAAGCATATACATCACCCCTTATTTTTCTAATATGCTGTAAATGCAGGACACAAAATACAGGAACCACTTAGATCCATGAATGAATGAAGGCGCACTGAATAGATTATGAGTTATGTGAGTTTGGCTCTTGAAAAATAGCAAGTAACAAAATAAACCTTTTTGGACTTAACTGAAAACAATCTATCACTGCAGACTATAATAAGTCACCATAAGGATATCTGTATAGAGTTGTTAATTCATAAAATAAATTGCAGTACATGAAGAGCAGCAAAAGGTTCCGATGCTGCAGGTGTTACATAACTCCATCTTTTTGGGCATTCAAGGCTTTCTGTTGTTTAATCTAATAAATGGCTTCGCCACGGATCCTTTCTTCTCGCTCTTCTAATTTAATTGAAAGCACCATAGAGTGTTGTTTTTCACACAGTTTTCACGTTTGTGTCACAAAACACTTGATGTGCTTGTTTTCAATCACAGCCACATCAAGTGCGGAGCTCAAACCAGGAATTTCTGCAGAATTAAAGCACGCCAGACTCAATGCGGACCTTTCTCATGCAAAGCTGAGTGAATCAGTCAAAAAAATAATTGGGCACTGCATCTTCCAGATATACTTCGACTTCTTCCTGTTTATTTTTTTTTGTTTTTTTTTGCTAGAGTTTTACGTCTAAACTTAATTTAAGGTGGGATTTATCGGAAAACAAATGTAATATTCCATATAGTTCTATTCTTTTTAAACTGGTCTAATCACTTGAAGGTAATAATTTTTCATCAAATAGAACTCATTTGTAACATGGTTGAAACATGATTTTGTTCATGAATCATTTCATTATTGTCTTGATCAGTCAGTCACACTGTATGCTACCAGGCCTTGATGTATAAAGTTTAAAATGTCCTTCAGCTGAGGGAGAGGTAGAGGGAAGAGGATGTCTCTTTTGATCTCTCAAATGAATGTTATTTTTTATCAGAATTACTGTAAATTTTGCTTCACAGGGCTCATGATTTGAATCAGATGAACCAGTAAACTACACAAATGGCTGGAATATAATCATCAGGAAAGTGTTACCACAGCATAACTTTTCATACAAAACCCTGAATATACTTACTGATAAAATAAAGCATATTGTCATTCAGTGTTGGTTGACCCAATGCTATTGTTTGTTTTTTCTTTTTCCCATTAATACGCTTCAGACTTGAGTGTTTATTAACTGTAATGGATTCTTCTCATTATGAAACCTGCTCTGTAATTTCCTGTTGATGCTCCATTGTCCAGATGTCTGGTGGGATGATGGAGGGGGCTTGGGCTGGTAGTGTGTATGTTTTTTCATGGGGTTCAGGCGGAGATGCTTGCTATTCCCTCAAGTGTCTGGAAAGTGTGTCGTTTCCATTACAGTCTGTCTCGTTTCACTGCAACAGTGGCATGTTTTTGCATGGAGGCCTGGGGGCAAGAGGCGAGATTTGTGGCCTTGCAAGCCCAGGGCTCAGAAGTGTGTGCATGTGTGAGGGGAGTTGTTGTAGTCCACCTAGACACACACATGGGTTACATGTGGAGCTTCAAAGACATAGCGAGTCAGTTTGACAGCTGGCAGCCTGTTATCACTGACAGGACAGCAGAAGGAGACTGCCAGGGACTGCTTCCAAACTAGTTAGCTAGATTACTGTAAGAGGCGGAACAGCAGGAGTACAGCTCAGCAATAGATACCAGAGTTATAAATAAATCAAATCAACTATGCTAAATATCTAGTGAAATAGAATAAAGTCTCTCAAATACACACAGATAACTGTTATATTATTGTACACTACTTCACTGAGCTTAAGTAAAATGGTTTAGACCCAATGCCTTACAATGCATTACAATCTGTTTGAATTAAAATGCCCTTGTAATTGTGAAGTTTCATATGTAAAGAACAAGTACATAATACATTTTTTTAAAGCACAGTCACCATGCTGCAGGTGTCTGGAAACATAACTTAAACATTTACAGAGGTGCATCTGTGTCAAATTATGCTGTTATGGTGCAAAATGATTCTCCTTGTGCTTTCTCCAATTTGCATGTTTTCTGTTGAGAAGTTCTGTTTAGTTCTTTCCTACAACACATTATCATACAAAGTGATATATTTCCCCCAACAAATACCTAATATTTGATTAATTCCACACACCTTTTCTCTATTATAATCTAAAGGAAGGTCTATGGATACAGCTGTTGGTTAACCTTAGCACCTGAACTCTTGTTTCAAGATGAAAGAAGAAAAAAAAAATCTTTCTGGGAAAGCCCTTCATTAACATTTATGGGAAACCTTTTGGCCCATCTATTTTTTTCTCTTTGAGCTTTAAAACACATTCTCATTTTTTCTAATTCTTCCATACCAGCTGGACCAACATCTAACTTCGCGACACTGTTTTGGGAAATCCCTCATAATGGGCAGTTAGCCTATACTGTGCCTGGCAAATTTGACTTTTTCCCTCCTCTCTCTGGAATCACATCCATTGCATTCTTTGGAAAGTGTGGGTGTAACCTTGAAGTATTATGGTGTTTTCTCTCAGCAGCACTGTGTTTCCAGCCTCCTTTTTAGAATTCTGGACAGATCAAAGACGAACAACCGCTGGAAGCCCTCAGTAATGAAAAAAATGCAGATATGAAAATACATCAACAGATTTTCTTTCACTCTAGGCAGCATGTGCAGCTTCAAAGAATAGTCAAATGCTGTAGTTATATTAGCTCACAGCCAATCCATGGTTTGCATTTTTGCTGATATTGAGAACACCAGTAATGTGAAAAAAAACAACAGTGTCAGATCACAGCATGAGAGGGCTTTAAGGGAGAACAGCCTGTGCCTCACGTAGCCCTCATATGCAGTAGGGTTCAAATTCTCTGACTGGAGCTCTTTGGATCCTCCCCCTTGACTTGTGTGGCTTTCCTGACCTTTTTGCATGGGCTTCCTCATTCTTTCAGGAAACAGGCACCCTACACTAAGGGGACTCCCTGTGTGGGAGGAAGAGGGGGAAACCTGCACCGAGAACTCTATCTTTATATCTTACCCAAACTCTCCGCCTCTTGTCTGGACCCCTCTCGTAGCGCCATACTCCCAAAGCACCAAGTATATTTCTCGTCAGCTGGAAAAGGCCATGGTAGGTCAGGCTCCGGGCCACATAAATCCAGACAAACCTTTACAGAGTGTGTTTGGTTGTACATTCCGTTCTGTGGCACACCTCACAAATGTTGAAACAGCTTAACTATGTGGGAGCTCTGGGTATTTTTACTTTGGCTTTCCTGGGGCCTCAACCCATGGAACTAAAACAAACACAACAGGGATTCTTACTGAGTTCATCCCATCGAATCGTCTTCGGTACATGTGAGACGGATGCCAAGTTTTGATTCTGTGGGGTAATAAGCATCGGTTAACCACGGCCCTCGGAAAAAGTGTGACAGTCTTTGGGAAATAACTTCTTGTGACAGTTGTCAGGAATTCAATTTCCATTCAACTTTGGTTGTCGACCATATGTACTTCCACAAAAACACTTTTGCAGATGTTTGCTAAAGCCCATTGCCATCATACATCAATTCATTGTTTCCGAGTGTCATTCAGGACTGAGAGGATCTTACTGCTGAACTTTTAGTTTTCAATAAAAAAAAGATTATTTCACATTATT
The DNA here is from genome assembly GCA_013363375.1 of Menidia beryllina. Lineage (NCBI taxonomy): Eukaryota > Metazoa > Chordata > Actinopteri > Atheriniformes > Atherinopsidae > Menidia > Menidia beryllina. The sequence continues at coordinate 7,193,711 of JABUIW010000023.1, forward strand.
TAGAGCGTATTTCTTTTTTCCGTTTTACCTTCAGATAATATTAGTTGTGTTGCACAGACTCTATCTGCTCTCTGAAACATGTTTTATATCCATATAAATTCAAATAAAGCTATGCGTTTGAATTCATCTGATGCCCCTCAGTAATATTGACTTATACAAGTTAGTACAGGTGAACACAAATTATTACTGCTGACACAAAAAACCTGTAAAATATTATCAGTAATTCCTATACCGTAGATATTTAGCTTTAAATGTGATGTGTAATAAATCTTCCCATCTGTGATAGCATCATTTTTGATGAGATACTTTGTTTTTTAACACAATTAGCCAACTATGGGTGATATGTTTTCCTCTTCGAGGTAGGTGAGTTTATTGGTTTTCCCCCTTGTTTGGATTACAAGGTCCAATCTAGAGGGGTCAAGTTCAATAAACATGGCGGTGTCAGGGCTAAGTGGAGATGTATTTCATGAAGCTCCTTCTATTTTTCCCCAAGGCACAGTCTAAAGTCCATTTCTAACCTGCTGCCTCCATCACTCTGCTATCCAACAGTTCCTAGCCTGCAGCTCTCCTGTATTTGTGGAGCCGTCACAGTGTGAGGTAGGCAGGAGACATTCTTTGCAGCTCTGCTGATTGGAGCAAGTACTTTATTTGCTCTGGGACAGATATTGGCCTTGTCAAACATACTCATATTTCTCTTTATTTTTGTAGTTCTCAGCCCTGGTTCGATGTCTACGTGAGCTTCCCTGTGACCAGTTAGATGTCACAGTACAAAATGTTCACAAAATAAAATGTTCCTTTGTGGATAACGTTTCTCCACATTTCCTGTCAGCATGTAGACATTTGACTTCCAATCCATCTCATATATCTGCTCCCTTGGCCAGATGTACGTTCCATTCTGTTTCTGACAACAGTTTATCTTCAAATGTTCTGAATGTTAAGTAGGAGAAATTCTAACAGTTTGATTGATAAGATAAAATCTTACTTCAAAGAATTTCTGTTGTTGTGACACATTTTCTTGTCATTGCGCAAATCTTTAATTATGTATCATGGATTTCTTGTTTTATTTAGAAGTACTTCTCATTTTCAAAAATTCCTCTGGTTAAAATCGTAACTCGTACAGAAAAAAAATGGCAAAGATCATAGCACTGCACAATGCGGTCATGTCTCCTCACAGCAGGTTCCTGGTTTAAATCTGAGCTGAGGTCTTTCTGTTGTAATTGTGCATACCAAATGTCTTTACAAAGTAGACACTTGCCATTCAACCTCTTCAGCTCCACTGTCCCCAGTACTGGAGGCAGGTGGGCAACATCCTGTTTCTGGGAATATGGTCACAGTACTGTAAATTAAATATATATATTTAAAATAAAAATCAGGGTCCTGACATTTCGGGATCCCCAAATGAAAGCTATCTGGCAGGTGAGTGGGTTTGTTTTTTACCCAGAGTTGTGTTTAATGTGTTTCAAGGGTTCCCTGATCTGCTTCTGTTACTGTGCACGCCTTCAAGTTGACCTACTTTTTAACATTTATGCAATCTTTAAAGTGAGGGGGGTAGAGCAAAAGAGGGGGGATGTCATGGCTTGGTTAACTGCAGGTATGTTCCAACATACAACAAGGATTTGTTTGGATAATGTAGGGTTAGGACATAGGCCACACAGAGTGGGTTTTCTCTCGACTTATACTGAATGAGTTGTCGCATCACGCTGCCCTGAGTTTGCTGAATATCAAATTTGACTACTTTGGCATTTAGACTATCTAAAGCTGTCCCCTTTTTCTACCTTTGCTCTCTCCTTGAGCTATTCAATCAAAGCTCCTGCCTGTGTATCACAATAGACCTTCAATTTAGCTGCTGCCTTTGGAAAACACTTTCCCAACTCAGCCATTAATATTCACTTAGCAAACGGAAACAACTCAGTTTTCCTTGCATTATATCAAAGATTACTTAGAAGGCTTAGATGGCCTTATCCATTTAACATAGTTGTCTAATGACATCTGAAATTTATTCTGAATTCCTCTCGGTTGATTGCCCTGAAATGCAGTCATTACTTCCATTTTGTACTCCACTGGTCTTTGAACTCAGTATGGTGTCTCTGATATCTGTCGCAATCATCATCTGTGTCTTGAGTGTGTGCACGTCATTACATAGTCCAGTTCTATCTTATATCTAAAGAAGATTATGCTGAACAAAAGAAAAAAGCTGTTCCTCAGACACAGCTGTGAGAATGCTGAACTGTTGACATAATGCACCAAAAGATGCTGAAATCAGCTGAAGCTGAAAGAACTCCAAGATATTTCTACTTCATTTATCCTCTTGGCCATATATTGTAAGATCGGACTATAGCAAAAATAAAAATGCGCCAAAAATATTCAGAATAATAATCAAATGAAATATTTATCACAATCAGAAAGAGCTGGTCCTACAAAAAAAGTGTGAGAATTCTGAACTGCTGAATGAATGCACTGGCCAAACTTAAGTGGAAAGTTTAAAAAAAAGTTAAAGCACCCCCATTGCATTGTTTTACATCGAACAGTTGTTTAGCTTTCTATTAATTTCTTAATTTTGGATTTTCGGCAATTCAAATGTTTCAACTAACAAAAAGTATTTTTTCAATTTAATTTCAGTGTATATGTCCCAATTAAGTTTTTAAATATCATGGTAAATCTAAAAATGTCATTATGCTGAAAAAGTTTAGTGTTAAGAGAAAAAAAGCAAGAGTATTGCACATTGATGTATACTATTGTGTGGTGTTTTTCTTTCTTAATAAGGTGACAAACAATGAAGGTTTATACAGCCGTGTGTGAGGCTAAGCAGAATGCTGTATGCCCATTATATCAGAGCGTGGGACTCTGTTGCCTGGTGCAGGGAGGCTAGGATGACCCTTAGGAATGCCATTGTTGTGTTCTCAATTCCCTTTCCAAATGCACCATGCTCTATCAGACCGATTGTCCTTTTTAGTAAAATGCGATATCCACGGGTACCATGGGCGAGAGAGGGGAGAATTGGTCCATAAAAAGGGCCAAATAAAAGGCTGTTCTCTCTGCTCTGTCTCCCTTGTCCTGTGCTGGAACGGCAGGAATGTGGCAGACAGACCGACTGGCCCTCAAAGCTTTCAGCCTCTAATGAATTTTAAAAGGCCTTTTTCATTCAAAGCAGGGTGCTGGCTAACAGCGTGTCGCCTGGCCAAGCACTCAGGGGGAAAAGCGGAGAGAGGAGAGAAGTAACACAGGCTGAGGGGACAGAGAGAAGGAAGAGTGTTGGCAAAGTAAGTTGGCACCAGTACAGCTGGGGTATCGGATGTCCCTCATAGTGAGAGATAATAGGTCACTCTGCATGAGAAGTCAATCTAGAAGCATTCTTAACCCCGCCACGAGAGTGAAAAGAGAATATAGGGAATGTGAGACAAAATAGGAGGAGTGAACACAGTGTACAAAAATAGTTAGACACATTTTTTTCATTCATGTTTCAGCAAGAGTTAAATGAATAGATTTCTCAAACTAACCAGCGTCCATACTTAGGAAGGAGGATTACTAGGTACCACTTTATTATTTCTGAAGGAAATCAGCTTTGACTTGACCAAACTTTTATAAATATATCAATTTATGATTGTTAATGTGTTCTTCTATATATGATGTTATATCCTGCTGTGGAATTCATATTAATTGTAGCTGTGCAACTGCTATCAGGGCTTAAGAAGTCAGGAGGACAGCCTTGGTATGTCTCTGACAATTTGCAAGAGATTTTTGCAAAACTTGAATCTTTTTACTGACTTTGCTTATAGAGGAGAATATGTGTAAAGAAGACCATAAAAAGAAGGTGCACTGCATTCACTGGGGTGCTGTACAGTTGGAGAACACCTGCTGTTGGCTGACAGTAACTTGGCTTTGAATGCAGTACTGTACGTACTGCAAACACCAAAGGACCAAAAAAAATACATTGATGAAACAAGAGTTGTGACATTATTTAGACATTACTTTTAGCAGAACACTTGTAAAAATTCATTCCTAATGGCCATGTCGAAACAAAAATGTAATCGTTCTTAGAGAGAAGACATATAACAGCATAAAAAATAAGCGACTCAATTCTCCCAGGAGGTCTAGAGGACTCAGTCAAATATATTGAAGGAAACCTCAAAACAAACTATAAAATACACGGAAAATCCAGATGCACAATGGTATTAAGACTCCAGAACCATTTTGGCTTAGTTTTGCATGTTGTATCTTGTTGAGAACTTGTGGCTAAACAGGTGTATCTTTTTTATAAACCATCCGTATAGTTGAACATACCCAGTAATAATCCAATAGGTCTGCACTGTTGAATAGTGAATAAAAGACATGAGGAAGCTGGCTGTGCCAAAGAGAGCTCTGAGCATGTGGTCTGAACTGAAGACACACAACAGTTAATTTGTATTTGGAAGCACATCTACCTCAGATCTTTATGATACACTTTTTGCTTTTTTATGTGATTGGGACTTGAAAAAAATTGTAAAGGTAGATCTGATTTATGTCAAATTCTCTGCACATCTTTGTGTCCGTAAAACCTTATCACAAATCTTCAAAAATGCGCTTAATTTGAAAGGCATCCTGAATACATTCCAATCACACAGGTCATTCCTGCTCATTTAAAGCATTAGAAAGATTAAGAATGATAAATAGCATGACAACTTTTTTCTTTATCACTCTTATTACCGATTTGCTGTAAATTTCTAATTCAAGCAGGAGTTGTGTTGTTCAGCATAAGAGGCATTGTATGAAAACTACCACACACACACATACACATCAGATCGAAAAGATACCATGCTGTTGTACAATATCTATATATATATGGACCATGTCATTTCATGTGGTAGTCCAGGAAGCATGATCACACTTTGAGTCGCATCACCAATGATTTCAGAGGAAATGCCAGAGTGGTGAGGTAAAGGGCTGCCTATTATAGTTTACTAGATTCCTGGGGAGATGACCAGTGTGAGGGAAAGGGCTGCAGTGCGCCAGAGATGAGATAAGGAGGAGGTCGATGTGCGAGGGGAGTGTATGAAGATACGTCTTCTTAGAAAATACTAAACAAATCATCTCATATTGATTGAGGTACACAACTATTCAGCTTTGTTGTGTAGACCTGACCTCACCGATTAGGAGAGAAATGCACACAGGATCATTTCAGAATGCATCTTGATAGACTCACGTGATAGGCTTAAGGATGTATGCTGAACCAGTGGTAGCACGGCAAAATCTTTGTGAGGAATGGGACTCCATTGCATTGACACACAAAGACAACATTGCACGTGACTAGAGCGAACATCAAAACTGTCAGTTTACTCTCACGTATCTGGATTGTTCCTCATAAGTTGACTCAGCCTTTTTTATTTCCCAGAAAACATATCTTCAAACCTGACTAAATGAAAAGCAGAGGGTGTCTTGGCAATGCACAAAGAAAAAATGGGCAGGATTAGCTGTTACCTATACTTAATGTGTTGCACGCTGTGGCTGTCAGAGCTTTTAAGAAACCACTAATGAATTTGTGAACCCATTTTTTTGGAAGGACACCATGTTCCTCCTAGTTAACTGAAGCAGGAAGATGAGCCTGCAGTGAAGAAGAAACATGAAGTTGGAAAGTTTTTCGAAAATGAAGAGATTGGAAAAATGCCATTCTGGATTTGAGCCACCGAGGCCTTTTAAACAACCATGAAAATAATAAATAGTAGCTTCTTGTTGCCAGCAAAACAGTAAAGGCTGTTTTTATTTTTACACAAAGGCCCATTTGTTCAGGTGAGAGAAAAGTGCATTCACATGTGTCAAACTTAAGCCTCCGCTGTGTTATCTGGAAGAACATGGCAGTCTACCTGGATGACCTCATGGTTTGGCCTTTCAGGGCTGAGGAGAAGCAGAGGCATTATGTTCACCCAAAATCACAGCGAGCAGGCTGAGGTCATAGTGAGATAGGGCTTGTGGAAACACTGATGCTCTCACTAACATGACCGGCCTTGGAAACTACTCCCCTAGGAACCCCAAAAACAGGACAGTAAAATCTCTCTGGGCGGTCAGACAAGAGAACAGACCAGCCGGAGCTCAGCCAGCCAACAATGGACCTGCTCTTTTTGCAGGTTGTGGTTTCAGCGGAAAGAGCATACAGGCAAAACGCGAATTTCCCGTCATTTTCCACAAAGGGATGCATTTCATAATATATACTAATTTTATCTGGGTGGCAGCCATCCTTACACTTCCTCCCTATAAATATATGAAAGGCAGATGACCCAGAACAGGAGGACAGGAAGAGGTTTTTCCAAAGTTTGTGTTGGTCCTTCAGCATGCCTATTTTCCCCGGCCACTACCTTATAAAAGTTTAACGTACTTCCTACAAAATGACATCATTTCGTGGCTCATTGAAATGATGTCATCGCACTCTGTTGGAGAGAAAGATTTTTTATCATTGCAATGTCAAGACCATGGGTTTTTTTAAATGCAGATCACCAAAGTTCCAAAGTGAATGCTTTTGTCACTTTTTCATCTAATGTCTAGTTAGAACTGGACAAAATTCTCACATTCCTGAACACAATTTACTGTACGGTATCAACTTAATTTGATTTGTTGTTTTAGAGTCAGCATCATCAGAATCTATCTTTTTTGTCTTTGTTGTTTCAGACGGAGGCAATGAAAGGGGCTCTGCAGGGTCTGAATTTGAACATTGTGGAAATGACTGATGAGAATGCAACGCTGGATGGAGGGGACGTTCTCTTTACTGGTGGGTTTCATTGCACACCCAGTTACAGTTTTCACATGACACATTTATTTTATTCATATTACTGAGCTGGTTGATTATAGTTATAGACTTTTGAATTGTCATTAAAACAGACATCAGAGCAGTTACTGACGTTTACTGATGTACAGTACATAGATCGAAGTGTCAAAAATGCCTCATTTAAATTTTCACCCGCAGAATTTTACAATTCAGATTAAAAAAGGATAAAAAAAATACCAAAATATATTTAAATACTGTATGAATGAAGTGAACATTGTGATAATTTTTATATTTATTTTATATTTTGTTTTTTAAATTAAATATTGAGCTGGTGGAGTCCATGTTTCCTCATACTAAGTGCGTGTAGTTCAATTAACATGAGGTTTTATAGTCTCAGAATGACTCTAATACTAACTTACATAATATTTATAATAAGATTATATTCAAGGACAAAGTTGTGGTTGGGTTCTTGTTTATTTTCTCTGGAATATCCATTTACGATAAAACCTAAATGAATTATGATAGAAATGTATTCTAACTAACAATCCACATGTAAAGTAAGACTATTCTTGGTTTATTTGATATACTGAATGGACTTTTCTACTTCTTAGACTTGTATGAACAAGACAGTGTTATTGTAAACAGGAACCAGCAGAGAGCCCGAGCACAGCAGATCCTCTGTAGCTCAGAGACGGCATGTTAGCAGATGTTTGTGTGCCTGTTAGTGTGCATCTGTGTTTCTGGATTCCCCACACAAACATTCCTCTCTGTGACCTCAATGACCTGGTGCCTGAACACACCTTGCAGATTTTCTCCTGAAATTATCTGTTGTAAAACTGCTCTATATATCCAGCAAGTCATCAGGTTCCTCTTGGCCGACATATTTCTTTGGCAGGGGATGATGAAACTGATGAAAACAGAGAAATGAAAACATGGTGGTCCTTATTTGATTCTTGGTACATTTTGTTATTTCTGTGTGGTGGTTTAAAATGTGGGTCAGTGCCGTCTTCCCTGCACAGGCCTTGAGGAAAAAAAGTACAGTACACATAATTGGGTTTCTAGACTCTGGCTCAGTGCTGTCGTTCTTTTCAGCTAAAATGGGTTTCACATGAGAGGACTAGGAACATTTCCTGCTGGCAGGGCCCCTGCTAATGGCTCATATTGTAAAGGCTCAGCAACATAAGGAGCCCATCCCTAGGCTCACTATGCTGCTGCAGCTTTGCCAGGCTGTCGGGGCTCTGTCTGCACGAGCGGCTCTACTATCCATAAAAACACACAATGACTGCAATGATCACCTACGGCAACTTCGCACACTAAGACTGTTGCTTGATTTTTAGACCCTGTGACCTGAGACTACACAGATTTGGATTTCCACACGACGTAGACTTTTCACAATGCAAATTGTACTTTTTCCTTAGGTCGAGAATTCTTTGTGGGCCTTTCCAAACGGACAAATCAGAGGGGAGCAGAAATCCTAGCGGATGCATTCAAAGTGAGTTGATGTTTTGTCAAAAGCAGAATAAGAGTAGTTTAAGAGACCAATGGGGAGTAAAAGTATACACTAACCCATGGTATAAAGTATATCACAACTTGAAATTTTGCAAAGACATGGTGATATGATGGCATTTTTAATCAACTATTGCAAGCCTCTGTTACCTGATCACCGTGATTACACGAGCAGTTAATGACACACATTTAAAAAAAGGATCTCATGTAGCAAACATCTTGGTATTTACCTTGCGGACCATTGAACCCAATGTTGTAAATAATTCAATTGATTCTCCTGAACACCCAGCTGCTTGACTGTTAATGTGCTTCTTGTGGGGATGTTACTGAACTGAATACAAATGAGTCATAACTTATGAATTGGAATTAAATGAGTGAATAATTTTCAATTTAAAATCCCACACATTTTGATGATTTATCAATGGCAAAATGCATAACCAACCTGATTTTAACCATAAGACAAGTTTGACTCTTAATAACCCCTTTAGACATATGGGTCCCACCACAGTGCCTAGCAACAAAAGGAGTCCAAAAATGTATTATGCTCTTTGGTTTTGATGTTTAGCAGTATGGAAATACAAGCAGACACAAACTCTCACAATTATAACACACACATAAACGCAGGTGCTCGTTTTTACATCAAAGATCCTCTGTCCCATCAAGATTACGCATTTGAAACAGCACACATGGCATTCACAGAAATACTTTTTTGAACGCGATTAAAGTGGGGGGAATGTTCTGCACGTAGAAAAAAAGGAATCTTTTTTCCCCCCTGTCTCATTTAATCCTGCTAATATCAGTGATCAGTGTTTGTAGGCTCATATTTTCCTCACTGACAGAAAACCAACTGCTATTGTTTGACATATTCAAGTGCAGCCAAACGCGCCACTGTCTGCTCTCGCATCCAATGGAAAAGAATGCAGGAAAAATTCCCAAACATCTCCCAAACAACAGATTTGTTTCAGAGTGGATTTGAAGCATGCAGCCAGCAAATTTGGTCTACATGCCTAAAAAGTATGTTTACTTTTGTTGCAAATTCAAGACACTTCGTTCCATAAACATACATGTGTCACTTTTGGCTTCAGTCTGAACAGCCATGGAAAAGCTAAAAGCTTGCTGACACGCAAATTGAGAGGTAGGTCAGGGTGTCAAGAGTTCAGCACATTATACAAACGTCAGCGGCCTGATTCTACTGCTTCCATATTCCCATCTGTCTCTGATTTGTCTCTGTCATTACAGATTCCTCTGTGTTTTCTGTTATCTTTGATAAGGGGGGACTTAATGATGCATCTCTGGCAAATAGCACCAGAAGAAAATCACTTGAGGATCAAATATTGTTTTTTCCGTTTTTTATCAGATTGATTCATCCTGTCAGTGTTGGTTTTTCCTTTCATTATCAAATTAAGGATAATTTTGTTGCCAGGTTTGTTTAGTGCTCAACAACTGCACACAGATGTGGAAGAGGCTTGTTTCTCTATGCCCTTCATAGGGTTTAGAACAATGCATTTTATTCAAGGACACAGTTTGTCAGGAAAACAATACAGATATTTTAGCGCTTCTTTTTTCCATCTTTTACTGAAAGTTATCTATTTTTATGAATAAAATACAAAATGCACATCTTGGTAAAGAGGCTGAGTCTGCTTCTATTCTATATTGGTCAATAAGTCTTTTCAGGTCACAGCATTACAGTGTTTCAGCCTGTCAGTATAGATAAAAACTAACTATTACTCCCGCTTTCACCACTGTATCCTGATAAAGTCAAAAGAATGGCTTGTATTTCTCATTTCACACAGAAACTTCCTGTTCCTTTATACAGAATGAAGAAAGTTAAGATAACATTCCATGATTCCCAGTAGTCTCCACCAAACTCTCTAAACATTTGCCAGGAAAAGAGTTCAGGAAAATATCAAGGATCAAGTAATTCATGTTTTTTTGCATATTGAACTGAGCTGTCCAGTTATTTATTCATAGCTAAGAGAATCACATTTTTAAACTGAGCTAACAATCAGCTATGAATATTTACCCGATAAGCATTCTCATGTCACAGTGTGGTGTACCAGTGGAATATGGGTTTCAAAAAGCTTAACAATAAATAAGAAAAAACATTCAAGGTATGTATAGTAAGCAAGACATTACCTGTATGTAAATGAGAGCTTTTTCTATCATGGCCAGTACAATATGTTAGCATTTAATAGGGGGAAGGTTCCTTTAAAACCAGATCCTGAAAGGGTTTCCATCTGTGAAAGTACAGGAAAGAGAGGACAACAGATATCAAGATGCCAACCAAGTGCCAACAATAATGCTATACATATGGAGAGTAGAAGAGAGAAGGATCAGAGGTGCATTATGGGAGGTCAATGAGGACAGGCTGAAGCTAGAGAAATATGAGCTACTCTAATCAGAAGTCACATTATAGCATTTTGGATCAGCTGGAGACTTTGCTGAGGATTTGGGGAATTTTGGTCAAATGCACATTCATGGATTTATACTGTAGTACCAGAAGCCCAAAACGTCACATGTAAAGTAAATATATGAATATCTATATTATTCTTCCTGTAGCTCACAGGGAAAAATTGAATTAGCTTTTTGTGTGCTGTATCTCTGCTGTTATAAATCTGCCCTCATCTTCCCCATCATACTGTTTTGATTTTGAGTTTCAGGAACTCTTTTTAAATCCAGTCAGTTGCCATGCTCAGATACTCGTATAACTATTATCAGTAGCAGTTGTTTTAAGTAGCATTTTATATAACCTGTGTTTTTGTAACAGTAGTAATGACTAACTTTTGCTGGACAGACATCCTGCAGTCAGAGAAAGCATCCAATCAAGCTTCCACAAGTTGCTATGTAATCTCCCCATGAGCCCTGAGCTTAGTGACATCACCTCTCAAACACTCCTGCTGTTTCCGCCCCTGAGCTTCAGTACTTTACTTTAATTGCCCCTCTGGACCCTATATAATGATCCTACGCTGAATACTTTTTTACAGTATAATCAATATAAAAAGTACAGCAATAAATAAAGGTGTACAATATTTTTACTAAGATGTCACAGATGAGTGGATATTCTGCCTTTTTTACTCTTGTCTGATTTTTTCATGAGTAATTACTCAACCACTAAGCTAAGTATCTTTTATAGATTTACCATAGTAAAAAAACTTGTATGTCAGCATCCACTTACAAAAAACTGATATATTGCTCAAAATTTAAGTATAATTATTTATTAGATAATTCTCTACCTCACGCTGTCTTATCCTCCTAAGGATTATCATATTCAGATGTTATAATTGAGTTTTGTTTGCAGGATTATGCCGTCTCCACTGTGCCTGTGCTTGAGGGACTGCACCTGAAGAGTTTCTGCAGCATGGGAGGACCTGGCCTCATCGTCATTGGCTCCAGTGACCCGGCTCAGAAAGCCCTCAAAGTACGGAGCTTGTGCATTTGTGTTGTTGCACTTCATTTTATACCATGGCTTTACTATCCCTAGCTGCAGTCATGGAACCCATTCAATCAATATAATAGCATTGGTTCAAGGTTTGTGAAACTGACTGAGACGACAGATTGAATTTCTTTGTATGATCCTGTTAGCATGAATAACTCCACCCGAATTTTGTTTTTACTCTACAAGATATAAAACAAAAACAACACTGTAAGGCAGGGAATTGCACGTGTTGACCCAGAGCTGATATGGTGACTTGGAGTTTGATGGCAGCTTTCCACTGCAAACACATTGAAACCACCTGTCACCTCCTCATTTATTCATATTTGCAGCTCATTTGCAAGGATTGCCCCTGGCCGTCGCGCTCAAGCTTCAGTTACAATGGTTTTGTCGTTCCACTAACCAGCTTGAGTTCATTACTGTGTAAAAGGTTACTGAATGAACAAATCCCCTATGAAACTGTGGAAATCAACAGGATGCTGAGAGGCAAAAAGGGAGACAGTTAACACCATGACAGAGACAGATTGACAGTTTATTCCAAGAGAATAAATCATCTAAGTCTGGCCCTTTACTGGAATTTATGGTTCCTGGAATTCCAGAACATCAACATGGAAAGATAATGGCCAAAATAAGTGATATTTGGTGAAATTGTATTTATACTGCACAGTCACACATACTTGATATACATTTTTATATAATTATGAACACATTTGCAGTAGTGCATACGCCCTTGTGATGGTAAGACCCTCTGGCCAAGCACCTAAACATGGTTATCAAACAAACAAAACTTGCACATTTGGTATATTTTAAAACCTGAAACTAAATGATTACTGCACATCTGAGGAAGGCTAATTAGCCTTTATGTATTTGAATATTTTCTTGGAATGAGTTTACAGAATATATAACTTTGTGCATAACCTAAAAGCTCATTATTTCTTTTTCTAGCATGGACTTATTAAGATTCTTGCCTGTTCAATCTCCCCTCCAATTAACTACTGGAGTGAGGATTGGCCTGTAGCAAGACTTAATGACAGAGTGCTCGCTTTCTAATTACAGCTTACGTCACCCTCTCTTGCAGCAATTAGCTCCTGTTTTAAAGGATTTTTAACAACCTTTCATTTGTAATTAGGTAATGTTCTCTTTTTTAGGGGGGTATAGATCTCATGAAAGCAGTTTTAATTAATTCAAAATGCGTTTTTTATGTAAATGCAGCTCTCATGGTGCTCACTGTCTGTGTATCCAACTGAAACAAAGACAAATTTGTATAAATTAATGTTGGAGCCAGCTAATTCATTTGGACTTTAGACAGCAACATTTTGGCACTTGAATGTTACTAATAAAACAGCAGGGTCTGACCTATTTTATAAAAATTGAAATAACCTATAATTATGTGATATGTGATTAATATGGCAGTTTATTTTGTATTTTGGTAAAACTCAAAACTCAGAACATTTGTGTCTGGGTTTAGCTATGTCTGGGAAAAGAGTGCATGTTGACTGTTTGGATTTCATCATCTGAACCTCATCTGTGGTTGTCAGTACCAAGCTTCAAACATGATGTCATCGCCCCAAAATACAGCCTTCATCAGGGTTCAGCATCTAGTCCCTTTTCTCTCACATTCAAAGGTCCCTCCCTGTATTGGTCTGCTGGGCAGGTTTTACGTCATCAGTCTTCCCTTTCTATGACTTTGTTTGATTCATGGAGTCTTCACTTGCTGCTGGTCAAGGTTTAATTTAAATCTCAAGGTTGCTGGAACCCCCTGGAAAGGTGCTATGTTCTCAGATCATAAGTGATTTACAGACAAATTACTTTTAAAGTGTTTTCTAGACTGTTTTGTTAAACATCCAGCATAATCTTGAGTTTCCTCAGAGTATGATTAAGTCAAAATTTGGTTTGACCTTCTGATCTGACCAGTTTCTAAAAATGGATTATGTTTATAGGTAGGTTTTTACGATTATGGTTATTGCTTTGAGTCAGGGGGCTCAATATGGGATTTGAATTCTCTTTGAGCACTAGTGAATGAACAGTTATTTTCTTCATATCATCATGTATGTTGTGTATCCTCACTAGCTCTTCATTCTCTTGTTTCCTCTAATAATCCATTGTATGTCTTGGGAAGCAGTAATAAAACTCAATATGTCCATTCTATTTGCATGCTTGTTACAGTAAGTATACCATCAGTGACATCCATACACAGTCACTGCTGTGGTGAATTAAAATTTCCACTCAAATTGAAATTCAGTTGATACAGATACTGATAACTCCCGCAGACTCCACACAGACAAGCAGAGATTTAAAACAGGAACCTTCTTCCTAAGCCATCTTGGCACAGTCTATTCAAAGAGTAACAAACATTCGTTGTCATCATCAGGAAACCATGTTTGTCTCACATCCTCTCTGGATTTGTCTTACCATAGGCTGGATTTGTCTCATTCAGGAAGCTGCTGTTCAGCAAAAAGAGGATATATAAAACTTTTAAAGGCTTCCTGCCGGTAAGGATTCCTAAAATGAACATTATAATTATTCAAACCTGGAGCCAAAAACAAATTCTGCTGATTATCACTGTGGAGGACATCAGACCCAGTAAATTCTGAACGTTTTTGTTAACTGCCCAATATTGTTCTTCCCAGAGCTGATTTTACTGCCTTCTGGTAAATATTTAGGTTTCGCTGCTCTGATGAAGCACATTTGCTGCCCAGTTACCACTGTGAATTAAATGGACGTCGGCCACATCCCAGGAGAAAGTTGCAGTGGATTTGCTGAAGCTTTACTCTGGGGTAAAAGCCAGGGTGTCTCTGTGCAGGCTGCCATTCTTTTAGCTAGAAGATGATGCAGAGATCCAAATCTCGAGAAGTGCTTAAAAGTCTCTCGCTTTTTATTTGTTTCTTAAGAATTAAGAGCTTAAACATAAAAAAACATGTTTTGTAAAAAAACACATTTGTAAGCTTTTTGGTATGATTTTTTAGGTTTTACTTACATTTGATGGAACATGAGGTTTTATTAAATAGTGCTGTGGGACATTCTCCCTTCATTCTGATTAGGTTCTTTATCTTTTGTCTACTTTTCACAGAATAAAAGGTTTTACAGGAACCACTGTGATTTTTGACAGAGTCCTCTGTTTTTTTCTCCTCTCTAGCACTCCTAATCCCACTGTGTGAGAGAGTATTGGTGGTCACACACAGGAACTGGCATGTTTTCATTTAGAGCTCCTGCAATCACATAACGCACCAACAAAAGAGAACCCCAGAATGTCTCTGACTGCTGACATACAGATATAGGCACACACACTGCCTGCATCCAAACATGCAAGCCTGTGCTAAAAGAGCTTTTTCTGTGGTTGTAAAGTATATTTAAAGTTGTTTTTCTTGCATCACTGGCTAAAGGACCTGTGAGGTCATCACGAGTAAATAAGTTTCAGTCTTTCTTTTAATAATGATACCAGGCCTCTGATCAAATTTACTTAAGGTGTCTCTGAAATGATGGCATTATTCTTCATTCTAGCCACACTCATAATGTCACTTCCTGTGTGTCGTGTGGACTTTGCAAGGAAGGTGCTCACAAACTGCTTCCAAGATCACATTTTCATTCAGTTTGACAATTTGCAAATTGACCATTTTTTTCTGCATTCAAAGGGTTAAAATAATCATTGTTCACGGTGCCTGTATTGTAATACTAAGTCATTTGAATTTATGAACACAGGAAATGGGCTTTGCTCATCCTGTGAAAACTCCATTCTCCCCTACTGGAGTGGATCCAACAATGGAACTTGACATATAAACATTTTAGGCCACAAAGCTCATTGTGCTCACCAGCTAGGCGAGATTTTCCTTATTGCTACGTGTAATCATATTCTTTTGCAGCCAATCATCGAAAGTGACTTATACGTCAAACAGACGTCACTTTTTTGGACGTGGTACAGGCAGCATTTCACATGGGAAAGCACATTTCTGCTTGATACTTTTCATGATTACCTCACACACTATTCACTTAAAGATGTAGAACTCATTTTTAAGACTAAGTGGGAAGACAACAAGGTTTAAAAATGACAAAAAAAATGAAGTTGAGGAAGAGGATAGAAGACTGAATTGCTCGCAGGGAAAATCTCACTTTTCATAATACCTTCACTGAATGTTGACATTTTTTTTTCTTTTACTAGCTTTCCACATTCCCTCCCCTCCTCATCTCTGAGGTATCCGTCTGCACATGTTCTGCTCATAAACATTAAGAGGCACCTGCCTTACTTCTGGTCATAACATCCTCAGCCTCCTGACTTCCACTTGGCAGAATGAGCTTCTACTCTCCTCCTCCTCCAGCACCTCTTCCCACCTTCAGCTCCTTCAGATTACATAAAAACATGACGTCTGCAGAGAAAGAATGTCTGTCTGCTCCTGTGTTCCCCATTAAGCTCCCTCAGGCACCCACAGTGGTTTTGCTGGCAGAAGGATATGGCCTTGCTTCTGAGTCAAATGATCTGTTTTATATTTTCTTTTCTGAACATTGTGAGGACTATTGCAGTCTTTTTATTTACCTCATTGTCTGTTTCCCATTTCTGATTGCACAGATCATGCAACAAATGAGTGACCATCGGTATGACAAACTGACCGTGCCTGATGACCTCGCTGCTAACTGTATCTACATGAACCTACCCAACAAGGGACATGTGCTTCTGCATGGTACAGCAGAGGAGTTTCCGGAGAGTGTTAAGGTAATGCTCAGCTTATTTCCCGTCCACACTTTGACATTTTGTCCCAAGCATACAATTTTCAGAGTCATCCACAATCCCGAGGTTACTCCTTTCATCGGAAGAGGGAAGGACCACCATCAGGAGAACCATACTGGTTTGGTGGCTTGAAGTTAAGGAGCACTGATCTTTGTTGGATTTCTTCCTGTCCAGACCTCAGAGAAAAACAAAGTGACTGGGAGACCCTGCAGAAGCTATGTGGCTATTTTACACAGACCGCTGCAGACACTCCACAACCGGCAGGGCAGTTTTTGATTTATTGTACTTTTTATAACAAAGGAACCTATACTTTTATGTGAGGCCGCACTTTTTGTGGACATATTTCAGACGAGACTGCAAGCAACCATACAGAAGTTGTTCCATGTGGATAAAAAATTATCTGCTATTGTAAACAATGGACAAAACACTGAAAAGCTGTGGTTTGTAGGTATAAGCAAACAAACAAAAAATAGATTTTACTCCAGGTGTACTAAATTTAAAATAAGTAATAATTCATTTTACCGATTTTTTTATGTGGAATGTTTTACAAATTAGAGTTAGTTTCACTTTAGTTTAGTTACTCTCAATTCCTTATGTTTTATAATAAATCTACGAATTTATATTATAATTGAAAAAGTTAGGGTTTATCGTACCTTGCAACCTCCAAACAATGAACAAACAAAATCAAAATTGATAAACACAACTGGTAAACTTAATAGAAAACTAAACAGCCTCTTAATCAATATCATTATTTTTAAAACAGATAAAAAGTTTTATCGTAAGATAAGTATCTAGGTTTTAGAAATTTAAAAAAAAATCCTTTGTTAAACCCCTATGAAATTATACATTATGCATGCGCTAGCTGTGCTCTTCTGAATGTGTGTATTTTGAATATGAGTTGTTCTCATGGAATGTGTGCATTTCATGACTCCCAATTTCAGCAGTGGCTTGACGTGAATGATGTGTTATTGTTTCAGTTTGTCTGCCGCGGTTTGGCCAGGGTGAGCAGTAGCTGGGTCATTTTGATGGTTTACGGTGACTCCACATTGCAACAAGTCGAAAGGGTTCTCACAGGATTAAGCTTGGCAACGTACAATCTGCAGAGACAGTGCTCAGACCTCAAAATGTACTCCGTGGTTCAAACCCCAACACCCGCCAGCTATTTTTAGAAGGAAAAATTCACTAAATTATGTGTTTTTGGACCTAAATCTACAAAGAAGTCTCAGTTTTCCTGGAAGATTGAGTTAGGGAATCCAGTTGGAGCATGATGAAACCTATTTATGTATATCATGCTTTGGGATAGCCTTTTAACAGGACAATTGCAGCACTTTTTGAGGCATGAATGTTTATTCCAATAATCTGTTCCTCCAGGTTATTTAAGGCTCAAGCCTACCAGAAATTAGACAGGAGCTCAAATTTGGCCCGGCGTCTGCGTGTAAGAAAGTAGACAAAATATATTGATAGCACAAGAGAAATTATAAAACAGGAGGGACTTTTTTTAATGCAGCATATGTTTCCGAAAGGAAATTGCCTCTTGTTTCTTCTGTGAGCCATTAAGATTAGTCTGTGTCATGACTGAGACACTCTGCAAGACATCTGGTGCTTTCTGCATCCAAACACTGTCTGCCTTAACCTCCGGCCTATTTTTAGGTGCTCATGAAGTTACATAAGGGTTCTGTACGAACAAAGGCAGGGGGTCATGGGGGAGGATTGGTGGGGTCGGATGGGCGGAGATGCAGCATTTTTAATGGGTAGCACTGCCAACGGCTCTGGACGGCTCTCTTTGCAGATACAGAAACTGAGCAAAGAAAAGTCCATATAAATATGGCCGTCTCTACTGTGTGAGACCATGTCAACCTGACCCAGCATATAAATCTCAAAAGCAGTAATGAGAACTAAGCTGGAGATGATAAAAAAAAGAGAGACTCTTTGGATTCAGAGGTGCTATAAACAGCAGGGGATTTACTGGTGTGGAGTTGGGAAAGCTATGCAAAAGGTCTAAACCGAAGGCTGCTGTTTGGTGTAATGTTTAGCTCATTCATCACTTTGGTGCAAACAGAAAAGTGTAAACAACTATTGAAGACTTCCAGAGGAGAAATCACTCTGAATGTTCCATCATTGACTTCTATTTTTACATATTTTTTAGATGAGATGCCATTGTCTCAATTAATTAAAGTGAGTTGTTCTTCCGGCCTGAGCTACACAATGTGTCTTGATCAGAGAAGGATAGAGAATTCAACACTTTACTGTTAGTTTTATGCATGTCATCGGCATCACTAAAGGCTTTGTCAGCCATATTGCATCATGACAAATAAATGTGCTTAGTTGGTCTCTCTGGCTTTGCTTTAAGGCCTCATTTGATATCACTGCAGGGTTGAGGTAAGACCTTAAAGAGAAAAATATCCTGGTTTGGAAGAGCAGTAGGAAAACAGCAGTTTTCCCCTGGAAAATGTCCACAGGGTGACACACTCCTTTACAAGGGTCTTTTGAGAATGTCGTAATTGTTCTCACTCCCATCTCTTCCTTTTTTTTATTTCTTTGAGATCTTGCAGAAGACAAGGAAATCTATCATGCTTCCTTTGTAGCATCACATTTTATTTGTAAGAAAAAAAATTATAGGTTGATTAGTAGAGTAAACAATCTCAAGTGCTGCAGGATACCTACCTTCGTTTAGCTACCATCATCTCCTGAAAGCAATTTTTCAAACTTCCTTGTAAAATGGTTTATAGTGCTAGTTAATTCTGAAAAGTCAACTGAAAAAAAATACTTGCATTCAAAGCAATGGAACTTTTAAAATGTTCATCAGCCACATATTACATATTATATGTATATATATAGTTTGTCGCTCCCCCTTTTTACTTAATTTTGTTGCAATGTGCAACTCTGTCAGCTAAAGCGGTACACGATTCATTCTTTTAAACTCTGAAATGGCTGTCTTTCTCAGACTCAGTTTGAAATGCTAACAAAGGTCAGCTTTTCCACTGACACTCTTCTTTTTGTGGATTTCTAGGTGTTTGAGAAGTTGAAGGACCACATGCTCATCCCTGTGTCCAACCAGGAGAAGGTCAAAGTGGACGGAGCTCTCACATGCTGCTCTGTGCTCATCAACAAGAAGGCAAATTGAACATACTCACCAGTATTCTTTTAAATCATGGGAACCAAGTACAACTTGGAGCCTTCCTGATCACCTTGGAATTTTTGATTGAGCAAAGCAATCCCAGAGGGGCGATATACCCATTTAATGTTGTTTAAAGGCAAATGATAAAGTAAATAAAGAGATCCATCAATTGTTCGCTTGGTTGCCTATACATGGAAATTTTACACCAACTAAATCAAACAAAAATGTTTTTGAATAGTTTAGTTTATAAACACTATAGTTTATTACAAGATTTGGGAAGGTGAATTAATTTGAATTGATTTGAAAATGTATTTATTCTGTAAAAACTGCAGGACAAAAGAAAATGTTTAAATGTTTGATATATTTCCCCTTGTGATGCCTAATAGAACAGTCCTCTGTACGATGCTTCTATATTGGTCTGGAAAATATCCCATTCTTATCATTTTTACCATTTCTGTGGTCAAAAGTGTCTTATTCTCATTGAGAACATTAACAGATGATTCACTAAGCTAAGTCTCATATTTACACCTGCACAACATTTAGGGCTTCTTACTTTAACCAGTGTTTTACTACTCTAGAATGTACAATCTTTACAGATAACCACACAGAAACAAAAGCACTGGACTGACAGAACCAGCTGGATCTGCATTATAAATAGTTTTGTTGCCATCCTAAAGTGCCGTCTGACTGCAGATTTATACACAACAGAACTAATAGTTGGTTTATAATGTTTACATAAAACATTTAACTGTGATTCAATCCGTTGCTTGTGCTTGCTTATGTAAATGATGAGAAACACATTTTTCAAGAAGTGAATTTTGGTAAAACATGAGGAAAATGCTGAATCTATGGCTGTGATATATAAAAACCCACCTGCTGACCGGTCATGTAACAGCTAGAGAAGCAAACAGCGACCTTTTGAGTGAAGCTGAAAAATGTAGCAGTTTTGGCATTGTTTTTATATTTCTTCATATTAGCTTTAGTAACATTCATGTGAAGATTTCAACTTTGTGAAAACAATTGAGAAAGCCTTTATACAGCCTGTGATGGCAAGCCCACAGGTTTAGTAAATGTATGGTAAAAACACAAATTAAGCTTTCATTAACTCCAGCATAACTCATCTGCTTCTGTAATTTACAGTGCCTCTGTGGAAAATCAATGACCCGAGTCCTTTTGAATGAATTTGAAATCACTGCAGCTGCCCCTCACATGATTGGTTCTGACTGTGTTATTGATTTGATTGGTTGACTTTGCTGTTTTTTTTCAACCAATGCTAACTTAAAGGATGCTATGAAATGGATGCCTGTTCCAAAACGTCTAATAGGACCAAATATGAATACAGTCAGAGTTTACACTCAGCATTTATAACAAGCCAACGGCTCCTGTTTTAGTGTGTCTCTGATGGGAAATTGATGATGTTTCTTCTTGTGTGGCCTTATTTCTATTATTGAGGCTTGTAAACATGAAAAACAAAAGGATAATGTAAATCTGCGTCACAATGCTTACCCCCAGAAAGTCCACCGCATTTAAACTCATGTTGGTTTGCAGTGTGATTGTAAGTAAAAGTTGAGGAAATGACATCAGGAGGTGACTCAGACTCCCTCCATAGACATGAGCGTATGGGCAAGTGGGCAGTGATGAAATATGGAAAGAATTCATGTTGGGAGGAGAGGCTCGTACACCAGTAAACACTGAGTCTTTTAAATTTTCTTTTTCTTTCTTACTCTCAACACTCACTTTCTCCCACCCTCTCCTATTGCCTCATGGATAATTCTGGCCTTATTTATGACCATGATATCATACAGTCTGGCAAGCACTGTAGATGTGATGACCTACCGTTAAAAAGTGTGACAGCAGTATATTTTACAGGAGGCGGCTGGCTGAATGCGGGGTGATAGCAACAGTAGTTGCAGAGCCAGCTCACATTCTCATAGTTTAACTACAGAAGCAGGACCAGTCATATGCCTGAAAAAAGGCTCATCTGTGTAGAATTGACCTCCTTTATCTGTTCTCAGTTGACCTTAATCTTTATTTAAAAGATTACTTCTAACAAAATGTAATTTCCTGTTATAGTTAGTAACTTTTCCTACAGAATGTGATAACTCAGTTATCCTCTTATTAATGCCTTCAGTCATAGTCATGATGTTGTAATTAATGCATCTCAGGTCTTTTGTTGTTTTTAAACAAGTTGTTTGATTAAGATTTGCTCTACATGTAATTCTTTGTGGATTTTTGTTGATTTGGTTTCAATCAGATCATTTTTGTTGTCTCTACCCATATAATTTTCTTCCAAGTTTTGTCTCTTGCCTTTTGACAATAAATGCTCTCATTAAACCTATCAAGAATGTTGAGCCATGAATTCCAGAGCTACATAGAGTGAAGTAATTTGAAAATACTGACCTACACAGATATTTAAATGTATCATTTTGGGTTTTGTGTGCGGGTCATTGTGAAAACACAGTTCTGGTTGTTGAACTTTACTACCACCTAGTGAAATTAAAACTGTAAAACAGATAAGAAAGAAGGAAAAGCCAAAGTAATGTACTGCTTTTTACTTTGAGACAAGGGAAGTAACATGTTCAAGTTTGTTGAAAATGTTTGATGGACTTATTGTATACGTGTCCAGTCATGTCTGAATTACATCAGCCTGAAGAAATGAGCATTTAGATTAATAATGTAAAAAAACAAACTTGCATATATAATGTAATTATAGTAGGAATTACTGGAAATTAAGACAAGTTCTTCAAAGAAATGTGCGTCATAGATCTAGAAGCTGCGTTAAACCGATAGAAAAGCAAACTATAACAAATCAAGTAAAAAAAACTCCTACTTGTAAAAGACTAAATACGATATAAAGAATGAGGAAATTTATTGCAGAGTTGGTGTTTTAATCAATGAATCACACAACAAGCATGCAAGTTGTGTTCTGGTTCAGCTTAATTCATGTACTGTCTTCACAATAACTCTGCTGAAAAACAAACACTACCGCTAAAAACAAATAGATAAGTGTAAAGTACCCAGAAACGCCTTTGTGGATTAACACAACTACACTTTATCAGATTTGCAGTTTTACGAAGAATCACATGAGCTGCTGTTGCACCAAGCAGATACAAATTGTGAAGCACTATGGATAAATTGTGAGCTGTTATAATGGAAATCCTTTATACAGTACGATGAAAAAAACAACAGTAATACATATATAATATGAAAATAAAAACATGCTGTTGGAAGTGACATTTGTCACACAGCAAATCAGTCCCAACCTTCTTTGCTGAAACCAAACATTAATGCAAAGATGTTTGTACTGTTCCACTTTGACCTTTTCCTCTAACTTAATAGAGTTTATGTTGCTGCAACTGTTCTGCAGTAAGTTCTTTGGCCAGTACAAAAACAAACTGAAGCTGCACCAGTGGAGATAACGTGTGCCGGCTTTATCGTGTTTTTAGCTATGGGGAAGGTTGGTATACAGGTTATCTGCAATCTGTCCCCCATTAGTCTTGTAGTTGTCTTTAGATTCTGACATTAGTAAGTAGCAATGGTTAGTAAAGTTGTTGTCTGAGCAAGGCTTGACATAAGATGCTGCATCAGTGAAGGAACAGTTGCATGTCTGGAGGAGCTCATCTCGTACCTCTGGATCTTTCTCTCTTACCAACTCGCACACATAACTATTTTCTTCAAGACAAAGCATGACAATTTCTTTATTCAGAGTCACATAATCTGGGAAGACTTCAGTCCCAGAGTTTCCATCCACATGCTCTTCACTGGAGACACTTCCATCAGATGGCAGGAGTTCAAATGATTGCTCTGATGTTTTCCCTGATCCTGGAACCTCACTTTCAGACATGATCTCCAACACAGAGGAAGTGGTTTCTTCAAAGCATTGCTTTGCAGTGAAAGGAGGATCCTAAATTGTAAGTACAAAACTGAAATATTATGCCTGCTGATATCTACATGCATTTGGAAGTGTTGAACTGCATGGTCAACTTCCAAGATTTAATTACATCAATGTCATTATGGCATTGTATTATTTTTTTATAAAGTGATAAAAAAGTAGGATGAGACACTTCTGTGAAGTGTACAGTGGTATTGCATGATTGGAAATTCAATGATGTTCAGTAACTTACCCATTTCTGCCTGTCGATGTCTGTCAGAAAACCTTGTAGAACTTTTTCAAGGTTTGGCAAAGGTGGCCAAAAATACTGCTTGATTCTTCTGAAAAGTAGATTTAAAAAAAGATGAAAACTTAGATTGTACCATTATGATTTGTTTGAAAACCTTCAGTCACCACAAAATGGGCCTGATATATATATATACAGTACATAGAAATAAGACTAATGTTATTAAGTATATCTTTTCAAAGAAATCTTTTCACTGTATTTTTTTTTTTTTTACATAAGGGTGTATTTCAAAAGTTCTGGTGAATGACTGAATGTGATTCTTACCTGCGTTTAAGGCGAAAGATGTAAATGAGAACAATGACGATCATTGCCATGGGAACAAGGATACCGCATGTAGTCAGCATGCCTGAGAGGGTCAGTTGTAAAAGATAAATGTTTTGCACAGTACATACTGACTAGTTAAAGAAATAATAATTTTTGTTCAAGACAGAAACAGTTATTATCCTCTTAAGTATTCGTCCTAAATTAAAGAAATATATTTTTCTGGATGTAATTAGTCGACTTAATGAAATTTTACTCATTGATGGATTTGCTTGCCGAATGAAAGGCTAGTTTATTAATATATTATTGACAGCTTACCTATGTCAGGTGGGGTCTCACCACTGAGCACATCTGACCAGTCACTCCAGTTGCCTGAGTAAACGTTTCCAGTAGGTTTGGCTCTGATTTTAATGCTGAACTGGCTACCCCATGGAATCTGCACACATGTATCAGTCTCAGGTCCCTTGATTATCTGGGTACAAATAAAATACAAGATGGCAATTGAAGCAAGTGTTTACCATTACTCTGAGCATTCAGGGTTGTCTTAAAATACATAGATAAATATATACATAATACAATAGATAATTACTTCTTCTCAATAGGTCCTCAATACACACCCTAAAGATGTTACATAAACTTTCAGTGCTGTAAAGCAGCAATTATTATGATGGATTGTCTGTTTTAAGAATTAAGGAGCCAACAGTAAGTTTGGTTTGCTAGTCGCAAAGTTTGCAGATGGGAAAGTTGTGAATAAAAATTATAAAATATTCAAATAAGATTCAACAAAAAAAATTGCATCTTGCAACAGAAATGCAAAGAAATAGAAGTAACTTTTACTGACAATTTTCTAAACTGAAAACATGCTTTCAAGGTGGCAATAGATTGTGTCAGTTTGAAACACTGAGGCATTTTTAGCATTTTTTTCATTTTATTACTACTGTGTAGGGCAGGTAATTTGTTAGTAACTCACACTCCAGCGTTCACCTCCTGTGATCTGAATGCCAACTTCATACTGCAGATGGGTTGACAGAGATGGAAGAGGGGATTCCCATTCCAAGCACAGCTTGTCTTGCCTCAGCATTCCTCTCAGATTACCTGGTGCCGAGGTTTTGACTGTGAAAACAGTACAAAAAAATGATTACTGGACAACGTCTCAAAATGTTTCCTTTATTCCTTAAAGAGAATAAAGAGACTCTATTGTTTCTACCTTGGTTCTTAACAACTAAAGCAACTGAAAAATGCCGTCCGAAGCACTATATGCAAGCCTAACAATTACCAAATGTATCACTCAAGAATCAAGGTAGAACACATTCTTTCTGGAAGAAACAACAATCGAATATATGTCAAAAAATCCCCAACTACAGCACTATGCACTATTTCATCTGAAGAACAAAAAACTTTAAGGGGATTAAAACGGTAAACCCTGAAGACTGAGCTTGAAATAAGTTAGACATCTAAATGGAGAAAATAGAAAAAAGATATCACTCACTCAAGTCTTTGAGCATTAACTCTTTGGAAAAGAAGATTCTTTCAGTTCGGGTATTGTTGAGCTTGACCTTGAATTTTCTGAGCTCATCATCATGAAAATAACACATGTCAGAGGCGTTCCCAGTATCCAGACACTCGATCCATTCAGATTCTCTGAAGGGATTACATTATTTTCTCATCAAATCTTGGCAAATGATAAAGAATAAGAACTGCTTACAAACACAAAGTCAGGACACCACGTCAGCTTTGAACAAGCATTCAAGATAACATTTTCATGGAAAATCCTCTATTAAAAAAGATTTACATTGACATTTGTCTATTTTTAAGTTCCAGAACTAGGAGAAAAAAAGACCGGGGTAAAAAAGTGTTGTTATATTACCTTATTTTGTAGTAAAGTTTGAACTTATTTTCGGCTCCATATTGGTGCCCATTCCAGTGGCAGGTAACATTGTAAAGGTCAGATGTGTGGCACATCAGTGAGATATCATCTGAAGGGAGAAACAATTACTAAAGTATTGCACTTGGAATTATAATTGGAATTTTGAGCATTCTTCTCTTTCTCTTGAATGAAGTCATAAAATTTCAAGGTCTTCAGTCAATCAAACCTGTGCTTTGGGGAACAGAAGCCTGGACAGGTGGTGACCAGACACTCCAGTGCCCTCCTTCTGAATTGCAACATCTGACAGCAACCTGGACTTTAACCTCCTCGCCCGGTGTCAGGATGAGCTCATGGCCATTCTTCTTTGTCTGAAATCAAGTGCTGTTCATATTATGAATTCTGATGAATTGGAACAAATGTTTGACTTTACAATGGAAATTACATAATGTTATAATGTTTCGGGAATAATTGTATTTGAAAGGAGGAGAAAGGAACACAATCAAAATAGTCTAAATCAACAAAAAACAGTGGGATGTTTTAATGTCTAAGTATCAGAATTGATAAACAAACTAAATAGAATGTTTAACTTATTTAAAAATCTCTCAATACTTTTCTATTTTAAGGCTTCATAATCAAAGCATGAATGATACGGTGTGATTGATGATATTAAAATGAGCACACCCCTACTGGACTCAAACATCTCTGTGCTTTATTGCAAAATCTTTTAAGAAATTCATATTTGAAATGACTGAATTAATAGACGGAGAAACCTTTTCTATTTTGTCGTGAAGAGACCCAGACGAGTATCGAATTCTATATTGTTTTTCTTGAAAGTAATCCATGGATTTGGTGTGCCAGGAAACCCACAGTAGTCCCACGTTGTCTTTCGGGTTTAAAGACACATTGAAGGGAGGATCCAAAAGATCTAAATGGAGAAGAAACAGTTAGCCCTCATTTTAAATGGCCATTTTCAATTAAACTTATTTCATTCCTCCGTTTCCCTTCACAGATACTTTTTGTATAACAGCTGTGAGCTGTGGAATGCACCCATATTGGTTCATCAGGCCATAGCATGGTCACAGAGACAAACAACCATGTATGATCATCTTCACTGTTAGGGGGGACTATGCTGTAGTGTAATGTGTAGTGTGTACACATGTAACCCACTGGAAAGGGTTAGTTGGGATTAAAACTAGGAACCCTAGTGCTGCGATTAAAGTAACATCTCTGTACAACACGTTTTGCACATATGTTTTCACTTGAGAAAGAACCTTGTGCATATTTTGCCACGTGCAAAACATGGCATTGTTTGCATTAGGTTGATTGGACATGCCAAACTGCCCTTAGGAGTGAATGTGAGTGTGCGTGGTTGTTTGTCTTTGTGTGTCTCCGTGTGGCCCTGCAATGGACTGGTGGACCATCCAGGGTGTACCCCGCCTCTCGCCCATTGACTGCTGGGATAGGTTCCAGTCCCCCCGCAACCCCATCTGGGAATAATCGGTTCAGATAATGAATGGATGGATGGATGGATGCTTGTAGGGTATATGCTGTTTTTTGTCCTTTTTATTTCATTCTTAGAAAATATTATTTTTTAAAAATGTCTTACTATGGTCCTCCACACTGACAATCCGGCTGAAGAGCATGGTGTTGTTGGAAGGTTCCAACACTGTAACGTTTAGTTCTGAGTATAGTTTAACATCCTGGTTGGGAAAATAACACATGTGCAGGAAAGTTCCTTCTTCTGTTCTCTGTACAGACATTTCACACTTCTTTTGAAGCTGGCTTTAACACAAAGAGGGATACAAACAAGATGCATTTTAGTAATAAAACTGCACACATAGTCTTAAATGCACAGTGGTAAAAAAAAAAAAAATTCACATTTTCATAAGTATAGTAATTTCCTTATAGACTTTTAGATTATGTATACTTTCAATGTGTGTAAAATAAAGCAAATCTGTGAATTATGCCAAGGTTACTTTGTTTCTCAGTTCTATTTTAAGTCAGTAATCAGGTTTATCAGTCCTGGTCATCAGGCATCTCAGGTGTACATATCAACCTCCAATCCAGTTTACTTAGATGTATTGGTAACCATCTTTTCCCCAAAACTAAGCAGAAATAATTGCAGAGTAATATGAATCAGTTGTGTTGCAGCAGGGAAACATGGGAAAATGCTGCCAAGCGTATATTAGAAAAAAACTAAGTACAAAAATTAGCTGTCTCAAACATCTCTATATAGGTAATGGAAAAACGTACTTTTCATATTTATAGTAAAAATCATGCGTTCTGTTATCCATGGTCTCAAAGAAGCAGGTGAAATCCTCTTCTGTGCGAGTGAAGCACTTTGGATTTTCCTCATTCTTGAAGACCAAAATTTCTACTCCAGAAGTGACAAAGACACAAAACATGCATTCAAAACAGAGCATTTTGAGTTTTTCTTCAGAGACTAAAAAGGTGTTCCAATTTCTATTTTTGATGTTCTTTTTTTCTTTCTTAGATGTTTTAAAAAGATAGCATCATTCTCTAATACCCAATGCTGCAAATGATAAACCCTCTGGAAGGAATTATGGCTGTTACAAGATAAGACATGTTTATATCTTTATATCTCATGGTTTAAAATAAATCCAACTAAAAAACACATCCAGAATTGACAAAATTCTCAGCAATATGCAACCAAAGCCAAACAATAACAAATCTAAAGTCAAACTGTAACATTAAAACACAGCTATTCAAAAGGAGTTACGTTTTTTAACATTTATAGATCGATAGATAGTTGTATCTTACTGTATTGTGTCAGTAACAAATTTCAGTCAACATTTTAAGACTCAGTGCACTTCAGAGTTGTTAAATAAACCATCCTAAAGGCGTACCTTCTTTAGACAGATGACTGACAGTTCCAGCGTTGCAATGTATTTCAGGCATGAAGCATATCTGTATGAACAGGTTAATAAGGAGTATCCTCCATTTGCAGAACAAATTCATGGTCAATTATTCCAAACCCCTGTGACACCAAAAGCAACACAAGCACAGTGTTGATGAGGCAAGGATGGGTGGGTTGAACAGTTCAGAGGGGTCGGGCCAAGTTGAAAATATGTGCTTGAAACAGGAAGCGCTGTGTAAAGTGGAAGTTGGCATCAAAAATGGTTATAATGGAGAAATATCCACAATATGTTTCTTTCCACAAAGTAACACTTGTGAAAGAAGGCTTAATCCTAATGGGTGATTTACATGGTTAAATACATAAATGGTTAAATCAAGGTTAATATACATACATACATACATACATACATACATACATACATACATACATA